>JAUIMM010002098.1:0-206516 GCA_031769625.1 Taudactylus pleione
ATATGGTGTATAGAGGTACATAGTATAGAATATGGTGTATAGTGGTACATAGTATAGAATTTGGTGTAGAGCTATATAGTGGTACATAGTATAGAATATGGTGTATAGAGGAACATAGTATAGAATGTGGTGTAGAGATGTATAGTGGAACATAGTATAGATTATGGTGTATTGTGGTACATAGTATAGAATATGGTGTATAGTCGTACATAGTATAGAATAAGGTGTATAGAAGTACATAGTATAGAATATGGTGTATAGTGGTACATAGTCTAGAATGTGGGGTATAATGGTACATAGAATATGGTGTATAGTGGTCCATAGTATAAAATGTGGTGTAGAGCTGTATAGTTGTACATAGTATAGAATATGGTGTATAGTGGTACATATTATAGAATGTGGTGTAGAGCTGTATAATGGTACATAGTATAGAATGTGGTGTATAGTGGTACATAGTATAGAATGTGATTTAGAGCTGTATAATGGTACATAGTATAGAATGTGGTGAATAGTGGTACTTAGTATAGAATATGGTGTATAGTGGTACATAGCCTAGAATGTGGTGTATAGTGGTACATAGTATAGAATATGGTATACAGTGGTACATAGTAAATAATGTGGTGTAGAGCTGTATAATGGTACATAGTATAAAATGTGTTGTATAGTAGTATATAGTATAGAATATGGTATAGAGCTGTATAGTGGTAAATAGTATAGAATATGGTGTAGAGGTGAATAGTGGTAACTAGTATAGAATGTGGTGTATAGTGGTACATAGTATAGAATATGGTGTATAGAGGTACATAGTATAGAATATGGTGTATAGTGGTACATAGCCTAGAATGTAGTGTATAGTGATACATAGTATAGAATATGGTGTACAGTGGTACATAGTATATAATGTGGTGTAGAGCTGTCTAATGGTACATAGTATAGAATGTGGTGTATAGTGTTACATTTAATAGAATATGGTGTATAGTGGTACATATTATATAATGTGTTGTATAGTAGTATATAGTATAGAACATGGTGTACAGCTGTATAGTGGTACATAGTATAGAATGTGGTATACAGCTGTATAGTGGTTCATAGTATAGAATATGGTGTAGACGTGAATAGTGGTACATAGTATAGAATATGGTGTATAGTGGTATATAGTATAGAATATGGTGTAGAGCTGTATAGTGGTTCATAGTATAGAAAATGGTGTATAGTAGTACATAGTAAAGACTATGGTGTATAGTGCTACATAGTATAGAATGTGGTGTATAGTGGTACATAGTAAAAATTATGGTGTTTAGAGGTACATAGTATAGAATATGGGGTGAGCTGTATAGTTGTTTATAGTATAGAATATGGTTTATAGTGGTACATAGTTTAGAAAATGGTGTATAGTGGTATATAGTATAGGAAATGGTGTATAGAGGTATATAGTATAGAATATGGTGTATAGATGTACATAGTATAGAATATGGTGTATAGTGGTACATAGTCTAGAATATGGTGTATAGTGGTACATAGTATAGAATGTGGTGTAGAGCTGTATAGTGGTACATAGAATAGAATATGGTTTAGAGCTGTATAGTGGTACATAGTATACAATAGGGTGTATAGTGGTATATAGTATAGAATATGGTGAATAGCTGTACAGTGCTGCATAGTATAGAGTATTGTGTATAGTGCTACATAGTATAGAATATGGTGTATAGTGGTATATAGTACAGAATGTGGTGTAGAGCTGTATAGTGGTACATAGTATAGAATATGGTGAATAGTGGTACATAGTATAGAATTTGGTGTAGACCTGTAAAGTGGTACATAGTATAGAATATTGTGTAGTGCTGTATAATGGTAAATAGTATAGAATATGGTGTAGAGCTGTATTGTGTTACATAGCATAGTATATGTTGTATAGTGGTACATAGTAAAGAAAATGGTGTATAGCGGTACATAGTATAGAATATGGTGTGTATTGTGGTACATAGTATAGAATATGGTGTATAGTGGTACACAGTATAGAATATGGTGTATTGTGATACATAGTATAGAATATGGTGTATAGTGGTACATAGTATAGAATATGGTGTATAGAGGTACATAGTATAGAATATGGTGTATAGTGGTAAATAGTATAGAATGTGGTGTATAGTGGTACATAGTATAGAATTTGGTGAAGAGCTATATAGTAGAACATAGTATAGAATATGGTGTATAGAGGAACATAGTATAGAATGTGGTGTAGAGATGAATAGTGGTACACAGTATAGAATATGGTGTATAGTGGTATACAGTATAGAATATGGTGTATAGAGGTACATAGTATAGAATATGGTGTATAGATGTACATAGTATAGAATATGGAATAAAGTGGTACATAGTCTAGAATATGGTGTATAGTGCTACATAGTATAGAAAATGGTGTATAGTGGTATATAGTACAGAAAGTGATGTAGAGCTGTATAGTGGTTAATAGTATAGAATATGTTGAATAGTGGTACATAGTATAGAATATGGTGTAGACCTGTAAAGTGGTACATAGTATAGAATATGGTGTAGTGCTGTATAGTGGTACATAGTATAGAATATGGTGTAGAGCTGTATTGTGCTACATAGCATAGAATATGGTGTATAGTGGTACATAGTATAGAAAATGGTGTATAGAGGTAAATAGTATAGAATATGGTGTGTATAGTGGTACATAGTATAGAATATGGTGTATAGTGGTACATAGTATAGAATATGGTGTATAGAGGAACATAGTATAGAATGTGGTGTAGAGATGTATAGTGGTACATAGTATAGAATATGGTGTATTGTGGTACATAGTATAGAATATGGTGTATAGAGGTACATAGTATAGAATATGGTGTATAGTGGTACATAGTATAGAATTTGGTGTAGAGCTATATAGTGGTACATAGTATAGAATATGTTGTATAGAGGAACATAGTATAGAATGTGGTGTAGAGATGTATAGTGGAACATAGTATAGATTATGGTGTATTGTGGTACATAGTATAGAATATGGTGTATAGTCGTACATAGTATAGAATATGGTGTATAGAAGTACATAGTATAGAATATGGTGTATAGTGGTACATAGTCTAGAATGTGGGGTATAATGGTACATAGAATATGGTGTATAGTGGTACATAGTATAGAATGTGGTGTAGAGCTGTATAGTTGTACATAGTATAGAATATGGTGTATAGTGGTACATATTATAGAATGTGGTGTAGAGCTGTATAATGGTACATAGTATAGAATGTGGTGTATAGTGGTACATAGTATAGAATGTGATTTAGAGCTGTATAATGGTACATAGTATAGAATGTGGTGAATAGTGGTACTTAGTATAGAATATGGTGTATAGTGGTACATAGCCTAGAATGTGGTGTATAGTGGTACATAGTATAGAATATGGTATACAGTGGTACATAGTATATAATGTGGTGTAGAGCTGTATAATGGTACATAGTATAGAATGTGGTGTATAGTGTTACATTTAATAGAATATGGTGTATAGTGGTACATAGTATAAAATGTGTTGTATAGTAGTATATAGTATAGAATATGGTATAGAGCTGTATAGTGGTACATAGTATAGAATGTGGTATACAGCTGTATAGTGGTACATAGTATAGAATATGGTGTAGAGGTGAATAGTGGTACATAGTATAGAATATGGTGTATAGTGGTATATAGTATAGAATATGGTGAATAGAGGTACATAGTATAGAATATGGTGTATAGTGGTACATAGTTTAGAATGTGGTGTATAGTGGTACATAGTATAGAGTATGGTGTATAGAGGAACATAGTGTAGAATTTGGTGTAGAGATGTATAGTGGTACATATTATAGAATATGGTGTATTGTGGTACATAGTATAGAATTTGGTGTATAGTAGTACATAGTATAGAATATTGTGTATAGAGGTACATTGTATAGAATATGGTTTATAGTGCTACATAGCATAGAATGTGTTGTATAGTGGTACATAGTATAAAATATGGTGTATAGCGGAATAAAGTATAGAATATGGTATATAGTTGTAAATAGTATAGAATATGGTGTGTTGTTGTACATAGTATAGAATATGGTGTATAGTGGCACACAGTATAGAATATGGTGTATAGATGTACATAGTACAGAATATGGTGTATAGTGCTACATAGTATAGAATGTGGTGTATAGTGGTACATAGTCTAGAATGTGGGGTATAGTGGTACATAGAATATGGTGTTTAGTGGTACATAGTATAGAATGTGGTGTAGAGCTGTATAGTGGTACATAGTATAGAATATGGTGTATAGTGGTACATATTATAGAATGTGGTGTAGAGCTGTATAATGGTACATAGTATAGAATGTGGTGTATAGTGGTACATAGTATAGAATGTGATTTAGAGCTGTATAATGGTACATAGTATAGAATGTGGTGTATAGTGGTACATAGTATAGAATATGGTGTATAGAGGTACATAGTATAGAATATTGTGTATAGTGGTACATAGCCTAGAATGTGGTGTATAGTGATACATAGTATAGAATATGGTGTACAGTGGTACATAGTATATAATGTGGTGTAGAGCTGTCTAATGGTACATAGTATAGAATGTGGTGTATAGTGTTACATTTAATAGAATATGGTGTATAGTGGTACATAGTATATAATGTGTTGTATAGTAGTATATAGTATAGAATATGGTGTAGAGCTGTATAGTCGTACATAGTATAGAATATGGTGTATAGAGGTACATAGTATAGAATATGGTGTATAGTGCTACATATTTTAGAATGTGTTGTATAGTGGTACATTATATAAAATATGGTGTACAGCGGAATATAGTATAGAATATGGTATATAGTTGTAAATAGTATAGAATATGGTGTATTGTTGTACAAAGTATAGAATATGGTGTATAGTGGTACACAGTATAGAATATGGTGTATAGATGTACATAGTATAGAATATGGTGTATAGTGCTACATAGTATAGAATGTGGTGTATAGTGGTACATAGTTTAAATCATGGTGTAAAGAAGTACATAGTATAGAACATGGTGTATAGTGGTACATAGTCTAGAATGTGGGGTATAATGGTACATAGAATATTGTGTATAGTGGTACATAGTATAGAATGTGGTGTAGAGCTGTATAGTTGTACATAGTATAGAATATGGTGTATAGTGGTACATATTATAGAATGTGGTGTAGAGCTGTATAATGGTACATAGTATAGAATGTGGTGTATAGTGGTACATAGTATAGAATGTGATTTAGAGCTGTATAATGGTACATAGTATAGAATGTGGTGAATAGTGGTACTTTGTATAGAATATGGTTTATAGTGGTACATAGCCTAGAATGTGGTGTATAGTGGTACATAGTATAGAATATGGTATACAGTGGTACATAGTATATAATGTTGTGTAGAGCTGTATAATGGTACAAAGTATAGAATGTGGTGTATAGTGTTACATTTAATAGAATATGGTGTATAGTGGTACATAGTATAAAATGTGTTGTATAGTAGTATATAGTATAGAATATGGTATAGAGCTGTATAGTGGTACATAGTATAGAATGTGGTATACAGCTGTATAGTGGTACATAGTATAGAATATGGTGTAGAGGTGAATAGTGGTACATAGTATAGAATATGGTGTATAGTGGTATATAGTATAGAATATGGTGAATAGAGGTACATAGTATAGAATATGGTGTATAGTGGTACATAGTTTAGAATGTGGTGTATAGTGGTACATAGTATAGAATATGGTGTATAGAGGAACATAGTGTAGAATTTGGTGTAGAGATGTATAGTGGTACATAGTATAGAATATGGTGTATTGTGGTACATAGTATAGAATTTGGTGTATAGTAGTACATAGTATAGAATATTGTGTATAGAGGTTCATTGTATAGAATATGGTTTATAGTGCTACATAGCATAGAGTGTGTTGTATAGTGGTACATAGTATAAAATATGGTGTATAGCAGAATAAAGTATAGAATATGGTATATAGTTGTAAATAGTATAGAATATGGTGTGTTGTTGTACATAGTATAGAATATGGTGTATAGTGGCACACAGTATAGAATATGGTGTATAGATGTACATAGTACAGAATATGGTGTATAGTGCTAGATAGTATAGAATGTGGTGTATAGTGGTATATAGTATAAATTATGGTGTATAGAGGTACATAGAATAGAATATGGTGTATAGTGGTACATAGTCTAGAATGTGGGGTATAGTGGTACATAGAATATGGTGTATAGTGGTACATAGTATAGAATGTGGTGTAGAGCTGTATAGTGGTACATAGTATAGAATATGGTGTATAGTGGTACATATTATAGAATGTAGTGTAGAGCTGTATAATGGTACATAGTATAGAATGTGTTGTATAGTGGTACATAGTATAGAATATGGTGTATAGAGGTACATAGTATAGAATATGGTGTAGAGCGGTCTAATGGTACATAGTATAGAATGTGGTGTATAGTGTTACATTTAATAGAATATGGTGTATAGTGGTACATAGTATATAATGTGTTGCATAGTAGTATATAGTATAGAATATGGTGTAGAGCTGTATAGTGGTACATAGTATAGAATGTGGTATACAGCTGTATAGTGGTACATAGTATAGAATATGGTGTAGAGGTGAATAGTGGTACATAGTATAGAATATGGTGTAGAGCTGTATAGTGGTTCATAGTATAGAAAATGGTGTATAGTAGTACATAGTAAAGAATATGGTGTATAGTGCTACATAGTATAGAATGTGGTGTATAGTGGTACATAGTAAAAATTATGGTGTTTAGAGGTACATAGTATAGAATATGGGGTGAGCTGTATAGTTGTTTATAGTATAGAATATGGTTTATAGTGGTACATAGTTTAGAAAATGGTGTATAGTGGTATATAGTATAGGAAATGGTGTATAGAGGTACATAGTATAGAATATGGTGTATAGATGTAGATAGTATAGAATATGGTGTATAGTGGTACATAGTCTAGAATATGGTGTATAGTGGTACATAGTATAGAATGTGGTGTAGAGCTGTATAGTGGTACATAGAATAGAATATGGTGTAGAGCTGTATAGTGGTACATAGTATACAATAGGGTGTATAGTGGTATATAGTATAGAATATGGTGAATAGCTGTACAGTGCTGCATAGTATAGAGTATTGTGTATAGTGCTACATAGTATAGAATATGGTGTATAGTGGTATATAGTACAGAATGTGGTGTAGAGCTGTATAGTGGTACATAGTATAGAATATGGTGAATAGTGGTACATAGTATAGAATTTGGTGTAGACCTGTAAAGTGGTACATAGTATAGAATATTGTGTAGTGCTGTATAATGGTAAATAGTATAGAATATGGTGTAGAGCTGTATTGTGTTACATAGCATAGTATATGGTGTATTGTGGTACATAGAAAAGAAAATGGTGTATATCGGTACATAGTATAGAATATGGTGTGTATTGTGGTACATAGTATAGAATATGGTGTATAGTGGTACACAGTATAGAATATGGTGTATTGTGATACATAGTATAGAATATGGTGTATAGTGGTACATAGTATAGAATATGGTGTATAGTGGTAAATAGTATAGAATGTGGTGTATAGTGGTACATAGTATAGAATTTGGTGAAGAGCTATATAGTGGTACATAGTATAGAATATGGTGTATAGAGGAACATAGTATAGAATGTGGTGTAGAGATGAATAGTGGTACACAGTATAGAATATGGTGTATAGTGGTATACAGTATAGAATATGGTGTATAGAGGTACATAGTATAGAATATGGTGTATAGATGTACATAGTATAGAATATGGAATATAGTGGTACATAGTCTAGAATATGGTGTATAGTGCTACATAGTATAGAAAATGGTGTATAGTGGTATATAGTACAGAAAGTGATGTAGAGCTGTATAGTGGTTAATAGTATAGAATATGGTGAATAGTGGTACATAGTATAGAATATGGTGTATAGTGGCACACAGTATAGAATATGGTGTATAGATGTACATAGTACAGAATATGGTGTATAGTGCTACATAGTATAGAATGTGGTGTATAGTGGTACATAGTCTAGAATGTGGGGTATAGTGGTACATAGAATATGGTGTTTAGTGGTACATAGTATAGAATGTGGTGTAGAGCTGTATAGTGGTACATAGTATAGAATATGGTGTATAGTGGTACATATTATAGAATGTGGTGTAGAGCTGTATAATGGTACATAGTATAGAATGTGGTGTATAGTGGTACATAGTATAGAATGTGATTTAGAGCTGTATAATGGTACATAGTATAGAATGTGGTGTATAGTGGTACATAGTATAGAATATGGTGTATAGAGGTACATAGTATAGAATATTGTGTATAGTGGTACATAGCCTAGAATGTGGTGTATAGTGATACATAGTATAGAATATGGTGTACAGTGGTACATAGTATATAATGTGGTGTAGAGCTGTCTAATGGTACATAGTATAGAATGTGGTGTATAGTGTTACATTTAATAGAATATGGTGTATAGTGGTACATAGTATATAATGTGTTGTATAGTAGTATATAGTATAGAATATGGTGTAGAGCTGTATAGTCGTACATAGTATAGAATATGGTGTATAGAGGTACATAGTATAGAATATGGTGTATAGTGCTACATATTTTAGAATGTGTTGTATAGTGGTACATTATATAAAATATGGTGTACAGCGGAATATAGTATAGAATATGGTATATAGTTGTAAATAGTATAGAATATGGTGTATTGTTGTACAAAGTATAGAATATGGTGTATAGTGGTACACAGTATAGAATATGGTGTATAGATGTACATAGTATAGAATATGGTGTATAGTGCTACATAGTATAGAATGTGGTGTATAGTGGTACATAGTTTAAATCATGGTGTAAAGAAGTACATAGTATAGAACATGGTGTATAGTGGTACATAGTCTAGAATGTGGGGTATAATGGTACATAGAATATGGTGTATAGTGGTACATAGTATAGAATGTGGTGTAGAGCTGTATAGTTGTACATAGTATAGAATATGGTGTATAGTGGTACATATTATAGAATGTGGTGTAGAGCTGTATAATGGTACATAGTATAGAATGTGGTGTATAGTGGTACATAGTATAGAATGTGATTTAGAGCTGTATAATGGTACATAGTATAGAATGTGGTGAATAGTGGTACTTTGTATAGAATATGGTTTATAGTGGTACATAGCCTAGAATGTGGTGTATAGTGGTACATAGTATAGAATATGGTATACAGTGGTACATAGTATATAATGTTGTGTAGAGCTGTATAATGGTACAAAGTATAGAATGTGGTGTATAGTGTTACATTTAATAGAATATGGTGTATAGTGGTACATAGTATAAAATGTGTTGTATAGTAGTATATAGTATAGAATATGGTATAGAGCTGTATAGTGGTACATAGTATAGAATGTGGTATACAGCTGTATAGTGGTACATAGTATAAAATATGGTGTAGAGGTGAATAGTGGTACATAGTATAGAATATGGTGTATAGTGGTATATAGTATAGAATATGGTGAATAGAGGTACATAGTATAGAATATGGTGTATAGTGGTACATAGTTTAGAATGTGGTGTATAGTGGTACATAGTATAGAATATGGTGTATAGAGGAACATAGTGTAGAATTTGGTGTAGAGATGTATAGTGGTACATAGTATAGAATATGGTGTATTGTGGTACATAGTATAGAATTTGGTGTATAGTAGTACATAGTATAGAATATTGTGTATAGAGGTTCATTGTATAGAATATGGTTTATAGTGCTACATAGCATAGAGTGTGTTGTATAGTGGTACATAGTATAAAATATGGTGTATAGCAGAATAAAGTATAGAATATGGTATATAGTTGTAAATAGTATAGAATATGGTGTGTTGTTGTACATAGTATAGAATATGGTGTATAGTGGCACACAGTATAGAATATGGTGTATAGATGTACATAGTACAGAATATGGTGTATAGTGCTACATAGTATAGAATGTGGTGTATAGTGGTATATAGTATAAATTAGGGTGTATAGAGGTACATAGAATAGAATATGGTGTATAGTGGTACATAGTCTAGAATGTGGGGTATAGTGGTACATAGAATATGGTGTATAGTGGTACATAGTATAGAATGTGGTGTAGAGCTGTATAGTGGTACATAGTATAGAATATGGTGTATAGTGGTACATATTATAGAATGTAGTGTAGAGCTGTATAATGGTACATAGTATAGAATGTGTTGTATAGTGGTACATAGTATAGAATATGGTGTATAGAGGTACATAGTATAGAATATGGTGTAGAGCGGTCTAATGGTACATAGTATAGAATGTGGTGTATAGTGTTACATTTAATAGAATATGGTGTATAGTGGTACATAGTATATAATGTGTTGCATAGTAGTATATAGTATAGAATATGGTGTAGAGCTGTATAGTGGTACATAGTATAGAATGTGGTATACAGCTGTATAGTGGTACATAGTATAGAATATGGTGTAGAGGTGAATAGTGGTACATAGTATAGAATATGGTGTAGAGCTGTATAGTGGTTCATAGTATAGAAAATGGTGTATAGTAGTACATAGTAAAGAATATGGTGTATAGTGCTACATAGTATAGAATGTGGTGTATAGTGGTACATAGTAAAAATTATGGTGTTTAGAGGTACATAGTATAGAATATGGGGTGAGCTGTATAGTTGTTTATAGTATAGAATATGGTTTATAGTGGTACATAGTTTAGAAAATGGTGTATAGTGGTATATAGTATAGGAAATGGTGTATAGAGGTACATAGTATAGAATATGGTGTATAGATGTAGATAGTATAGAATATGGTGTATAGTGGTACATAGTCTAGAATATGGTGTATAGTGGTACATAGTATAGAATGTGGTGTAGAGCTGTATAGTGGTACATAGAATAGAATATGGTGTAGAGCTGTATAGTGGTACATAGTATACAATAGGGTGTATAGTGGTATATAGTATAGAATATGGTGAATAGCTGTACAGTGCTGCATAGTATAGAGTATTGTGTATAGTGCTACATAGTATAGAATATGGTGTATAGTGGTATATAGTACAGAATGTGGTGTAGAGCTGTATAGTGGTACATAGTATAGAATATGGTGAATAGTGGTACATAGTATAGAATTTGGTGTAGACCTGTAAAGTGGTACATAGTATAGAATATTGTGTAGTGCTGTATAATGGTAAATAGTATAGAATATGGTGTAGAGCTGTATTGTGTTACATAGCATAGTATATGGTGTATTGTGGTACATAGAAAAGAAAATGGTGTATATCGGTACATAGTATAGAATATGGTGTGTATTGTGGTACATAGTATAGAATATGGTGTATAGTGGTACACAGTATAGAATATGGTGTATTGTGATACATAGTATAGAATATGGTGTATAGTGGTACATAGTATAGAATATGGTGTATAGTGGTAAATAGTATAGAATGTGGTGTATAGTGGTACATAGTATAGAATTTGGTGAAGAGCTATATAGTGGTACATAGTATAGAATATGGTGTATAGAGGAACATAGTATAGAATGTGGTGTAGAGATGAATAGTGGTACACAGTATAGAATATGGTGTATAGTGGTATACAGTATAGAATATGGTGTATAGAGGTACATAGTATAGAATATGGTGTATAGATGTACATAGTATAGAATATGGAATATAGTGGTACATAGTCTAGAATATGGTGTATAGTGCTACATAGTATAGAAAATGGTGTATAGTGGTATATAGTACAGAAAGTGATGTAGAGCTGTATAGTGGTTAATAGTATAGAATATGGTGAATAGTGGTACATAGTATAGAATATGGTGTAGACCTGTAAAGTGGTACATAGTATAGAATATGGTGTAGTGCTGTATAGTGGTACATAGTATAGAATATGGTGTAGAGCTGTATTGTGCTACATAGCACAGAATATGGTGTATAGTGGTACATAGTATAGAAAATGGTGTATAGAGGTAAATAGTATAGAATATGGTGTGTATAGTGGTACATAGTATAGAATATGGTGTATAGAGGTACATAGTATAGAATGTGGTGTAGAGATGTATAGTGGTACATAGTATAGAATATGGTGTATTGTGGTACATAGTATAGAATATGGTGTATAGAGGTACATAGTATAGAATATGGTGTATAGTGGTACATAGTATAGAATTTGGTGTAGAGCTATATAGTGGTACATAGTATAGAATATGGTGTATAGAGGAACATAGTATAGAATGTGGAGTAGAGATGTATAGTGGAACATAGTATAGATTATGGTGTATTGTGGTACATAGTATAGAATATGGTGTATAGTCGTACATAGTATAGAATATGGTGTATAGAGGTACATAGTATAGAATATGGTGTATAGTGCTACATAGTATAGAATGTGTTGTATAGTGGTACATAGTATAGAATATGGTGTATAGAGGTACATAGTATAGAATATGGTGTATAGTGGTATATAGTCTAGAATATTGTGTATAGTGCTACATAGTATAGAATGTGGTGTATAGTGGTACATAGTATAAATTATGGTGTATAGAGGTACATAGTATAGAATGTGGTGTATAGTGGTATATAGTCTAGAATGTGGTATATAGTGGTACATAGAATATGGTGTATAGTGGTACATAGTATAGAATGTGGTGTAGAGCTGTATAGTGGTACATAGTATAGAATATGGTGTATAGTGGTACATAGTCTAGAATGTGGTGTACAGTGGTACATAGTATAGAATGTGGTGTATAGTGTTACATAGTATAGAATATCGTGTATTGTGGTATTAAGTTTAGAATATGTTGTATAGTAGTATATAGTATAGAATATGGTGTAGAGCTTTATAGTGGTACATAGTATAGAATGTGGTGTATAGTGGTTCATATTATAGAATGTGGTGTAGAGCTGTATAGTGGTACATTGTATAGAATGTGGTGTATAGTGTTACATAGTATGGAATATCGTGTATTGTGGTACTAAGTTTAGAATGTGGCGTATAGTAGTATATCGTATAGAATATGGTGTAGAGCTGTATAGTGGTACATAGTATAGAATGTGGTATAGAGCTTTATAGTGGAACATAGTATAGAATATGGTGTAGAGCTGTATAGTGGTATATAGTATAGAATATGGTGTATAGTGGTACATAGTATAGAATGTGGTGTAGAGCTGTATAGTGGTACATAGTATAGAATATGGTGTATAGTGGTACATATTATAGAATGTGATGTAGAGCTGTGTAATTGTACATAGTATAGAATGTGGTGTATAGTGGTACATAGTATAGAATTTGATTTAGAGCTGTATAATGGTACATAGTATAGAATGTGGTGAATAGTGGTACATAGTATAGAATATGGTGTATAGAGGTACATAGTATAGAATATGGTGTATAGTGGTACATAGCCTAGAATGTGGTGTATAGTGGTACATAGAATATGGTGTATAGTGGTACATAGTATAGAATGTGGTGTAGAGCTGTATTGTGCTACATAGCATAGAATATGGTGTATAGTGGTACATAGTATAGAAAATGGTGTATAGAGGTACATAGTATAGAATATGGTGTGTATAGTGGTACATAGTATAGAATATGGTGTATAGTGGTACATAGTATAGAATATGGTGTCGAGCTGTATAGTGGTACATAATATAGAATGTTGTATACAGCTGTATAGTGGTACATAGTATAGAATATGGTGTAGAGGTGAATTACAGAATATGGTGTATAGTGGTATATAGTATAGAATATGGTGTAGAGCTGTATAGTGGTTCATAGCATAGAAAATGGTGTATAGTAGTACATAGTATAGAATATGGTCTATAGTGCTACATAGTATAGAATGTGGTGTATAGTGGTACATAGTATAAATTATGGTGTATAGAGGTACATAGTATAGAATATGGGGTGAGCTGTATAGTTGTTTATAGTATAGAATATGGTTTATAGTGGTACATAATATAGAATATGGTGTATAGTGGTACATAGTATAGAATATTTTGTATAGATGTACATAGTATAGAATATGGTGTATAGTCGTACATAGTATAGAATATGGTGTATAGAGGTACATAGTATAGAATATGGTGTATAGTGCTACATAGTATAGAATGTGTTGTATAGTGGTACATAGTATAAAATATGGTGTATAGCAGAATATAGTATAGAATATGGTATATAGTGGTAAATAGTATAGAATATGGTGTATTGTGGCACATAGTATAGAATATGGTATATAGTGGTACACAGTATAGAATATGGTGTATAGAGGTACATAGTATAGAATATGGTGTATTGTGGTACATAGTATAGAATATGGTGTATAGTGCTACATAGTATAGAATGTGGTGTAGAGCTGTATAGTGGTACATAGTATAGAATATGGTGTATAGTGGTACATATTATAGAATTTGATTTAGAGCTGTATAATGGTACATAGTATAGTATGTGGTGTATAGTGGTACATAGTATAGAATATGGTGTATAGAGGTACATAGTATAGAATATGGTGTATAGTGGTACATAGCCTAGAATGTGGTGTATAGTGGTACAAAGAATATGGTGTATAGTGGTACATAGTATAGAATGTGGTGTAGAGCTGTATTGTGCTACATAGCATAGAATGGTGTATAGTGGTACATAGTATAGAAAATGGTGTATAGAGGTATATAGTATAGAATATGGTGTGTATAGTGGTACATAGTATAGAATATGGTGTATAGTGGTACATAGTATAGAATATGCTGTATAGAGGAACATAGTATAGAATATGGTGTAGAGCTGTATAGTGGTACATAGTATAGAATGTGTTGTATGGTGGTACATAGTATAAAATATGGTGTATAGCGGTTTATAGTATAGAATATGGTGTGTATAGTGGTACATAGCATAGAATATGGTGTTTTGTGGTACATAGTATAGAATATGGTGTATAGTGGTACATAGTATAGAATATGATGTATAGAGGTACATAGTATAGAATATTGTGTTTAGTGCTACATTGTATAGAATGTGGGGTATAGTGGTACATAGTATAAATTATGGTGTATAGAGGTACATAGTTAAGAATATGGTATATATTCAGACATAGTCTAGAATGTGGTGTATAGTATTACATAGAATATGGTGTTTAGTGGTACATAGTATAGAATGTGGTATAGAGCTGTATAGTGGTGCATAGTATACAATATGTTGTAATGTGGTACATAGTATAGAATGTGGTATAGAGCTGTATAGTTGTACATAGTATAGAATGTGGTGTATAGTGGTACATAATATAGAATGTGGTATAGAGCTGTATATTGGTAGATAGTATAGAATGTGGTGTATAGTGGTACATAGTATAGAATATGTTGTAAAGTGGTACATAGTCTAGAATGTGGTGTACAGTGGTACATAGTATAGAATGTGGTGTATAGTGTTACATAGTATAGAATATCATGTATTGTGGTATTAAGTTTAGAATATGTTGTATAGTAGTATATAGTATAGAATATGGTGTAGAGCTTTATAGTGGTACATAGTATAGAATGTGGTGTATAGTGGTACAAATTATAGAATGTGGTGTAGAGCTGTATAGTGGTACATAGTATAGAATGTGGTGTATAGTGTTACATAGTATGGAATATCGTGTATTGTGGTACTAAGTTTAGAATGTGGCGTATAGTAGTATATCGTATAGAATATGGTGTAGAGCTGTATAGTGGTACATAGTATAGAATGTGGTATAGAGCTTTATAGTGGAACATAGTATAGAATATGGTGTAGAGCTGTATAGTGGTATATAGTATAGAATATGGTGTATAGTGCAACATAGTATAGAATTTGGTGTATAGTGGTATGAAGTACAGAATGTGGTGTAGAGCACAAATTAATAGTATAGTAGTATATCGTATAGAATATGGTGTATAGCTGTATAGTGGTACATAGTATAGAATGTGGTATAAAGCTGTATAGTGGTACATAGTATAGAATATGGTGTAGAGGTGTATAGTGGAACATAGAATAGAATATGGTGTATAGTGGTATACAGTAAAGAATATGGTGTAGAGCTGTATAGTGGTATATAGTATAGAATATGGTGTATAGTGGTACATAGTATAGAATATGGTGTATAATGGTACATAGTATAGAATATGGTGTATATTGGTATATAGTATAGAATATGGTGTATAGTGGTACATAGTACAGAATATGGTGTATAGTGGCACATAGCATAGAATATTGTGTATAGTGGTATATTGTATAGAATATGATGTAGATCTGTATAGTGGTACATAGTATAGAATATGGTGTGTAGTGGTATATAGTATAGAATATGGTGTATAGTACATAGTATAGAATATGGTGTATATTGGTACATGGTATAGATTATGGGGTAGAGCTTTATAGTGGTATATAGTATAGAATATGTTGTATAGTGGTACATAGTATAGAATATGGTGTATACTGGTACATGGTATAGAATATTGGGTAGAGCTGCATAGTGGTATATAGTATAGAATATGTTGTATAGTGGTACATAGTATAGAATGTGGTGTATAGTGGTACATAGAATATGGTGTATAATGGTACATAGTAAAGAATATGGTGTATTGTACAAAGTATAGAATATGGTGTATAGTGGTACATGGTTTAGAATATGGGGTAGAGCTTTATATTGGTACATAGTATAAAATATGGTGTATAGCGGTTTATAGTATAGAATATGGTATATAGTGGAAAATAGTATAGAATATGGTGTTTTGTGGTACATAGTAAAGAATATGGTGTATAGTGGTACATAGTATAGAATGTGGTGTATAGTGGTACATAGTATAAATTATGGTGTATAGAGGTACATAGTATAGAATATGGTGTATAGTCAGATATAGGCCCTCATTCAGAGCCATACGCTCTGAGCAGAGCGCACGCTCTGAATGAGGGCCGGGCTCCATTTTCATGGAGCGTCCTCCTGGACGCTCGTATAGCTGTGGGTCACCACCCACAGGCTATACGAGCGTGCATTGTGATGGTCGCGATGGTCGAGACCATCGTGACCATCGAATTTGCGAGCCGGAGCCTGCGGTTGAGGTTTTCAACCGCAAGCTCCGGAGTGATTTTGGCTCTATCAGAGCCAAAATCACTCCCACTGACAGGGAGGGAACTCCCCCATCAGGGAGGCACGCCCCCGGCATGCCCACTAAAGGGGGCGTGCTGTCAATCAACATTGACAGCACGCCCCCTTTGATCGGACACAACGAGCGAATGACTTTCCTTCGCTCGTCGAGTCTGGCGCATGCGCACGACGGAGCTCCCTCCGTCGTGCGCATGCTCAGTCCATAACATCGACCCACTTGCGAGCTGACAGCATCTCGCGAGTGGGTCTGAATCAGGCCCATAGTCTAGAATGTGGTATATAGTGTTACATAGAATATGGTATTTAGTGGTACATAGTATAGATTGTGGTTCAGAGCTGTATAGTGGTGCATAGTATAGAATATGGTGTATTGTGGTACATAGTATAGAATGTGGTATAGAGCTGTATAGTGCACATAGTATAGAATGTGGTGTACAGTGGTACATAATATAGAATGTGGTATAGAGCTGTATAATGGTACATAGTATAGAATGTAGTGTATAGTGGTACATAGTATAGAATATGGTGTATAGAAGTACATAGTATAGAATATGTTGTATAGTGGTACTAAGTTTAGAATATGGTGTACAGTAGTATATAGTATAGAATATGGTGTAGAGCTGTATAGTGGTACATAGTGTAGAATGTGGTATAGAGCTGTATAGTGGTACATAGTATAGAATATGGTGTAGAGGTGTATAGTGGTACATAGAATAGAATATGGTGTATTGTGGTATACAGTATAGAATATGGTGTATAGTGCAACATAGTATAGAATATAGTGTATAGTGGAATATGGTATAGAATAAGGTGTATAGTGGTACATAGTATAGAATATGGTGTATAGTGGTATATTGTATAATATATGATGTAGAGCTGTATAGTGGTACATAGTATAGAATATGGTGTATAGTGGTACATAATATAGAATATGTTGAATAGTACATAGTATAGAATATGGTGTATAGTGGTACATAGTATAGAATATGGTGTATAGTGGTACATAGTCTAGAATGTGGTATAGAGCTGTATAGTGGTACATAGTATAGAATGTGGTGTATAGTGGTATATAGAATATGGTGTATAATGGTACATAGTAAAGAATATGGTGTATTGTACAAAGTATAGAATATGGTGTATAGTGGTACATGGTATAGAATATGGGGTAGAGCTTTATAATGGTATATAGTATAGAATATGGTATATAGTGGTACATAGTGTAGAATATGGTGTTTTGTGGTACATAATATAGAATATGGTGTATAGTGGTACATAGCATAGAATATGGTGTATAGAGGTACATAGTATAGAATATGGTGTATAGTGCTACATAGTGTAGAATGTGGTGTATAGTGGTAAATAGTATAAATTATGGTGTATAGAGGTACATAGTAAAAAATATGGTGTATATTCAGACATAGTTTAGAATGTGGTGTATAGTGTTACATAGAATATGGTGTTTAGTGGTACATAGTATAGAATGTGGAGTAGAGCTGTATAGTGGTACATAGTATTGATTATGGTGTATTGTTGTACATAGTATAGAATGCGGTACAGAGCTATATAATGGTACATAGTATAGAATGTGGTGTATAGTGGTACATAATATAGAATGTGGTGTAGAGCTGTATAATGGAACATAGTATAGAATATGGTGTATAGTGGTACATAGTATAGAATATAGTGTATAGAAGTAAATAGTATAGAATATGTTGTATAGTGGTACATAGTCTAGAATGTGGTGTACCGTGGTACATATTATAGAATATGGTGTACAGTGGTACATAGTATAGAATGTGGACTAGAGATGTATAGTGGTACATAGTATAGACTATGGTGTAGAGCTGTGTAGTAGTACATAGTATAGAATGTGGTATATAGTGGTACATAGTACAGAATGTGGTGTAGAGCTGTATAATGGTACATAGTATAGAATGTGGTTTATAGTATAGATTATGGGGTAGAGCTGTATAGTGGTACATAGTATAGAATATGGTGTAGAGTTGTAAAGTAGTACATACTATAGAGTATTTTTTATAGTGATACATAGCATAGAATATGATGTAGAGCTGTATAGTGGTACGTTGTATAGAATATGGTGTATAGTGCTACATAGTATAGAATATGGTGTATAGTGGTGTATAGTATAGAATGTGGAGTAGAGCTGTAAAGTGGTACATAGTGTAGCATATGGTGTATAGTGGTACATAGTATAGAATATGGTGTATAGAGGTACATAGTATAGAATATGCTGTATGGTGGTACATAGTATTGAATGTGGTGTATAGTGGTACATAGTGGTACATAGTATAGAGTGTGGTGTAATGGTACATAGTATAGAATGTGGTGTATAGTTGTATATGGTGTAGAGCTGTATAGTGGTACATAGTATAGAATGTGGTGTTTAGTAGTACATAGTATAGGATACGGTGTAGAGCTGTAGAGAGGTACATAGTATAGAATGTGGTGTAGAGCTGTATAGTGGTACATAGTATAGAATATGGTGTATAGTGGTACATAGTATAGAATATGGTGTATAGTGCTACATAGTATAGAATATGGTGTAGAGCTGTATAGTGGTACATAGTATAGAATATGGTGTAGTGCTGTATTGTGGTACATAGTATAGAATATGGTGTAGAGCTGTATTGTGGTACATAGTATAGAATATGGTGTATAGTGATACATAGTATAGAATATGGTGTATAGAGGTACATATTATAGAATATGGTGTATAGTGGTACATATTATTGAATACGGTGTATAGTGGTACATAGTGTAGAATATGGTGTATTGTGGTACATAGTATAGAATATGGTGTATAGTGGTACATAGTATAGAATATGGTGTATAGCGGTACATAGTATAGAATTTGGTGTTGCGCTGTATAGTGGTACATAGTATAGAATATGGTGTACAGAGGTACATAGTATAGAATGTGGTGTAGAGCTGTAAAGTGAAACATAGTATAGAATGTGTTGTATAGTGGTTCATAGTATAGAATGTGGTGTAAAGCTGTATAATGGTACATAGTATAGAATGTGGTGTATTGTGGTACATAGTATAGTATATGGTGTATAGTGGTACATAGTATAGAATATGGTGTATAGTGGTACATAGTATAGAATGTGGTGTATAGTGGTACATAGTATAGAATGTTGTCTATAGCATTATCTAGTATAGAATATGGTGTAGTGCTGTACAGTTGTACATAGTATAGAATGTGGTATAGAGCTGTATAGTCGAACATAGCATAGAATGTGGTGTAGAGGTGTATAGTGGTACATAGTATAGAATATGGTGTATAGTGTTAAATTGTATAGAATATGGTGTAGAGCTTTATAGTGGTTCATAGTATAGAATATGGTGTATAGTGGTACATAGTATAGAATATGGGGTAGAGCTGTATAGTTGTATATAGTATAGAATATGGTGTATAGTGGTACATTGTATAGAATATGGTTAATAGTGGTATATAGTATAGAATATGGTGTATAGAGGTAAATAGTACAAAAAATGGTGTAAAAAGGTACAAAGTATAGAATATGGTGTATAATGGTACATAGTCTAGAATGTGGTGTAAAGTGGTACATAGAATATGGTGTGTAGTGCTACATAGTCTAGAATGTGGTGTATAGTGGAACATAGTATAGAATATGGTGTATAGTGGTACATAGTATAGAATATGGTGTAGAGCATTATAGTGGTACATAGTATAGAATATGGTGTAGAGCTGTGTAGTAGTACATAGTATAGAATGTGGTATATAGTGGTACATAGTACAGAATGTGGTGTAGAGCTGTATAATGGTACATAGTATAGAATGTGGTTTATAGTATAGATTATGGGTTAGAGCTGTATAGTGGTACATAGTATAGAATATGGTGTAGAGCTGTATAGTGGTACATAGTATACAATATGGAGTATAGTGGTATATAGTATAGAATATGGTGTAGAGTTGTAAAGTAGTACATACTATAGAGTATTTTGTATAGTGATACATAGCATAGAATATGATGTATAGCTGTATAGTGGTACGTACTATAGAATATGGTGTATAGTGCTACATAGTATAGAATATGGTGTATAGTGGTGTACAGTATAGAATGTGGAGTAGAGCTGTAAAGTGGTACATAGTGTAGCATATGGTGTATAGTGGTACATAGTATAGAATATTGTGTATAGAGGTACATAGTATAGAATATGCTGTATGATGGTACATAGTATTGAATGTGGTGTATAGTGGTACATAGTGGTACATAGTATAGAGTGTGGTGTAATGGTACATAGTATAGAATGTGGTGTATAGTTGTATATGGTGTAGAGCTGTATAGTGGTACATAGTATAGAATGTGGTGTTTAGTAGTACATAGTATAGGATACGGTGTAGAGCTGTAGAGAGGTACATAGTATAGAATGTGGTGTAGAGCTGTATAGTGGTACATAGTATAGAATATGGTGTATAGTGGTACATAGTATAGAATATGGTGTATAGTGGTACATAGTATAGAATATGGTGTAGTGCTGTATTGTGGTACATAGTATAGAATATGGTGTAGAGCTGTATTGTGGTACATAGTATAGAATATGGTGTATAGTGATACATAGTAGAGAATATGGTGTATAGAGGTACATATTATAGAATATGGTGTATAGTGGTACATATTATTGAATACGGTGTATAGTGGTACATAGTGTAGAATATGGTGTATTGTGGTACATAGTATAGAATATGGTGTATAGTGGTACATTGTATAGAATATGGTGTATAGAGGTACATAGTATAGAATATGGTGTATAGCGGTACATAGTATAGAATTTGGTGTTGCGCTGTATAGTGGTACATAGTATAGAATATGGTGTACAGAGGTACATAGTATAGAATGTGGTGTAGAGCTGTATAGTGATACATAGTATAGAATGTGTTGTATAGTGGTTCATAGTATAGAATGTGGTGTAAAGCTGTATAATGGTACATAGTATAGAATGTGGTGTATTGTGGTACATAGTATAGTATATGGTGTATAGTGGTACATAGTATAGAATATGGTGTATAGTGGTACATCGTATATAATGTGGTGTATAGTGGTACATAGTATAGAATGTTGTCTATAGCAGTATCTAGTATAGAATATGGTGTAGCGCTGTACAGTTGTACATAGTATAGAATGTGGTATAGAGCTGTATAGTCGAACATAGCATAGAATATGGTGTAGAGGTGTATAGTGGTACATAGTATAGAATATGGTGTATAGTGTTAAATTGTATAGAATATGGTGTAGAGCTTTATAGTGGTTCATAGTATAGAATATGGTGTATAGTGGTACATAGTATAGAATATGGGGTAGAGCTGTATAGTTGTATATAGTATAGAATATGGTGTATAGTGGTACATTGTATAGAATATGGTTAATAGTGGTATATAGTATAGAATATGGTGTATAGAGGTAAATAGTACAGAAAATGGTGTAAAAAGGTACAAAGTATAGAATATGGTGTATAATGGTACATAGTCTAGAACGTGGTGTAAAGTGGTACATAGAATATGGTGTGTAGTGCTACATAGTCTAGAATGTGGTGTATAGTGGAACATAGTATAGAATATGGTGTATAGTGGTACATTGTATAGAATATGGTGTAGAGCATTATAGTGGTACATAGTATAGAATGTGGTGTATAGTGGTACAAATTATAGAATGTGGTGTAGTGCTGTATAGTGGTACATAGTATAGAATGTGGTGTATAGTGTTACATAGTATAGAATATCGTGTATTTTGGATCTAAGTTTAGAATGTGGTGTATAGAAGTATATAGTATAGAATATGGTGTAGAGCTGTATAGTGGTACATAGTATAGAATGTGGTATAGAGCTGTATAGTGGTACATAGTATAGAATATGGTGTAGAGGTGTATAGTGGTACATAGAATAGAATATGGTGTATAGTGGTATACAGTATAGAATATGGTGTAGAGCTGTATAGTGGTATATAGTATAGAATATGGTGAATAGTGCAACATAGTATAGAATTTGGTGTATAGTGTTATAAAGTATAGAATGTGGTGTAGAGCTTTATAGTGGTACATAGTATAGAATATGGTGTATAGTGGTACATAGTATAGAATATGGTGTATAGTGGTTTATTGTATAGAATATGATGTAGAGCTGTATAGTGGTACATAGTATAAAATATGGTGTATAGTGGTACATAGTATAGAATATGGTGTATAGTACATAGTATAGAATATGGTGAATAGTGGTACATGGTATAGAATATGGGGTAGCCCTGTATAGTGGTATATAGTATAGAATATGTTGTATAGTGGTACATAGTATAGAAAATGGTGTATAGTGGTATATAGTATAGAATATGGTGTATAGTGGTACATAGTACAGAATATTGTGTATAGTGGTACATAGCATAGAATATGGTGTATAGTGGTATATTGTATTGAATTTGATGTAGAGCTGTATAGTGGTACATAGTATAGAATATGGTGTATATTGGTACATAGTATAGAATATGGTGTATAGTACATAGTATAGAATATGGTGTATAGTACATAGTATAGAATATGGTGTATAGTGGTACATGGTATAGAATATGGGGTAGCCCTGTATAGTGGTATATAGAATAGAATATGTTGTACAGTGGTACATAGTATAGAATATAGTGTATAGGGGAACATAGTGTAGAATATGGTGTATAGTGGTACATAATCTAGAATGTGGCATAGAGGTGTATAGTGGTACAAAGTATAGAATGTGGTGTATAGTTTTACACAGAATATGTTGTATAGAGGTACATAGTATAGAATATGGTGTAGATCTGTATAGTTGCACATAGTATAGAATTTGGTGTAGAGCTGTATAGTGGTACATAGTATAGAATATGCTGTATAGTTGTATATAGTATAGAATATGGTGTAGAGCTTTATAGTGGTACATAGTATATAATATTGCGTATAGTGATACATAGCATAAAATATGGTGTAGAGCTGTATTGTGGTACATAGTATAGAATATGGTGTATAGTGCCACATAGTATAGAATATGGTGTACAGTGGTATATAGTATAGAATGTGGTGTAGAGCTGTATAGTGGTGCATATTACAGAATCTGGTGTATAGTGGTATTAAGTATAGAATGTGTTGTAGAGCTGTATAGTGGTACATAGTATAGAATATGGTGTATATTGCTACATAGTATAGAATGTGGTGTATAGTGGTACATAGTATAGAATATGGTGTATAGAGGTACATAGTATAGAATATGGTGTATATGGGTACATAGTATATAATGTGGTGTATAGTGGTATATGGTGTAGAGCTGTATAGTGGTACATAGTATAGAATGTAGTGTAAAGAAGTACATAGTATAGAATATGGTGAAGAGCTGTATAGTGGTACATAGTATAGAATGTGGTGTACAGCTGGATAGTGGTACATAGTATAGAATATGGTGTATAGTGCCACATAGTATAGAATATGGTGTATAGTGGTATATAGTAAAGAATGTGGTGTAGAGCTGTATAGTGGTACATAGTATAGAATATGGTGTATAGTGGTACATAGTATAGAATATGGTGTATAGAGGTACATAGTATAGAATATGGTGTATAGTGGTACATAGTATAGAATGTGGTGTATAGTGGTACATAGAATATGGTGTATAGTGGTACATAGTATAGAATATGGTGTAGAGCTGTATAGTGGCACATAGTATAGAATGTGGTGTAGAGCTGTATAGTGATACATAGTATAGAATATGCTGTATAGTGGTATATAGTATAGAATATGATGTAGAGCTTTATAGTGGTACATAGTATATAATATTGTGTAAAGTGATACTTAGTATAGAATAAGGTGTAGAGCTGTATAGTGGTACATAGTATAGAATATGGTGTATAGTGCTACATAGTATAGAATATGGTGTAAAGTGGTATATAGTATAGAATGTGGTGTAGAGCTGTATAGTGGTACATAGTATAGAATATGGTGTATAGTGGTATATAGTATAGAATGTGGTGTAGAGCTGTATAGTTGTACATAGTATAGAATATGGTGTATATTGCTACTTAGTATAGAATGTGGTGTTAAGTGGTTCATAGTATAGAATATGGTGTATAGAGGTACATAGTATAGAATATGGTGTATATTGTTACATAGTATATAATGTCGTGTATAGTGGTATATGGTGTAGAGCTGTATAGTGGTACATAGTACAGAATGTAGTGTAAAGTAGTACATAGTATAGAATGTGGTATACAGCTGGATAGTGGTACATAGTATAGAATATGGTGTATAGTACATAATATAGAATATGGTGTATAGTGGTACATGGTATAGAATATGGGGTAGCCCTGTATAGTGGTATATAGTATAGAATATGTGTATAGTGGTACATAGTATAGAATATAGTGTATAGTGGTACATAGTGTAGAATATGGTGTATAGTGGTACATAATCTAGAATGTGGTATAGAGGTGTATAGTGGTACAAAGTATAGAATGTGGTGTATAGTGGTACATAGAATATGTTGTATAGTGGTACATAGAATAGAATATGGTGTATAGTGGTATACAGTATAGAATATGTTGTAGAGCTGTATAGTGGTATATAGTATAGAATATGGTGAATAGTGCAACATAGTATAGAATTTGGTGTATAGTGTTATAAAGTAAAGAATGTGGTGTAGAGCTTTATAGTGGTACATAGTATAGAATATGGTGTATAGTGGTACATAGTATAGAATATGGTGTATAGTGGTTTATTGTATAGAATATGATGTAGAGCTGTATAGTGGTACATAGTATAGAATATGGTGTATAGTGGTACATAGTATAGAATATGGTGTATAGTACATAGTATAGAATATGGTGAATAGTGGTACATGGTATAGAATATGGGGTAGCCCTGTATAGTGGTATATAGTATAGAATATGTTGTATAGTGGTACATAGTATAGAAAATGGTGAATAGTGGTATATAGTATAGAATATGGTGTATAGTGGTACATAGTACAGAATATTGTGTATAGTGGTACATAGCATAGAATATGGTGTATAGTGGTTTATTGTATAGAATATGATGTAGAGCTGTATAGTGGTACATAGTATAGAATATGGTGTATATTGGTACATAGTATAGAATATGGTGTATAGTACATAGTATAGAATATGTTGTATAGTACATAGTATAGAATATGGTGTATAGTGGTACATGGTATAGAATATGGGGTAGCCCTGTATAGTGGTATATAGAATAGAATATGTTGTATAGTGGTACATAGTATAGAATATAGTGCATAGTGGTACATAGTGTAGAATATGGTGTATAGTGGTACATAATCTAGAATGTGGCATAGAGGTGTATAGTGGTACAAAGTATAGAATGTGGTGTATAGTGGTACATAGAATATGTTGTATAGAGGTACATAGTATAGAATATGGTGTAGATCTGTATAGTTGCACATAGTATAGAATTTGGTGTAGAGCTGTATAGTGGTACATAGTATAGAATATGCTGTATAGTTGTATATAGTATAGAATGTGGTGTAGAGCTGTATAGTGGTACATAGTATAGAATATGGTGTATAGTGGTACATAGTATAGAATATGGTGTATAGAGGTACATAGTATAGAATATGGTGTATAGTGGTACATAGTATAGAATGTGGTGTATAGTGGTACATAGAATATGGTGTATAGTGGTACATAGAATATGGTGTATAGTGGTACATAGTATAGAATATGGTGTAGAGCTGTATAGTGGCACATAGTATAGAATGTGGTGTAGAGCTGTATAGTGATACATAGTATAGAATATGCTGTATAGTGGTATATAGTATAGAATATGATGTAGAGCTTTATAGTGGTACATAGTATATAATATTGTGTATAGTGCTACATAGTATAGAATATGGTGTAAAGTGGTATATAGTATAGAATGTGGTGTAGAGCTGTATAGTGGTACATAGTATAGAATATGGTGTATAGTGGTATATAGTATAGAATGTGGAGTAGAGCTGTATAGTTGTACATAGTATAGAATATGGTGTATATTGCTACTTAGTATAGAATGTGGTGTTAAGTGGTTCATAGTATAGAATATGGTGTATAGAGGTACATAGTATAGAATATGGTGTATAATGTTACATAGTATATAATGTCGTGTATAGTGGTATACGGTGTAGCGCTGTATAGTGGTACATAGTACAGAATGTAGTGTAAAGTAGTACATAGTATAGAATGTGGTATACAGCTGGATAGTGGTACATAGTATAGAATATGGTGTATAGTACATAGTATAGAATATGGTGTATAGTGGTACATGGTATAGAATATGGGGTAGCCCTGTATAGTGGTATATAGTATAGAATATGTTGTATAGTGGTACATAGTATAGAATATAGTGTATAGTGGTACATAGTGTAGAATATGGTGTATAGTGGTACATAATCTAGAATGTGGTATAGAGGTGTATAGTGGTACAAAGTATAGAATGTGGTGTATAGTGGTACATAGAATATGTTGTATAGTGGTACATAGAATAGAATATGGTGTATAGTGGTATACAGTATAGAATATGGTGTAGAGCTGTATAGTGGTATATAGTATAGAATATGGTGAATAGTGCAACATAGTATAGAATTTGGTGTATAGTGTTATAAAGTAAAGAATGTGGTGTAGAGCTTTATAGTGGTACATAGTATAGAATATGGTGTATAGTGGTACATAGTATAGAATATGGTGTATAGTGGTTTATTGTATAGAATATGATGTAGAGCTGTATAGTGGTACATAGTATAGAATATGGTGTATAGTGGTACATAGTATAGAATATGGTGTATAGTACATAGTATAGAATATGGTGAATAGTGGTACATGGTATAGAATATGGGGTAGCCCTGTATAGTGGTATATAGTATAGAATATGTTGTATAGTGGTACATAGTATAGAAAATGGTGTATAGTGGTATATAGTATAGAATATGGTGTATAGTGGTACATAGTACAGAATATTGTGTATAGTGGTACATAGCATAGAATATGGTGTATAGTGGTATATTGTATTGAATTTGATGTAGAGCTGTATAGTGGTACATAGTATAGAATATGGTGTATATTGGTACATAGTATAGAATATGGTGTATAGTACATAGTATAGAATATGTTGTATAGTACATAGTATAGAATATGGTGTATAGTGGTACATGGTATAGAATATGGGGTAGCCCTGTATAGTGGTATATAGAATAGAATATGTTGTATAGTGGTACATAGTATAGAATATAGTGTATAGTGGTACATAGTGTAGAATATGGTGTATAGTGGTACATAATCTAGTATGTGGCATAGAGGTGTATAGTGGTACAAAGTATAGAATGTGGTGTACAGTGGTACATAGAATATGTTGTATAGAGGTACATAGTATAGAATATGGTGTAGATCTGTATAGTTGCACATAGTATAGAATTTGGTGTAGAGCTGTATAGTGGTACATAGTATAGAATATGCTGTATAGTTGTATATAGTATAAAATATGGTGTAGAGCTTTATAGTGGTACATAGTATATAATATTGCGTATAGTGATACATAGCATAGAATATGGTGTAGAGCTGTATTGTGGTACATAGTATAGAATATGGTGTATAGTGCCACATAGTATAGAATATGGTGTACAGTGGTATATAGTATAGAATGTGGTGTAGAGCTGTATAGTGGTGCATATTACCGAATCTGGTGTATAGTGATATTAAGTATAGAATGTGGTATACAGCTGGATAGTGGTACATAGTATAGAATATGGTGTATAGAACATAGTATAGAATATGGTGTATAGTGGTACATGGTATAGAATATGGGGTAGCCCTGTATAGTGGTATATAGTATAGAATATGTTGTATAGTGGTACATAGTATAGAATATAGTGTATAGTGGTACATAGTGTAGAATATGGTGTATAGTGGTACATAATCTAGAATGTGGTATAGAGGTGTATAGTGGTACAAAGTATAGAATGTGGTGTATAGTGGTACATAGAATATGTTGTGTAGTGGTACATAGTATAGAATATGGTGTAGAGCTGTATAGTTGCACATAGTATAGAATGTGGTGTAGAGCTGTATAGTGGTACATAGTATAGAATATGCTGTATAGTGGTATATAGTATAGAATATGGTGTAGAGCTTTATAGTGGTACATAGTATGTAATATTGTGTATAGTGATACATAGCATAGAATATGGTGTAGAGCTGTATAGTGGTACATAGTATAGAATATGGTGTATAGTGCCACATAGTATAGAATATGGTGTATAGTGGTATATAGTATAGAATGTGGTGTAGAGCTGTATAGTGGTACATAGTATAGAATATGGTGAATATTGCTACATAGTATAGAATGTGGTGTATAGTGGTACATAGTATAGAATATGGTGTATAGAGGTACATAGTATAGAATATGGTGTATAGAGGAACATAGAATAGAATATGGTGTATAGTGGTACATAGTGTAGAATATGGTGTATAGTGGTACATAATCTAGAATGTGGTATAGAGGTGTATAGTGGTACATAGTATAGAATGTGGTGTATAGTGGTACATAGAGTATGGTTTATAGTGGTACATGGTATAGAATATGGTGTAGAGCTGTATAGTGGCACATAGTATAGAATGTGGTGTAGAGCTGTATAGTGGTACATAGTATAGAATATGCTGTAAAGTGGTATATAGTATAGAATGTGGTGTATATTGGTACATAGTATATAATGTGGTGTATAGTGGTATATGGTGTAGTGCTGTATAGTGGTACATAGTATAGAATATGTTGTATAGTGGTACATAGTATAGAATATAGTGTATAGTGGTACATAGTGTAGAATATGGTGTATAGTGGTACATAATCTAGAATGTGGTATAGAGGTGTATAGTGGTACAAAGTATAGAATGTGGTGTATAGTGGTACATAGAATATGTTGTATAGTGGTACATAGTATAGAATATGGTGTAGAGCTGTATAGTTGCACATAGTATAGAATGTGGTGTAGAGCTGTATAGTGGTACATAGTATAGAATATGCTGTATAGTGGTATATAGTATAGAATATGGTGTAGAGCTTTATAGTGGTACATAGTATATAATATTGTGTATAGTGATACATAGCATAGAATATGGTGTAGAGCTGTATAGTGGTACATAGTATAGAATATGGTGTATAGTGCCACATAGTATAGAATATGGTGTATAGTGGTATATAGTATAGAATGTGGTGTAGAGCTGTATAGTGGTACATATTACAGAATATGGTGTATAGTGGTATATAGTATAGAATGTGGTGTAGAGCTGTATAGTGGTACATTGTATAGAATATGGTGTATATTGGTACATAGTATAGAATGTGGTGTATAGTGGTACATAGTATAGAATATGGTGTATAGAGGTACATAGTATAGAATATGGTTTATATTGGTACATAGTATATAATGTGGTTTATAGTGGTATATGGTGTAGTGCTGTATAGTGGTACATAGTATAGAATGTAGTGTAAAGTAGTACATAGTATAGAATATGGTGTAGAGCTGTATATTGGTACATAGTATAGAATGTGGTGTACAGCTGGATAGTGGTACATAGTTTAGAATATGGTGTATAGTGGTACATAGTATAGAATATGGTGTATAGAGGTACACAGTATAGAATATGGTGTGTAGTGGTACATAGTATAGAATGTGGTTTATAGTGGTACATAGTATAGAATTTGGTGTAGAGCTGTATAGTGGTACATAATATAGAATATGGCATATAGAGGAACATAGTATAGAGTGTCGTGTAGAGCTGTATAGTTGTATATAGTATAGAATGTGGTGTAGTGGTACATATTATAGAATGTGGTATAAAGCTGGATAATGGTACATTGTATAGAACGTGGTGTATAGTGGTACATAGTATAGAATATGGTGTATAGTGGTACATAGTATAGAATATGGTGTATAGTGGTACATAGTATAGAATGTGGTGTAGAGCTGTATAGTGCTACATAGTATAGAATGTGGCGTAGAGCTGAATAGTGGTACATAGTATAGAATATGGTGTATAGAGGTACATAGTTTAGAATATGGTGTATAGTGGTACATATTATAGAATGTGGTTTAGAGCTGTATAGTGGTACATAGTATAGAATATAGTGTATAGAGGTACAAAGTATTGAATATGGTGTATGGCTGTACATAGTAAAGAATGTGGTGTATAGTGATTGGTACATAGTATAGAATATGGTGTATTGAGGTACATAGTATAGAATATGGTGTATAGTGGTACATAGTCTAGAATGTGGTATAGAGCTGTATAGTGGTACATAGTATAGAATGTGGTGTATAGTGGTATATAGAATATGGTGTATAATGGTACATAGTAAAGAATATGGTGTATTGTACAAAGTATAGAATATGGTGTATAGTGGTACATGGTATAGAATATGGGGTAGAGCTTTATAATGGTATATAGTATAGAATATGGTATATAGTGGTACATAGTGTAGAATATGGTGTTTTGTGGTACATAATATAGAATATGGTGTATAGTGGTACATAGCATAGAATATGGTGTATAGAGGTACATAGTATAGAATATGGTGTATAGTGCTACATAGTATAGAATGTGGTGTATAGTGGTAAATAGTATAAATTATGGTGTATAGAGGTACATAGTATAGAATATGGTGTATATTCAGACATAGTTTAGAATGTGGTGTATAGTGTTACATAGAATATGGTGTTTAGTGGTACATAGTATAGAATGTGGAGTAGAGCTGTATAGTGGTACATAGTATTGAATATGGTGTATTGTGGTACATAGTATAGAATGTGGTACAGAGCTATATAATGGTACATAGTATAGAATGTGGTGTATAGTGGTACATAATATAGAATGTGGTGTAGAGCTGTATAATGGAACATAGTATAGAATATTGTGTAGTGGTACATAGTATAGAATATAGTGTATAGAAGTAAATAGTATAGAATATGTTGTATAGTGGTACATAGTCTAGAATGTGGTGTACAGTGGTACATATTATAGAATATGTTGTACAGTGGTACATAGTATAGAATATGGTGTATAGAGGTACATAGTATAGAATTTGGTGTATAGAGAAACATAGTATAGAATGTGGTGTAGAGATGTATAGTGGTACATAGTATAGAATTTGGTGTATTGTGGTACATTGTATAGAATGTGGTGTAGAGCTGTATAGTGGTACATAGTATAGAATGTGGTGTATAGAGGAACATAGTATAGAATGTGGTGTAGAGCTGTATAGTGGAACATAGTATAGAGTGTGGTGTATAGTGGTATATAGTATAGAATGTGGTATAAAGCTGTACAATGGTACATAGTATAGAATGTGGTGTATAGTGGTACATAGAATAGAATATAGTGTATAGTGGTACATAGTATAGAATATGCTGTATAGTGGTACATAGTATAGAATGTGGTTTAGAGCTGTAAAGTGGTACATAGTATAGAATATAGTGTATAGAGGTACAAAGTATTGAATATGATGTATGGCTGTACATAGTAAAGAATGTGGTGTATAGTGAGTGGTACATAGTATAGAATATGGTGTATTGAGGTACATAGTATAGAATATGGTGTATAGAGGTACATAGTATAGAATACGGTGTATAGGGGTACATAGTCTTGAATATGGTGTATAGTGGTACATAATCTAGAATGTGGTATAGAGGTGTATAGTGGTACAAAGTATAGAATGTGGTGTATAGTGGTACATAGAATATGTTGTGTAGTGGTACATAGTATAGAATATGGTGTAGAGCTGTATAGTAGCACATAGTATAGAATGTGGTGTTGAGCTGTATAGTGGTACATAGTATAGAATATGGTGTATAGTGGTAAATAGTATAGAATGTGGTGTAGAGCTCTATAGTGGTACATAATATAGAATGTGGTGTATAGTGGTACATAGTATAGAATATGATGTATAGAGGTACACCGTATAGAATATGGTGTATAGTGGTACATAATCTAGAATGTGGTATAGAGGTGTATAGTGGTACAAAGTATAGAATGTGGTGTATAGTGGTACATAGAATATGTTGTGTAGTGGTACATAGTATAGAATATGGTGTAGAGCTGTATAGTTGCACATAGTATAGAATGTTGTGTAGAGTTGTATAGTGGTATATAGTATAGAATGTGGTGTATAGTGGTACATATTTTAGAATGTGGTATAAAGCTGTATAATGGTACATAGTATAGAATGTGGTGTACAGTGGTACATAGTATAGAATATGGTGTAGAGCTGTATAGTGGTACATAGTATAGAATGTGGTGTACAGCTGGATAGTGGTACATAGTATAGAATATGGTGTATAGTACATAGTATAGAATATGGTGTATAGTGGTACATGGTATAGAATATGGGGTAGCCCTGTATAGTGGTATATAGTATAGAATATGTTGTATAGTGGTACATAGTATAGAATATGGTGTATAGAGGTACATAGTATAGAATTTGGTGTATAGAGAAACATAGTATAGAATGTGGTGTAGAGATGTATAGTGGTACATAGTATAGAATTTGGTGTATTGTGGTACATTGTATAGAATGTGGTGTAGAGATGTATAGTGGTACATAGTATAGAATGTGGTGTATAGAGGAACATAGTATAGAATGTGGTGTAGAGCTGTATAGTGGAACATAGTATAGAGTATGGTGTATAGTGGTATATAGTATAGAATGTGGTATAAAGCTGTACAATGGTACATAGTATAGAATGTGGTGTATAGTGGTACATAGAATAGAATATAGTGTATAGTGGTACATAGTATAGAATATGGTGTATAGTGGTACATAGTATAGAATGTGGTGTATAGTGGTACATAGTATAGAATATAGTGTTTAGTGGTACATAGTATAGAATATGGTGTATAGTGGTACATAGTATAGAATATGGTGTATAGTGGTACATAGTATAGAATATGGTGTAGTGCTGTATAGTGGTACATAGTATAGAATATGGTGTACTGTGGTACATTGTGTAGAATATGGTGTATAGAGGTACGTAGTATAGAATGTGGAGTACAGTAGTACATAGTATAGAATACGGTGTAGAGCTGTATAGTGGTACATAGTATAGAATGTTGTGTAGAGCTGTATAGTGGTACATAGTATAGAATATGGTGTATAGTAGAACATAGTATAGAATGTGTTGTAGAGCTGTATATTGGTACATAGTATAGAATATGGTGTATAGTGGTAAATAGTATAGAATATGGTTTATAGTGGTACATAGTATAGAATAATGTATTGAGCTGTATAGTGGTACATAGTATAGAATATGGTGTAGTGTTGTATAGTGGTACAAAGTATACAATATGGTGTAGAGCTGTATTGTGGTACATATTATAGAATATGGTGTATAGTGGTACATAGTATAGAGTATTGTGTATAGTGATACATAGCATAGAATATGGTGTAGACCTGTATAGTGGTGCAGAGTGTAGAATATGGTGTATAGTGCTACATAGTATAGAACATGATATATAGTGTCATATAGTATAGAATGTGGTGTAGAGCTGTATAGTGGTACATAGTATAGAATATGGTGTATAGTGGTACATAGTATAGAATATGGTGTATAGAGGTACATAGTCCAGATTATGGTGTACAATGGTACATAGTATAGAATGTGGTGTATAGTGGTACATAGTGGTACATAGTATAGAATGTGGTGTAGTGGTACATAGTATAGAATGTGGTGTATAGAGGTATATGGTGTAGAGCTGTATAGTGGTACATAGTATAGAATGTGGTGTATAGCAGTACATAGTATTGAATACGGTGTAGAGCTGTATAGTGGTACATAGTATAGAATGTGGTGTAGAGCTGTATAGTGGTACATAGTATAAAATATGGTGTATAGTGGTACATAGTATAGAATATGGTGTATAGTAGTACATAGTATAGATTATGGTGTAGAGCTGTATAGTGGTACATAGTATAGAATATGGTGTAGTGTTGTATAGTGATACATAGTATAGAAAATAGTGTAGAGCTATATTGTGGTACATAGTATAGAATATGGTGTATAGCAGTACATAGTAAAGAAAATGGTGTATAGAGGTACATAGTATGGAATACGGTGTATAGTTGTACATAGTATAGAATATGGTGTATTGTGGTACATTGTATAGAATATGGTATATAGAGGTACAAAGTATAGAATATGGTGTATAGTGGTACATAGTATAGAATGTGGTGTATAGTGGTACATAGTATAGAATTTGGTGTAGAGCTGTATAGTGGTACATAGTATAGAATATGTTGTATAGTGGTACATAGTATAGATTGTGGTGTAAAGCTGTATAATGGTACATAGTATAGAATGTGGTGTATAGTGGTACATAGTATAGAATGTGGTGTATAGTGGTATATAGTATAGAATATAGTGTACAGAGGTACATATTATAGAATGTGGTGTAGAGCTGTATAGTGGTAAATAGTATAGAATATGTTTTATAGTGGTACATAGTATAGATTGTGGTGTAAAGCTGTATAATGGTACATAGTATAGAATGTGGTGTATAGTTGTACATAGTATAGAATATGGTGTATAGTGGTACATAGTATATATTGTGGTGTAAAGCGTAATAATGGTACATAGTATAGAATGTGGTGTATAGTGGTACATAGTATAGAATATGGTGTATAGTGGTACATAGTATAGAATATAGTGTATAGTGGTAAATAGTATAGAATATGGTGTATAGTGGTACATAGTATAGAATATGGTGTAGTGCTGTATAGTGGTACATAGTATAGAATATGGTGTAGAGCTGTATTGTGCTACACAGCATAGAATATGGTGTATAGTGTTACATAGTATAGAAAATGGTGTATAGAGGTACATAGTATAGAATATGGTGTGTATAGTGGTTCATATTATAGAATACGGTGTATAGTGGTACATAGTTGAGAATATGGTGTATAGAGATACAAATTATGGAATATGGTGTATAGTGGAACATAGTATAGAATGTGGTGTATAGTGAAAAAGGATAGAATGTGGTGTAGAGCTATATATTGGTACATAGTAAAGAATGTGGTGTATAGAGGAACATAGTATAGAATGTGGTGTAGAGATGTATAGTGGTACATAGTATAGAATATGGTGTATTGTGGTACATTGTATAGAATATGGTGTATAGTGGTACATAGTTTAGAATATGGTGTATAGAGGTACATAGTATAGAATATGGTGTATAGTGCTACATAGTATAGAATGTATTGTATAGTGGTACATAGAATAAAATATGGTGTATAGCGATAAATAGTATAGAATATGGTATATAGTGGTAAATAGTATAGAATATGGTGTATTGTGGTACATAGTATAGAATATGGTGTATAGTGGTACACAGTATGGAATATGGTGTATAGAGGTACATAGTATAGAATATGGTGTATAGTGGTACATAGTATAGAATGTGGTCTATAGTGGTACATAGTTTAAATTATGGTGTATTGAGGTACATAGTATAGAATATGGTGTATAGTGGTACATAGTCTAGAATGTGGTGTATAGTGGTACATAGAATATGGTGTATAGTGGTACAAAGTATAGAATGTGGTGTAGAGCTGTATAGTGGTACATAGTATAGAATATGGTGTATAGTGGTACGTAGTCTTGAATGTGGTGTATAGAGGTACATAGTATAGAATATGGTGTGCAGTGGTTCATAGTATAGAATGTGGTGTAGAGCTGTATAGTGGTATATAATATAGAATGAGGTGTATAGTGTTACATTTTATAGAATATGGTGTATAGTGGTACATAGTATAGAATGTGGTGTATAGTGGTAAATAGTATAGAATATGTTGCAGAGCTGTATAGTGGTTCATAGTATAGAAAATGGTGTATAGTAGTACATAGTATAGAATATGGGATGAGATATATAGTTGTTTATAGTATAGAATATGGTTTATAGTGGTACATAGTATAGAATATGGTGTATAGTGGTATAAAGTATAGAATATGGTGTACAGAGGTACGTAGTATAAAATATGGTGTATAGATGTACATAGTATAAAATATGGTGTATAGTGGTACATAGTCTAGAATATGGTGTATAGTGGTACAAAATATAGAATGTGGTGTACAGCTGTATAGTGGTACATAGTATAGAATATGGTGTAGAGCTGTATAGTGGTACATAGTATACAACAGTGAGTATAGTGCTATATAGTATAGAATATAGTGTATAGCTGTACAGTGGTGCATAGTATAGAGTATTGTGTATAGTGATACATAGCATATAATATGGTGTAGAGATGTATAGTGGTACATATTATAGAATATGGTGTATAGTGGTATATAATATAGAATATGATGTAGAGCTGTATTGTGGTACATAGTATAGAATATGGTGTTTAGTGGTACATAGTATAGAATATGGTGTATAGCACATAGTATAGAATAAGTTGTATAGTGGTACATGGTATAGAATATGGGGTAGAGCTGTATAGTGTTATATAGTATAGAATATGGTGTATAGTGGTACATAGTATAGAATATGGTGTATAGATGTACATAGTAAAGAATATGGTGTATAGTGGTACATAGTATAGAATATGGTGTATAGTGGTACATAGTATAGAATATAGTGTAGTGCTGTATAGCGGTACATAGTATAGAATATGGTGTAGAGCTGTATTGTGCTACACAGCATAGAATATGGTGTATAGTGGTACATATTATAGAATATGGTGTATAGAGGTACATAGTATAGAATATGGTGTGTATAGAGGTTCATAGTAGAGAGTACGGTGTATAGTGGTACATAGTATAGAATATGGTGTATTGTGATACAAAGTATAGAATATTGTGTATAGTGGAACATAGTATAGAATGTGGTGTATAGTGGTACATAGTATAGAATTTGGTGTAGAGATGTATAGTAGTACATAGTATAGAATATGGTGTATTGTGGTACATTGTATAGAATATGGTGAATAGTGGTACATAGTATAGAATATGGTGTATAGAGGTACATAGTATAGAATATGGTGTATAGTGCTACATAGTATAGAATGTGTTGTATATACTATGTTCTACAATACACCATATTCTATACTATGTACCACTATACAGCTCTACACTACATTCTATACTATGTACCACTATACAGCTCTACACCGTATTCTATACTATGTACTACTATACTCCACATTCTATACTACGTACCTCTATACACCATATTCTACACAATGTACCACAGTACACCATATTCTATACTATGTACCACTATACAGCACTACACCATATTCTATACTATGTACCACTATACACCATATTCTATACTATGTACCACTATACACCATATTCTATACTATGTACCACTATACACTATATTCTATACTATGTACCACTATACACCACATTCTATACTATGTACCACTATACACCATATTCTATACTATGTACCACTATACACTATATTCTATACTATGTACCACTATACACCACATTCTATGCTATGTACTACTATACACCATATTCTATACTATGTACCACTATACACCATATTCTATACTGTGTACCTCTATACAACATATTCTATACTATATACCACTATACAGTTCTATACCATATTCTATACTATATACGACTATACACCTTATTCTATACTATGTACCACTGTACAGCTCTATACCAAATTCAATACTATGTACCATTATAGAGCTCTACACCACATTCTATACTATGTACCACTATACATCATATTCTATACTATGAACCACTATACAGCTCTACATCACATTCTATATTATTTACCACTATACACCATATTCTATACTTCGTACCTCTCTACACCATATTCTGTACTATGTACCTCTATGCAACATATTCTAGACTATGTACCCCTTTACACCATATTCAATACTTTATACCACTTAAAAGCTCTACCCCATATTCTATGCCATGTACCACTCTACAGCTCTGTACCACATTCTATACTATGTACCACTATACAGCTCTACACCATATTCTATACTATATACTACTATACACCACATTCTATACTATGTACCACTATACACCATATTCTTTACTATGTAACACTATAAACCTCATACTATTCTATGTACCACTATACAGCTCTACACCATATTTTATACTATGTACCAATATTCAGCTCTACACCATGTTCTATACTATATACCACTATACACCATATTCTATACTATATACCACTATAAATGACATTCTATACTATATACCACTATACACCTTATTCTATACTATGTATCACTATACACCACATTCTATACTATATACCACTATACAGCTCTATACCACATTTTATACTATGAACCATTATACAGCTCTACACTACATTCTATACTATGTACCACTATACAACATATTCTATACTATGTACCACTATACAGCTCTTCATCACATTCTATACTATGTACCACTATACACCATATTCTATACTATGAATAACTATACAGCTCTACACAACATTCTATACAATGTACCACAATACACCATATACTATGTACCACTATACACCATATTCTATACTATGTACCACTATACAGCTCTATACCACATTTTATACTATGTACCATTATACAGCTCTACACTACATTCTATACTATGTACCACTATACAACATATTCTATACTATGTACCACTATACAGCTCTTCATCACATTCTATACTATGTACCACTATACACCATATTCTATACTATGAATAACTATACAGCTCTACACAACATTCTATACAATGTACCACAATACACCATATACTATGTACCACTATACACCATATTCTATACTATGTACCACTATACACCATATTCTATACTATGTACCTCTATACACCATATTCTATACTATGTACCACTATACACCATATTCTATACTATATAACACTATACAGCTCTACCCCATATTCTACACCATGTACCACTATACAACTTATTCTATACTATGTGCTATACACCATATTCTATACTATGTACCACTAAACACCATATTCTAAACTATGTACCACAATACAGCTCTTCATCATATTCTATATTATATACCACTATACACCATATTCTATACTATGTACCACTTTACACCACATTATATACTATGTACCACTATACACCATATTCTATACTATGTAACACTATACACCATATTCTATACTATGTACCACTATACAGCTCTACACCACATTCTGTACTATATACCACTATACACCATATTCTATAATATGTACCACTATACATCTCTACACCATATTATATGCTATGTATCACTATACACAATACTCTATACTATGCACCACTGTACAGCTATACACTATATTCTATACTATATACCACTATACACACTGTTGTATACTATGTACCACTATACAGCTCTACACCAAATTCTATACTATGTACCACTATACAGCTGTACACCACATTCTATATTTTGTACCACTATACACCATATTCTAGACTATGTACCACTATACACCATATTTTATACTATGTACATCTATACACCATATTTTATACTACGTACCTCTATACACCATATTCTATACTTTATACCACTATACACCATATTCTATACTATGTACCACTATAAACCATATTCTATACTATAAACAACTATATATCTCACCCCATATTCTATACTATGTACTACTATACACCATTTTCTATACTATGAACCACTATACAGCTCTACACCATATTCTATACTATATACCACTCTACACCATATTCTAAACAATGTACCACTATTCACCTCTACACCATGTTCTATACTATGTACCACTATACAGCTGTATACCACATTCTATACTATGTACCACTATACAGCTCTACACCATATTCTATACTATATACTACTATACACCACATTCTATACTATGTACCACTATACACCATATTCTATAAAAAGTAACACTATACACCTCATTCTATATTATATACCACTATACAGCTCTACACCACATTCTATACTATGTACCACTGCACACCATATTCTACTATGTACCTCTATACACCACATTCTAGACTACGTACCACTATACACCATATTCTATACTATTTACCACTATACACCATATTCTATACTATGTACCACTATAAACCTCTACACTATATTCTATGCTATGTACCACTATAAAACTCTACAACACATTCTATACTATATACTACTATAGACCACATTCTATACTAAATACCTCTATACACCATATTCTATAGTATGTAGCACTATACACCACATACTATACTATGTACCACTATACAGCTTTACACCATATTCTATACTATGTACCACTATTCGGCTCTACACCACATTCTATACTATGTATCGCTATACATCATATTCTGTGTACCACTATACACCATATTCTAGACTATGTAACACTATACACCATATTCTATACTATGTACCTCTATACACCATATTACATACTATGTACCACTATACACCACATTCTATACTATGTACCACTATACACCACATTCTATACTATGTACCACTATACACCATTTTCTATACTATGTACCACTATACAGCTCTACACCATATTCTATACTATGTAACACTATACAACACTACACCATTTTCTATACTATGTACTAATATACAGCTCTATACCGTATTCTATACTATGTACCACTATACAGCTCTACACCATAAACCACTATACACCACATTCTATACTATGTACCACTACACCACATTCTAAACTATGTAGCACTCTATACCACTATACACCACATTCTATACTATGTACCACTATACACCATATTCTATACTATGTACCTCTATACACCATATTCTATACTATGTACCACTTTACACCATATTCTATACTATATACCACTATACAGCTCTACCCCATATTCTATGCCATGTACCACTATACAGCTCTGCACCACATTCTATACTATGTACCACTGTACAACTCTACACCATATTCTATACTATATACTACTATACACCACATTCTATACTATGTACCACTATAAACCATATTCTATACTATGTAACACTATACAGCTCTACACCATGTTCTATACTATATACTACTATACACCATATTCTATACTATGTACCACTATACACCATATTCTATACTATGTACCACTATACACCATATTCTATACTATGTACCACTATACACCATATTCTATACTATATACCACTATACAACATATTGTAGACTATGTACCACTTTACACCATATTCTATACTATATACCACTTAACAGCTCTACCTCATATTCTATGCCATGTACCACTATACAGCTCTGTACCACATTCTATACTATGTACCACTATACAGCTCTATACCTCATTCTATACTATGTACCATTATACAGCTCTACACCACATTCTATACTATGTACCACTATACAACATATTCTATACAATGTACCACTATACAGCTCTTCATCTCATTCTATACTATGTACCACTATACACCATATTCTATACTATGTACCACTATACAGCTCACACCACATTCTATACTTTGTACCACTATACACCATATTCTATACTATGTACCTCAATACACCATAATTTATACTATATACCACTATACACCACATTCTATACTATGTACCACTATACACCATATTCTATACTATGTACCTCTATACACCATATTCTATACTGTGTACCACTATACACCATATTCTATACTATGTACCACAATACACCATATTCTATACTATTTACCACTATATACCATATTCTATACTATGTACCGCTATACACCATATTTTATTCTATGTACCACTATACAACACATTCTATACTATGTAGCACTATACACCATATTCTATACTATGTACCTCTATACACCATATTCTATACTATGTACCACTATACACCATATTCTATACAATGTACCACAATACACCATATTCTATACTATGTACCACTATACATCTCTACACCAAATTCTATACTATGTACCACTATACACCACATTCTATACTATGTTCCACTATACACCATATTCTATACTTTGTATCTCTATACACCATATTCTATTCCATGTACCACTGTACACCATATTCTATACTATGTATCACAATACACCATATTCTATACTATGTACCACTATACACCGTATTCTCTACTATGAACCACTATACACACCATATTCTATACTATGTACCTCTATACACCATATTCTATAATATGTACCACTATACACCATATTCTATGCTGTGTAGCACAATACAGCTCTACACTATATTCTATACTATGTACCACTATACACCATATTCTATACTATGTACCACTATACACCATATTCTATACTATGAATAACTATACAGCTCTACACAACATTCTATACAATGTACCACAATACACCATATACTATGTACCACTATACACCATATTCTATACTATGTACCACTATACACCATATTCTTTACTATGTACCTCTATACACCATATTCTATACTATGTACCACTATACACCATATTCTATACTATATAACACTATACAGCTCTACCCCATATTCTATACCATGTACCACTATACAACTTATTCTATACTATGTGCTATACACCATATTCTATACTATGTACCACTAAACACCATATTCTATACTATGTACCACAATACAGCTCTACATCATATTCTATATTATATACCACTATTCACCATATTCTATACTATGTACCACTTTACACCACATTATATACTATGTACCACTATACACCATATTCTATACTATGTAGCACTATACACCATATTCTATACTATGTACCACTATACAGCTCTACACCACATTCTGTACTATATACCACTATACACCATATTCTATAATATGTACCACTATACATCTCTACACCATATTATATGCTATGTATCACTATACACAATACTCTATACTATGCACCACTATACACACTGTTGTATACTATGTACCACTATACAGCTCTACACCATATTCTATACTATGTACCACTATACAGATGTACACAACATTCTATATTTTGTACCACTATACACCATATTCTAGACTATGTACCACTATACACCATATTTTATACTATGTACATCTATACACCATATTTTATACTACGTACCTCTGTACACCATATTCTATACTTTATACCACTATACACCATATTCTATACTATGTACCACTATAAACCATATTCTATACAATAAACAACTATATATCTCACCCCATATTCTATACTATGTACTACTATACACCATTTTCTATACTATGAACCACTATACAGCTCTGCACCATATTCTATACTATTTACCACTATACACCACATTCTATACTATGTACCACTATACACCATATTCTATAAAATGTAACACAATACACCTCATTCTATATTATATACCACTATACAGCTCTACACCACATTCTATACTATGAACCACTGCACACCATATTCTATACTATGTACCTCTATACACCACATTCAAGACTACATACCACTATACACCATATTCTATACTATGTACCACTATACAGCTCTACACCACATTCTATACTTTGTACCACTATACACCATATTCTATGTACCACTATACACCACATTCTAGACTATGTACCACTATACACCATATTCTATACTATGTATCTCAATACACCATAATTTATACTATGTACCACTATAGACCACATTCTATACTATGTACCACTATACACCATATTCTATACTATGTACCTCTATACACCATATTCTATACTGTGTACCACTATACACCATATTCTATACTATGTACCACAATACACCATATTCTATACTATTTACCACTATATACCATATTCTATACTATTTACCGCTATTCACCATATTTTATTCTATGTACCACTATACAATACATTCTATACTATGTAGCACTATACACCATATTCTATACTATGTACCTCTATACACCATATTCTATACTATGAACCACTATACACCATATTCTATACAATGTACCACAATACACCATATTCTATACTATGTACCACTATACATCTCTACACCACATTCTATACTATGTTCCTCTATACACCATATTCTATACTATGTACCAATATATAGCTCTACACCAAATTCTATCCTTTTTCACTATACACCACATTCTATACTATGTTCCACTATACACCATATTCTTTACTTTGTATCTCTATACACCATATTCTATACTATGTACCACTGTACACCATATTCTATACTATGTATCACAATACACCATATTCTATACTATGTACCACTATACACCGTATTCTATAATATGAACCACTATACACACCATATTCTATACTATGTACCTCTATACACCATTTTCTATGCTATGTACCACTATACACCATATTCTATGCTGTGTAGCACAATACAGCTCTACACCATATTCTATACTATATACCACTATACAGCACTACACCATATTCTATACTATGTACCACTATACACCATATTCTATACTATGTACCACTATACACTATATTCTATACTATGTACCACTATACACCACATTGTATACTATGTACCATTGTACAGCTTTATACCACATTCTATACTATATGCCACTATACACCACACTCTATACTATGTTCCACTATACAGCTCTACACCACATTCTATACTATGTTCCTCTATACACCACATTCTATACTATGTACCACTATACAGCTCTACACCACATTCTATACAATGTACCACAATACACCAAATTCTATACTATGTACCACTATACATCTCTACACCACATTCTATACTATGTTTCTCTATACACCAAATTCTATACTATGTACCTCTATACACCATATTCTATACTATGTACCACTATACACCATATTCTATACTATGTATCACAATACACCATATTCTATACTATGTACCACTATACACCATATTCTATACTATGTACCACTAAACACACCATATTCTATACTATGTACCTCTATACACCATATTCTATACTATGTACCACTATACACCACATTCTATGCTATGTACCACTATACACCATATTCCAAACTATGTACCACAATACACCATTTTCTATACTATGTACCACTATACACCACATTCTATGCTATGTACCACTAAACACCATATTCTATACTGTGTTCCACTATACACCATATTCTATACTATGTACCACTATACAGTTCTATACCAAATTCAATACTATGTACCATTATACAGCTCTAGACCACATTCTATACTATGTACCACTATACATCATATTCTATTCTATGTACCACTATACAGCTCTACATCACATTCTATACTATGTACCACTATCCACTATACACCATATTCAAGACTTTGTAATACTATACACCATATTCTAGACTATGTACCTCTATACGCCATATTCTATACTATGTACCTCTATACACCATATTATATACTATGTACCACTATACACCACATTCTATACTATGTACCACTATACACCATATTCTATACTATGTACCACTATACACCACATTCTATACTATGTACCATTATTACGCTTTACACCACAATATATACTATGTACCACTATACACCATATTCTATACTATTTACCACTATAAAGCTCTACACCACATTATATACTGTGTACCACTATACACCATATTCTATACTATGTACAACTATACACCACATTCTATAGTATGTACCATTATACAGCTTTACACCACAATCTATACTATGTACCACTATAAAACATATTCTATACTATTTACCACTATACAGCTCTACACCACATTCTATAATATGTACCTCTGTACACTATATTCTATACTATATACCACTATACACCACATTCTATACTATGTACCACTATACACCACATTCTATACTATGTACCATTATACAGCTTTACACCACAATCTATACTATGTACCACTATACAACATATTCTATACTATGTACCACTATACAGCTCTACACCAAATTCTATACTATGTACCACTATACACCACATTCTATACTATGTACCACTATACACCATATTCTATACTTTGTACCTCTATATACCATATTCTATACAATGTACCACAATACACCATATTCTATACTATGTACAACTATACACCGTATTCCATACTATGTACCTCTATACACCATTTTCTTTACTATGTACCGCTATACACCATATTCTATACTATGTACCACAATACAGCTCTACACCATTTTCTATACTATGTATCACTATACAACACTACACCATATTCTATACTATATACCACTATACAGCTCTACACCATATTCTATACTATGTACTACTATACACCATATTCTATACTATGTACCACTATACACCATATTTTATACTATGTACCACTATACAGCTCTTCACCACATTCTATACTATGTACCACTATACAGCTCTACACCGTATTCAATACTATGTACTGCTATACACCACATTCTATACTATGTACCACTATACAGCTGTACACCATATACCTCTATACACCACATTCTATACTATGTACCACTACACCACATTCTATACTATGTACCACTATGTACCACTATACACCACATTCTATACTATGTACCATTGTACACCATAATCTGGACTATGTACCTCTATACACCATATTCTATACTATGTACCACTATACACCATATTCTATACTATGTACCACTATACAGCTCTACACCACATTCTATACTATATGACACTATATATCATATTCTATACTATGTAGCACTATACACCATATTCTACACTCTGCACCACTATACAGGTCTACACCATATTCAATGCTATGTATCACTATACACAATACTCTATACTATGCACCACTATACATCTCTACACCAAATTCTATACTATGTACCTCTATATACCATATTCTATACTATGTACCACTATACACCATATTCTATAATATGTACCACAATACAGCTCTACACCATATTGTAAACTTTGTACCACTATACAACACTACACCATATTCTATACTATGTACCACTATACAGCTCAACACCATATTCTATACTATGTACCACTATAAACCATATTCTATACTATTTACCACTATACACCATATTCTATACTATGTACCAATATACAGCTCTACAACACATTCTATACTATGTTCTACTATACACCATATTCTATACTATGTACCACTATACAGCTCTACACTACATTCTATACTATGTACCACTATACAGCTCTACACCGTATTCTATACTATGTACTACTATACTCCACATTCTATACTACGTACCTCTATACACCATATTCTACACAATGTACCCCACAGTACACCATATTCTATACTATGTACCACTATACAGCACTACACCATATTCTATACTATGTACCACTATACACCATATTCTATACTATGTACCACTATACACCATATTCTATACTATGTACCACTATACACCATATTCTATACTATGTACCACTATACACTATATTCTATACTATGTACCACTATACACCACATTCTATACTATGTACCACTATACACCATATTCTATACTATGTACCACTATACACTATATTCTATACTATGTACCACTATACACCACATTCTATACTATGTACCATTGTACAGCTTTATACCACATTCTATACTATATACCACTATACACCACACTCTATACTATGTTCCACTATACAGCTCTACACCACATTCTATACTATGTTCCTCTATACACCACATTCTATACTATGTACCACTATACATCTCTACACCACATTCTATACTATGTTTCTCTATACACCAAATTTTATACTATGTACCTCTATACACCATATTCTATACTATGTACCACTATACACCATATTCTATACTATGTATCACAATACAGCATATTCTATACTATGTATCACTATACACCGTATTCTATACTATGTACCACTATACAGCTCTACACCATATTCTATACTATGTACTACTATACACCATATTCTCAACTATGTACCACTATACACCATATTTTATACTATGTACCACTATACAGCTCTACACCACATTCTATACTATGTACCACTATACAGCTCAACACCATATTCTATACTATGTACCACTATACACCATATTCTATACTATTTACCACTATACACCATATTCTATACTATGTACCAATATACAGCTCTACAACACATTCTATACTATGTACTACTATACACCATATTCTATACTATGTACCACTATACAGCTCTACACCACATTCTATACTATGTACCACTATACAGCTCTACACCGTATTCTATACTATGTACTACTATACACCACATTCTATACTATGTACCACTATACAGCTCTAAACCATATACATCTATACACCACATTCTATACTATGTACCGCTATACCACATTCTATACTATGTACCACTATACACCATATTCTATACTACGTACCTCTATACACCATATTCTACACAATGTACCACAGTACACCATATTCTATACTATGTACCACTATACAGCACTACACCATATTCTATACTATGTACCACTATACACCATATTCTATACTATGTACCACTATACACCATATTCTATACTATGAACCACTATACACTATATTCTATACTATGTACCACTATACACCACATTCTATACTATGTACCACTATACACCATATTCTATACTATGTACCACTATACACTATATTCTATACTATGTACCACTATACACCACATTCTATACTATGTACCATTGTACAGCTTTATACCACATTCTATACTATATACCACTATACACCACACTCTATACTATGTTCCACTATACAGCTCTACACCACATTCTATACTATGTTCCTCTATACACCACATTCTATACTATGTACCACTATACAGCTCTACACCACATTCTATACAATGTACCACAATACACCAAATTCTATACTATGTACCACTATACATCTCTACACCACATTCTATACTATGTTTCTCTATACACCAAATTCTATACTATGTACCTCTATACACCATATTCTATACTATGTACCAGTATACACCATATTCTATACTATGTATCACAATACACCATATTCTATACTATGTACCAATAAACAACATATTCTATACTATGTACCACTAAACACACCATATTCTATACTATGTACCTCTATACACCATATTCTATACTGTGTTCCACTATACACCATATTCTATACTATGTACCACTATACAGTTCTATACCAAATTCAATACTATGTACCATTATACAGCTCTACACCACATTCTATACTATGTACCACTATACATCATATTCTATTCTATGTACCACTATACAGCTCTATATCACATTCTATACTATGTACCACTATCCACTATACACCATATTCTATACTATGTACCACTGTACACCATATTCTATACTATGTATCACAATACACCATATTCTATACTATGTACCACTATACACCGTATTCTATAATATGAACCACTATACACACCATATTCTATACTATGTACCTCTATACACCATTTTCTATGCTATGTACCACTATACACCATATTCTATGCTGTGTAGCACAATACAGCTCTACACCATATTCTATACTATATACCACTATACAGCACTACACCATATTCTATACTATGTACCACTATACACCATATTCTATACTATGTACCACTATACACTATATTCTATACTATGTACCACTATACACCACATTGTATACTATGTACCATTGTACAGCTTTATACCACATTCTATACTATATGCCACTATACACCACACTCTATACTATGTTCCACTATACAGCTCTACACCACATTCTATACTATGTTCCTCTATACACCACATTCTATACTATGTACCACTATACAGCTCTACACCACATTCTATACAATGTACCACAATACACCAAATTCTATACTATGTACCACTATACATCTCTACACCACATTCTATACTATGTTTCTCTATACACCAAATTCTATACTATGTACCTCTATACACCATATTCTATACTATGTACCACTATACACCATATTCTATACTATGTATCACAATACACCATATTCTATACTATGTACCACTATACACCATATTCTATACTATGTACCACTAAACACACCATATTCTATACTATGTACCTCTATACACCATATTCTATACTATGTACCACTATACACCACATTCTATGCTATGTACCACTATACACCATATTCCAAACTATGTACCACAATACACCATTTTCTATACTATGTACCACTATACACCACATTCTATGCTATGTACCACTAAACACCATATTCTATACTGTGTTCCACTATACACCATATTCTATACTATGTACCACTATACAGTTCTATACCAAATTCAATACTATGTACCATTATACAGCTCTAGACCACATTCTATACTATGTACCACTATACATCATATTCTATTCTATGTACCACTATACAGCTCTACATCACATTCTATACTATGTACCACTATCCACTATACACCATATTCAAGACTTTGTAATACTATACACCATATTCTAGACTATGTACCTCTATACGCCATATTCTATACTATGTACCTCTATACACCATATTATATACTATGTACCACTATACACCACATTCTATACTATGTACCACTATACACCATATTCTATACTATGTACCACTATACACCACATTCTATACTATGTACCATTATTACGCTTTACACCACAATATATACTATGTACCACTATACACCATATTCTATACTATTTACCACTATAAAGCTCTACACCACATTATATACTGTGTACCACTATACACCATATTCTATACTATGTACAACTATACACCACATTCTATAGTATGTACCATTATACAGCTTTACACCACAATCTATACTATGTACCACTATAAAACATATTCTATACTATTTACCACTATACAGCTCTACACCACATTCTATAATATGTACCTCTGTACACTATATTCTATACTATATACCACTATACACCACATTCTATACTATGTACCACTATACACCACATTCTATACTATGTACCATTATACAGCTTTACACCACAATCTATACTATGTACCACTATACAACATATTCTATACTATGTACCACTATACAGCTCTACACCAAATTCTATACTATGTACCACTATACACCACATTCTATACTATGTACCACTATACACCATATTCTATACTTTGTACCTCTATATACCATATTCTATACAATGTACCACAATACACCATATTCTATACTATGTACAACTATACACCGTATTCCATACTATGTACCTCTATACACCATTTTCTTTACTATGTACCGCTATACACCATATTCTATACTATGTACCACAATACAGCTCTACACCATTTTCTATACTATGTATCACTATACAACACTACACCATATTCTATACTATATACCACTATACAGCTCTACACCATATTCTATACTATGTACTACTATACACCATATTCTATACTATGTACCACTATACACCATATTTTATACTATGTACCACTATACAGCTCTTCACCACATTCTATACTATGTACCACTATACAGCTCTACACCGTATTCAATACTATGTACTGCTATACACCACATTCTATACTATGTACCACTATACAGCTGTACACCATATACCTCTATACACCACATTCTATACTATGTACCACTACACCACATTCTATACTATGTACCACTATGTACCACTATACACCACATTCTATACTATGTACCATTGTACACCATAATCTGGACTATGTACCTCTATACACCATATTCTATACTATGTACCACTATACACCATATTCTATACTATGTACCACTATACAGCTCTACACCACATTCTATACTATATGACACTATATATCATATTCTATACTATGTAGCACTATACACCATATTCTACACTCTGCACCACTATACAGGTCTACACCATATTCAATGCTATGTATCACTATACACAATACTCTATACTATGCACCACTATACATCTCTACACCAAATTCTATACTATGTACCTCTATATACCATATTCTATACTATGTACCACTATACACCATATTCTATAATATGTACCACAATACAGCTCTACACCATATTGTAAACTTTGTACCACTGTACAACACTACACCATATTCTATACTATGTACCACTATACAGCTCAACACCATATTCTATACTATGTACCACTATAAACCATATTCTATACTATTTACCACTATACACCATATTCTATACTATGTACCAATATACAGCTCTACAACACATTCTATACTATGTTCTACTATACACCATATTCTATACTATGTACCACTATACAGCTCTACACTACATTCTATACTATGTACCACTATACAGCTCTACACCGTATTCTATACTATGTACTACTATACTCCACATTCTATACTACGTACCTCTATACACCATATTCTACACAATGTACCCCACAGTACACCATATTCTATACTATGTACCACTATACAGCACTACACCATATTCTATACTATGTACCACTATACACCATATTCTATACTATGTACCACTATACACCATATTCTATACTATGTACCACTATACACCATATTCTATACTATGTACCACTATACACTATATTCTATACTATGTACCACTATACACCACATTCTATACTATGTACCACTATACACCATATTCTATACTATGTACCACTATACACTATATTCTATACTATGTACCACTATACACCACATTCTATACTATGTACCATTGTACAGCTTTATACCACATTCTATACTATATACCACTATACACCACACTCTATACTATGTTCCACTATACAGCTCTACACCACATTCTATACTATGTTCCTCTATACACCACATTCTATACTATGTACCACTATACATCTCTACACCACATTCTATACTATGTTTCTCTATACACCAAATTTTATACTATGTACCTCTATACACCATATTCTATACTATGTACCACTATACACCATATTCTATACTATGTATCACAATACACCATATTCTATACTATGTATCACTATACACCGTATTCTATACTATGTACCACTATACAGCTCTACACCATATTCTATACTATGTACTACTATACACCATATTCTCAACTATGTACCACTATACACCATATTTTATACTATGTACCACTATACAGCTCTACACCACATTCTATACTATGTACCACTATACAGCTCAACACCATATTCTATACTATGTACCACTATACACCATATTCTATACTATGTACCACTATACACCATATTCTATACTATGTACCAATATACAGCTCTACAACACATTCTATACTATGTACTACTATACACCATATTCTATACTATGTACCACTATACAGCTCTACACCACATTCTATACTATGTACCACTATACAGCTCTACACCGTATTCTATACTATGTACTACTATACACCACATTCTATACTATGTACCACTATACAGCTCTAAACCATATACATCTATACACCACATTCTATACTATGTACCGCTATACCACATTCTATACTATGTACCACTATACACCATATTCTATACTACGTACCTCTATACACCATATTCTACACAATGTACCACAGTACACCATATTCTATACTATGTACCACTATACAGCACTACACCATATTCTATACTATGTACCACTATACACCATATTCTATACTATGTACCACTATACACCATATTCTATACTATGAACCACTATACACTATATTCTATACTATGTACCACTATACACCACATTCTATACTATGTACCACTATACACCATATTCTATACTATGTACCACTATACACTATATTCTATACTATGTACCACTATACACCACATTCTATACTATGTACCATTGTACAGCTTTATACCACATTCTATACTATATACCACTATACACCACACTCTATACTATGTTCCACTATACAGCTCTACACCACATTCTATACTATGTTCCTCTATACACCACATTCTATACTATGTACCACTATACAGCTCTACACCACATTCTATACAATGTACCACAATACACCAAATTCTATACTATGTACCACTATACATCTCTACACCACATTCTATACTATGTTTCTCTATACACCAAATTCTATACTATGTACCTCTATACACCATATTCTATACTATGTACCAGTATACACCATATTCTATACTATGTATCACAATACACCATATTCTATACTATGTACCAATAAACAACATATTCTATACTATGTACCACTAAACACACCATATTCTATACTATGTACCTCTATACACCATATTCTATACTGTGTTCCACTATACACCATATTCTATACTATGTACCACTATACAGTTCTATACCAAATTCAATACTATGTACCATTATACAGCTCTACACCACATTCTATACTATGTACCACTATACATCATATTCTATTCTATGTACCACTATACAGCTCTATATCACATTCTATACTATGTACCACTATCCACTATACACCATATTCTAGACTATGTAATACTATACACCATATCCTAGACTATGTACCTCTATACACCATATTCTATACTATGTACCTCTATACACCATATTATATACTATGTACCGCTATACACCACATTCTATACTATGTACCACTATACACCATATTCTATTCTATGTACCACTATACACCACATTCTATACTATGTACCATTATTATGCTTTACACCACAATATATACTATGTACCACTATACAACATATTCTATACTATTTACCACTATACAGCTCTACACCACATTCTATACTATGTACCACTATACACCATATTCTATACTATGTACAACTATACACCACATTCTATACTATGAAACATTATACAGCTTTACACCACAATCTATACTATGTACCACTATAAAACATATTCTATACTATTTACCACTATACAGCTCTACACCACATTCTATAATATGTACCTCTGTACACTATATTCTATACTATATACCACTATACACCACATTCTATACTATGTACCACTATACACCACATTCTATACTATGTACCATTATACAGCTTTACACCACAATCTATACTATGTAACACTATACAACATATTCTATACTATGTACCACTATACAGCTCTACACCAAATTCTATACTATGTACCACTATACACCACATTCTATACTATGTACCACTATACACCATATTCTATACTTTGTACCTCTATATACCATATTCTATACAATGTACCACAATACACCATATTCTATACTATGTACAACTATACACCGTATTCCATACTATGTACCTCTATTCACCATTTTCTTTACTTTGTACCGCTATACACCATATTCTATACTATGTGCCACAATACAGCTCTACACTATTTTCTATACTATGTACCACTATACAACACTACACCATATTCTATACTATGTACCACTATACAGCTCTACACCATATTCTATACTATGTACTACTATACACCTTATTCTATACTATGTACCACTATACACCAAATTTTATACTATGTACCACTATACAGCTATACACCACATTTTATACTATGTACCACTATACATCTCTACACCGTATTCAATACTATGTACTGCTATACACCACATTCTATACTATGTACCACTATACAGCTCTACACCATATACCTCTATACACCACATTCTATACTATGTACCACTACACCACATTCTATACTATGTACCACTATGTACCACTATACACCACATTCTATACTATGTACCATTGTACACCATAATATGGACTATGTACCTCTATACACCATATTCTATACTATGTACCACTATACACCATATTCTATACTATGTACCACTATACAGCTCTACACCACATTCTATACTATATGACACTATATATCATATTCTATACTATGTAGCACTATACACCATATTCTACACTCTGCACCACTATACAGTTCTACACCATATTCTATGCTATGTATCACTATACACAATACTCTATAATATGCACCACTATACATCTCTACACCAAATTCTATACTATGTACCTCTATATACCATAATCTATACTATGTACCACTATACACCATATTCTATAATATGTACCACAAAACAGCTCTACACCATATTGTATACTTTGTACCACTATACAACACTACACCATATTCTATACTATGTACCACTATACAGCTCAACACCATATTCTATACTATGTACCACTATACACCATATTCTATACTATTTACCACTATACACCATATTCTATACTATGTACCAATATACAGCTCTACAACACATTCTATACTATGTACTACTATACACCATATTCTATACTATGTACCACTATACAGCTCTACACCACATTCTATACTATGTACCACTATACAGCTCTACACCGTATTCTATACTATGTACTACTATACTCCACATTATATACTATGCACCACTATACAGCTTTAAACCATATACATCTATACACCACATTCTATACTATGTACCGCTATACCACATTCTATACTATGTACCACTATACACCATATTATATACTACGTACCTCTATACACCATATTCTACACAATGTACCACAGTACACCATATTCTATACTATGTACCACTATACAGCACTACACCATATTCTATACTATGTACCACTATACACCATATTCTATACTATGTACCACTATACACCATATTCTATACTATGTACCACTATACACTATATTCTATACTATGTACCACTATACACCACATTCTATACTATGTACCACTATACACCATATTCTATACTATGTACCACTATACACTATATTCTATACTATGTACCACTATACACCACATTCTATACTATGTACCATTGTACAGCTTTATACCACATTCTATACTATATACCACTATACACCACACTCTATACTATGTTCCACTATACAGCTATACACCACATTCTATACTATGTTCCTCTATACACCACATTCTATACTATGTACCACTATACAGCTCAACACCACATTCTATACAATGTACCACAATACACCAAATTCTATACTATCTACCACTATACATCTCTACACCACATTCTATATACTATGTTTCTCTTTACACCAAATTCTATACTATGTACCTCTATACACCATATTCTATACTATGTACTACTATACACCATATTCTATACTATGTATCACAATACACCATATTCTATACTATGTACCACTATACACCGTATTCTATACTATGTACCACTATACAGCTCTACACCATATTCTATACTATGTACTACTATACACCATATTCTATACTATGTACCAGTATACACCATATTTTATACTATGTACCACTATACAGCTCTACACCACATTCTATACTATGTACCACTATACAGCTCTATTCTATACTATGTACCACTATACAGCTCTACACCACATTCAATACTATATACTACTATATACCAAATTCTATACTATGTACCACTATACACCATATTCTATACTATGTAACACTATACACCACATTCTATACTATGTATCATTAAACAGCTCTACACAACATTCTATACTATGTACCACTATATACCACATTCTATACTATTTACCACTATACAGCTCTAAACCATATTCTATACTATGTACCACTATACACCATATTCTATACTATGTACCACTATACACCATATTCTAAACTATATACCTCTATACACCATTTTCTATACTATGTACCACTAAACACCATATTCTATACTATGTACCACTATACACCTCTACACCATATTGTATGCTATATACCACTATACAGCTCTATTCCACTTTCTATACTATGTACCACTGTACAGCTCTACACCATATTCTATACTATATACTACTATACACCACATTCTATACTAAGTACCACTATACACCATATTCTATACTATGTAGCACTATATACCACATTCTATACGATGTACCACTATACAGCTCAACACCACATTCTATACTATGTACCACTATACACCATATTCAAGACTATGTACCACTATACACCATATTCTATACTATGTACCTCTATACACCATATTTTATACAATGTACCTCTATACACCATATTCTATACTATGTACCACTCACTATACACCACATTCTGTACTATGTACCACTATACACCATATTCTATACTTTGTACCTATATACACTATATTCTATACTATGTACCACTCTACACCACATTCTATACGATGAACCACTATACAGCTCTACACCACAATCTATACTATGCAACACTTTACACCATATTCTATACTATGTTCCTCTATACACCATATTCTATACTATGTACCACTATACAGCTCTACACCAAATTCTATACTATGTACCACAATACAAAACATTCTATACTATTTACCACTATACACCATATTCTATACTATGTACCTCTATACACCATATTCTTTACTATGTACCACTATACACCATATTCTATACTATGTACTACTATAGACCACATTCTATACTAAGTTCCTCTATACACCATATTCTATAGTATGTACCACTATACAGCTCTACACCACATTCTATACTATGTACCACTATACACCATATTCTAGACTATGTACCACTATTCAGCTCTACACCACATTCTATACTATGTACCACTATACACCATATTCTAGACTATGTAACACTATACACCATATTCTAGATGATGTACCTCTATACACCATATTCTATACTATGTAACACTATACACCATATTCTAGACTATGTACCACTATACACCATATTCTATACTATGTACCTCTATAGACCACATTCTACACTATGAACCACTATACTCCACATTCTATACTATGTACCACTATACACTATATTCTATACTATGTACCACTACATACCATATTCTATACTTTGCACTTCTATACACTTTATTCTATACTATGTACCACTATACACCACATTCTATACTATGTACCATTATACAGCTTTATACCACATTCTATACTATGCAACACTATACACCATATTCTATACTATGTACCTCTATACACCATATTCTATACTATGTACCAATATTTAGCTCTACACCACATTCTATACTTTGTACCACTATACAGCTCTACACCACATTCTATACTATGTACCACTATACACCATATTCTATACTATGTACCACTATACACCATATTCTATACTATGTACCACTATACACCACATTCAATACTATGTACCATTATACAGCTTTATACCACATTCTATAATATGTACCACTATACACCACATTCTATACTATAAACCACTATACAGCTCTACACAACATTCTATACTATGTTCCTCTATACACCATATTCTATATTTTGTACCACTATACAGCTCTACACCAAATTCTATACTATGTACCACTATACAACACATTCTATACTATTTACCACTATACACCATATTCTATACTATGTACCACTATACACCATATTCTATACTATGTACCACAATACACCACATTCTATACTATGTACCACTATACACCATATTCTATACTATGTACCACTATACATCTCTACACCATATTCTATTCTATATACCATAATAGAGCTCTGTACCATATTCTATACTATATAAAACTATACACCATATTCTATACTATGTACCACTAAACAGCTTTATACCACATTGTATACTATGTATCATTATACAGCTCTAAACCACATTCTATACTATGTACAACTATACACCATATTCTATACTATGTACGACTATACAGCTCTACACCACATTCTATACTATGTACCACTATACAACATAATCTATACTATGTAAAACTATACAGCTCTACACCTCATTCTATACTATGTACCACTATACACCATATTATATACTATGTACCACTATACAGCTCTACACCACATTCTATACAATGTACCACTATACACCATATTCTATGTACCACTATACACCACATTCTTGACTATGTACCATTATACACCATATTCTATACTATGTAACTCTATACACCTTATTCTATACTATGTACCACTATACACCATATTCTATACTATATACCACTATACAGCTTTACCCCATATTCTATACTATGTACCACTATACACCATTTTCTATACTATGAACCACTATACAGCTCTACACCACATTCTATACTATATACCACTATACACCATATTCTATACTATGTACCACTATACACCTCTACACCATATTCTATACTATGTACCACTATACATCATATTCTATACTATGTAACACTATACACCACATTCTATACTATGTACCATTATACAGCTCTACACCACATTTTATACTATGTACCACTATATAACACATTCTATACTATGTACCTCAATACACCATATTCTATACTATGTAGCTCTTTACACCATATTCTATACTATATACCACTATACACCATATTCTATACAATGCACCACTATACACCATATTCTATACTATATACAACTATTCAGCTCTATCCCATATTCTATACTCTGTACCACTATACACCATATTCTATACTATGAACTACTATACAGCTCTACACCATATTCTATACTATGTACCACTATACACCTCTACACTATATTGTATGCTATATACCACTATACAGCTCTATTCCACTTTCTATACTATGTACCACTGTACAGCTCTACACCATATTCTATACTATATACTACTATACACCACATTCTATACTAAGTACCACTATACACCATATTCTATACTATGTAGCACTATATACCACATTCTATACGATGTACCACTATACAGCTCAACACCACATTCTATACTATGTACCACTATACACCATATTCAAGACTATGTACCACTATACACCATATTCTATACTATGTACCTCTATACACCATATTCTATACTATGTACCTCTATACACCATATTCTATACTATGTACCACTCACTATACACCACATTCTGTACTATGTACCACTATACACCATATTCTATACTTTGTACCTATATACACTATATTCTATACTATGTACCACTATACACCACATTCTATACGATGAACCACTATACAGCTCTACACCACAATCTATACTATGCAACACTTTACACCATATTCTATACTATGTACATCTATACACCATATTCTATACTATGTACCACTATACACCACATTCTAAACTATGTACCATTATACAGCTTTATACCACATTCTATAATATGTACCACTATACACCACATTCTATACTATAAACCACTATACAGCTCTACACAACATTCTATACTATGTTCCTCTTTACACCATATTCTATACTATGTACCACTATACAGCTCTACACCAAATTCTATACTATGTACCACTATACAAAACATTCTATACTATTTACCACTATACACCATATTCTATACTATGTACCTCTATACACCATATTCTTTACTATGTACCACTATACACCATATTCTATACTATGTACTAATATAGACCACATTCTATACTAAGTTCCTCTATACACAATATTCTATAGTATGTACCACTATACAGCTCTACACCACATTCTATACTATGTACCACTATACACCATATTCTAGACTATGTACCACTATTCAGCTCTACACCACATTCTATACTATGTACCACTATACACCATATTCTAGACTATGTAACACTATACACCATATTCTAGATGATGTACCTCTATACACCATATTCTATACTATGTAACACTATACACCATATTCTAGACTATGTACCACTATACACCATATTCTATACTATGTACCTCTATAGACCACATTCTACACTATGAACCACTATACTCCACATTCTATACTATGTACCACTATACACCATATTCTATACTATGTGCCTCTATACACTATATTCAATACTATGTACCACCATACACCACATTCTATACTATGTACCACCATACAGCTCTACACCACATTCTATACTATGTACCACTATACAACATATTCTATACTATGTACCACTATACAGCTCTATAGCATATTCTATACTATATACCACAATAGAGCTCTTTACCATATTCTTTACTATATACCACTATACACCATATTCTATACTATGTACCACTATACAGCTTTATACCACATTCTATACTATGTACCTCTATACACCATATTCTATACTATTTACCACTATACAGCTCTACACCACATTCAATACTATATACTACTATATACCAAATTCTATACTATGTACCACTATACACCATATTCTATACTATGTAACACTATACACCACATTCTATACTATGTACCATTATACAGCTCTACACCACATTCTTTACTATGTACCACTATATACCACATTCTATACTATGTACCACTATACAGCTCTAAACCATATTCTATACTATGTACCTCTATACACCATATTCTATACTACATACAACTATACACCACATTCTAAACTTTGTACCACTATACACCATATTCGATACTATGTTCCACTATACAGTTCTTCACCACATTCTATACTATGTACCACTACACAGCTCTACACCATATTCTATACTATATACTACTATACACCACATTCTATACTATGTACCACTACACACCATATTCTATACTATGTACCACAATACAGCTCTACACTATATTCTATACTATGTACCACTATACAACACTACACCTTATTCTATACTATGTACCACTATACAGCTCTACACCAAATTCTATTCTATGTACCACTATACACCATATTCTATACTATGTATCACTATTAACCATATTCTATACAATGTACCACTATACACCATAGTCTATATGATATACAACTATACAGCTCTACCCCATATTCTGTACTATGTATATACCACTATACACCATATTCTATACTATGAACCACTATACAGCTCTACACCATATTCTATACTATTTACCACTATACACCATATTCTATAATATGTACCAGTATAAACCTCTACAATATATTCTATGCTATGTATAACTATACAGCTCTATACCACATTCTATGCTATGTACAACAGTACAGCTCTACACCATATTCTATACTATATACTACTATAGAACACATTCTATACTAAGTTCCTCTATACACCATATTCTATAGTATGTACCACTATACAGCTCTACACCACATTCTATACTATGTACCACTATACACCATATTCTAGACTATGTACCACTATTCAGCTCTACACCACATTCAATACTATGTAACACTATACACCATATTCTAGACGATGTACCTCTATACACCATATTCTATACTATGTAATCTATACACCATATTCTAGACTATGTACCACTATACACCATATTCTATACTATGTACCTCTATACACCATATTCTATACTATGTACCACTATACTCCACATTCTATACTATGTACCACTATACACCATATTCTATACTATGTGCCTCTATACACTATATTCTATACTATGTACCACCATACACCACATTCTCTACTATGTACCACCATACAGCTCTACACCACATTCTATACTATGTATCACTATACACCATATTCTATACTATGTACCACTATACAGCTCTACAGCATATTCTATACTATATACCACAATAGAGCTCTTTACCATATTCTATACTATATACCACTATACACCATATTCTATACTATGTACCACTATACAGCTTTATACCACATTCTATACTATGTACCATTATACAGCTCTAAACCACATTCTATACTATGTACCACTATACAGCTCTATACCACATTCAATACTATGTACCACTATACAACATATTCTATACTATGTAAAACTATACAGCTCTATACCACATTCTATACAATGTAGCACTATACACCATATTCTATACTATTTACCACTATACAGCTCTACACCACATTCTATACTATGTACCAATATACTCCATATTCTATGTACCACTATACTCCACATTATAGACTATGTACCATTATACACCATATTCTTTACTATGTAACTCTATACACCATGTTCTATACTATGTACCTCTATACACCATATTCTATACTATGTACCTCTATACACCATTTTCTATACTATGTACCACTATACAGCTCTACACCACATTCAATTCTGTATACTACTATATACCAAATTTTATACTATGTACCACTATACACCATATTCTATACTATGTAACACTATACACCACATTCTATACTATGTACCATTATACAGCTCTACACCACATTCTATACTATGTACCACTATTTACCACATTCTATACTATGTACCACTATACAGCTCTAAACCATATTCTATACTATGTACCACTATACACCATATTCTATACTATGTACCACTATACATCACATGCTAGACTATGTACCACCATAAACCATATTCTATACTATGTACCTCTATACACCATATTCTATACTTTATACAACTATACACCACATCCTATACTATGTACCATTATACAGCTCTACACCACATTCTATACTATGTACCACTATACACCATATTCTATAGTATGTACCACTATACAGATCTACACTACATTCTATACTATGTATCACTATACTCCATATTCTACACTATGTACAACTATACACCACATTCTAAACTTTGTACCACTATACACCATATTCTATACTATGTTCCACTATACAGTTCTTCACCACATTCTATACTATGTACCACTATACACCATATTCTATGTACCACTATACACCACTTTCTAGACTATGCACCACTATACACCATATTCTATACTATGTACCTTTATACACCATATTCTATATTTTTTACCTCTATACACCATATTCTATACTATTTACCACTATTAACCATATTCTATACAATGTACCACTATATACCACTATTAACCATATTCTATACAATGTACCACTATACACCATATTCTATACTATATAAAACTATACAGCTCTACCCCATATTCTATACTATGTACCACTGTACACCATATTCTATACTATGAACCACTATACAGCTCTACACCATATTCTATACTATATACTACTATACACCACATTCTATACTATGTACCACTATACACCATATTCTATACTATGTACCACAATACAGCTCTACACTATATTCTATACTATGTACCACTATACAACACTACACCTTATTCTATACTATGTACCACTATACAGCTCTACATCAAATTCTATTCTATGTACCACTATACACCATATTCTATACTATGTACCACTATTAACCATATTCTATACAATGTACCACTATACACCATAGTCTATATGATATACAACTATACAGCTCTACCCCATATTCTGTACTATGTGTATACCACTATACACCATATTCTCTACTATGAACCACTATACAGCTCTACAACATATTCTATACTATTTACCACTATACACCATATTCTATACTATGTACCAGTATAAACCTCTACACTATATTCTATGCTATGTACCACTATACAGCTCTATACCACATTCTATGCTATGTACAACTGTACAGCTCTACACCATATTCTATACTATATACTACTATAGACCACATTCTATACTAAGTTCCTCTATACACCATATTCTATAGTATGTACCACTATACAGCTCTACACCACATTCTATACTATGTACCACTATACACCATATTCTAGACAATGTACCACTATTCAGCTCTACACCACATTCAATACTATGTACCACTATACACCATATTCTAGACTATGTAACACTATACACTATATTCTAGACGATGTACCTCTATACACCATATTCTATACTGTGTAACACTATACACCATATTCTAGACTATGTACCACTATACACCATATTTTATACTATGTACCTCTATACACCATATTCTATACTATGTACCACTATACAGCTTTATACCACATTCTATACTATGTACCATTATACAGCTCCAAACCACATTCTATACAATGTACCACTATACACCATATTCTATACTATGTACCACTATAGACCTCTACACCACATTCTATACTATGTACCACTATACAACATATTCTATACTGTGTACCACTATACACCTCTACACCATATTCTATACTATGTACCACTATACAGCTCTACACCATATTCTATACTATATACTACTATACACCACATTCTATACTATGTACCACTATACACCATATTCTATACTATGTAACACTATACACCACATTCTATACTATGTACCATTATACAGCTCTACACCACATTCTATACTATGTAACACTATATACCACATTCTATACTATGAACCACTATACAGCTCTAAAACATATTCTATACTATGTACCACTATACATCTCTACACCACATTCTAGAATATGTACCACTATACACCATATTCTATACTATATACTACTATACACCACATTCTATACTATGTACCACTATACACCATATTCTATACTATATACCACTATACACCACATCCTATACTATGTACCATTATACAGATCTACACCACATTCTATACTATGTACCACTATACACCTCTACACCATGTTCTATACTTTGTACCACTATACAGCTCTACACCATATTCTATACTATATACTACTATACACCACATTCTATACTATGTAACACTATACACAACATTCTATACTATGTACCATTATACAGCTCTACACCATATTCTATACTATGTACCACTATATACCACATTCTTTACTATGTACCACTATACAGCTATAAACCATATTCTATACTATGTACCAATATACAGCTCTACACCACATTCTATACTATGTACCACTATACACCATATTCTATACTATGTACCACTATACACCACATTCTAGACTATGTACCACTATACACCATATTCTATACTATATACTACTATACACCACATCCTATACTATGTACCATTATACAGCTCTACACCACATTCTATACTATGTACCACTATACACTATATTCTATACTATGTACCACTATACAGCTGTACACCACATTCTATACTATGTACGGCTATACATCACATTCTATGTACCACTATACACCACATTCTAGACTATGTACAACTATACACCATATTCTATACTATGTACCTTTATATACCATATTCTATACTATTTACCTCTATACACCATATTCTATACTATATACCACTACTAACCATATTCTATACAATGTACCACTATAAACCATATTCTATACTATATACAACTATACAGATGTACCCCATATTCTATACTATGTACACATCTACACCATATTCTATGCTATGTACCACTATACAGCTCTGTACCACATACTATACTATGTACAACTGTACATCATATTCTATATACCACTATACACCATTTTCTAGACAATGTAACACTATACACCATATTCTAGACTATGTACCACTATACACCATATTCTATACTATGTACCTCTATACACCACATTCTATACTTTGCACCACTATACACCACATTCTATACTATGCAACACTAAACACCATATTCTATACTATGTGCCTCTATACACTATATTCTATACTATGTACCACCATACACCACATTCTATACTATGTACCACTATACAGCTCTACACCACATTCTATACTATGTACCACTATACACCATATTCTATACTATGTACCACTATACATCACATGCTAGACTATGTACCACTATAAACCATATTCTATACTATGTACCTCTATACACCATATTCTATACTATATACAACTATACACCACATCCTATACTATGTACCATTATACAGCTCTACACCACATTCTATACTATGTACCACTATACACCATATTCTATACTATGTACCACTATACAGCTCTACACTACATTCTATACTATGTATCACTATACTCCATATTCTACACTATGTACAACTATACACCACATTCTAAACTTTGTACCACTATACACCATATTCTATACTATGTTCCACTATACAGTTCTTCACCACATTCTATACTATGTACCACTATACACCATATTCTATGTACCACTATACACCACTTTCTAGACTATGCACCACTATACACCATATTCTATACTATGTACCTTTATACACCATATTCTATATTTTTTACCTCTATACACCATATTCTATACTATTTACCACTATTAACCATATTCTATACAATGTACCACTATATACCACTATTAACCATATTCTATACAATGTACCACTATACACCATATTCTATACTATATAAAACTATACAGCTCTACCCCATATTCTATACTATGTACCACTGTACACCATATTCTATACTATGAACCACTATACAGCTCTACACCATATTCTATACTATATACTACTATACACCACATTCTATACTATGTACCACTATACACCATATTCTATACTATGTACCACAATACAGCTCTACACTATATTCTATACTATGTACCACTATACAACACTACACCTTATTCTATACTATGTACCACTATACAGCTCTACATCAAATTCTATTCTATGTACCACTATACACCATATTCTATACTATGTACCACTATTAACCATATTCTATACAATGTACCACTATACACCATAGTCTATATGATATACAACTATACAGCTCTACCCCATATTCTGTACTATGTGTATACCACTATACACCATATTCTATACTATGAACCACTATACAGCTCTACACCATATTCTATACTATTTACCACTATACACCATATTCTATACTATGTACCAGTATAAACCTCTACACTATATTCTATGCTATGTACCACTATACAGCTCTATACCACATTCTATGCTATGTACAACTGTACAGCTCTACACCATATTCTATACTATATACTACTATAGACCACATTCTATACTAAGTTCCTCTATACACCATATTCTATAGTATGTACCACTATACAGCTCTACACCACATTCTATACTATGTACCACTATACACCATATTCTAGACAATGTACCACTATTCAGCTCTACACCACATTCAATACTATGTACCACTATACACCATATTCTAGACTATGTAACACTATACACTATATTCTAGACGATGTACCTCTATACACCATATTCTATACTGTGTAACACTATACACCATATTCTAGACTATGTACCACTATACACCATATTTTATACTATGTACCTCTATACACCATATTCTATACTATGTACCACTATACAGCTTTATACCACATTCTATACTATGTACCATTATACAGCTCCAAACCACATTCTATACAATGTACCACTATACACCATATTCTATACTATGTACCACTATAGACCTCTACACCACATTCTATACTATGTACCACTATACAACATATTCTATACTGTGTACCACTATACACCTCTACACCATAATCTATACTATGTACCACTATACAGCTCTACACCATATTCTATACTATATACTACTATACACCACATTCTATACTATGTACCACTATACACCATATTCTATACTATGTAACACTATACACCACATTCTATACTATGTACCATTATACAGCTCTACACCACATTCTATACTATGTAACACTATATACCACATTCTATACTATGAACCACTATACAGCTCTAAAACATATTCTATACTATGTACCACTATACATCTCTACACCACATTCTAGAATATGTACCACTATACACCATATTCTATACTATATACTACTATACACCACATTCTATACTATGTACCACTATACACCATATTCTATACTATATACCACTATACACCACATCCTATACTATGTACCATTATACAGATCTACACCACATTCTATACTATGTACCACTATACACCTCTACACCATGTTCTATACTTTGTACCACTATACAGCTCTACACCATATTCTATACTATATACTACTATACACCACATTCTATACTATGTAACACTATACACAACATTCTATACTATGTACCATTATACAGCTCTACACCATATTCTATACTATGTACCACTATATACCACATTCTTTACTATGTACCACTATACAGCTATAAACCATATTCTATACTATGTACCAATATACAGCTCTACACCACATTCTATACTATGTACCACTATACACCATATTCTATACTATGTATCACTATACACCACATTCTAGACTATGTACCACTATACACCATATTCTATACTATATACTACTATACACCACATCCTACTATGTACCATTATACAGCTCTACACCACATTCTATACTATGTACCACTATACACTATATTCTATACTATGTACCACTATACAGCTGTACACCACATTCTATACTATGTACGGCTATACATCACATTCTATGTACCACTATACACCACATTCTAGACTATGTACAACTATACACCATATTCTATACTATGTACCTTTATATACCATATTCTATACTATTTACCTCTATACACCATATTCTATACTATATACCACTACTAACCATATTCTATACATGTACCACTATAAACCATATTCTATACTATATACAACTATACAGATGTACCCCATATTCTATACTATGTACACATCTACACCATATTCTATGCTATGTACCACTATACAGCTCTGTACCACATACTATACTATGTACAACTGTACATCATATTCTATATACTACTATACACCATTTTCTAGACAATGTAACACTATACACCATATTCTAGACTATGTACCACTATACACCATATTCTATACTATGTACCTCTATACACCACATTCTATACTTTGCACCACTATACACCACATTCTATACTATGCAACACTAAACACCATATTCTATACTATGTGCCTCTATACACTATATTCTATACTATGTACCACCATACACCACATTCTATACTATGTACCACTATACAGCTCTACACCACATTCTATACTATGTACCACTATACACCATATTCTATACTATGTAAAACTATACAGATCTACACAATATTCTGTACTATATACCACAATAGAGCTCTGAACCATATTCTATACTATATACCACTAAACACCATATTCTATACTATGTACCACTTTACACCATATTCTATACTATGTACCTCTATACACCACATTCTATACTATGTACCACTATAGACCACATTCTATACCATGCACCACTAAACACCATATTCTATACTTTGTACCTCTATACACCATATTCTATACTATATACCACTATACACCATATTCTATACTATGTACCACTATACAGCTTTATACCACATTCTATACTATGTACCATTATACAGCTCCAAACCACATTCTATACAATGTACCACTTTACACCATATTCTATACTATGTACCACTATAGACCTCTACACCATATTCTATACTATGTACCACTATACAGCTCTACACCATATTCTATACTATATACTACTATACACCACATTCTATACTATGTACCACTATACACCATATTCTATACTATGTAACACTATACACCACATTCTATACTATGTACCATTATACAGCTCTACACCACATTCTATACTATGTAACACTATATACCACATTCTATACTATGTACCACTATACAGCTCTAAAACATATTCTATACTATGTACCACTATACACCTCTACACCACATTCTAGACTATGTACCACTATACACCATATTCTATACTATGTACCTCTATACACCATATTCTATACTATATACCACTATACAACACATCCTATACTATGTACCATTATACAGCTCTACACCACATTCTATACTATGTACCATTATACATCTCTACACCAGATTCTATACTTTGTACCACTATACAGCTCTACACCATATTCTATACTATATACTACTATACACCACATTCTATACTATGTAACACTATACACAACATTCTTTACTATGTACCATTATACAGCTCTACACCATATTCTATACTATGTACCACTATATACCACATTCTATACTATGTACCACTATACAGCTCTAAACCATATTCTATACTATGTACCAATATACAGCTCTACACCACATTCTATACTATGTACCACTATACACCATATTCTATACTATGTACCACTATACACCACATTCTAGACAATGTACCACTATACACCATATTCTATACTATGTACCTCTATACACCATATTCTATACTATATACCACTATACACCACATCCTATACTATGTACCATTATACAGCTCTACACCACATTCTATACTATGTACCACTATTCACTATATTCTATACTATGTACCACTATACAGCTCTACACCACATTCTATACTATGTACGGCTATGCATCACATTCTATGTACCACTATACACCACATTCTAGAGTATGTACCACTATACACCACATTCTAGAGTATGTACCACTATACACCATATTCTATACTATGTACCTTTATATACCATATTCTATACTATTTACCTCTATACACCATATTCTATACTATATACCACTATTAACCATATTCTATACAATGCAACACTATACAGCATATTCTATACTATATACAACTATACAGCTCTACCCCATATTCTATACTATGTACCACTATACACCATATTCTATACTATGAACCACTATACAGCTCTACACCACATTCTATACTATTTACCACTATACACCATATTCTATACTATGTACCACTATACTGTATCATTATACGGCTCTACACCACATTCTATAATATGTACCACTATATACCACATTTTATACTTTGTACCACTATACAGCTCTAAACAATAATCTATACAATGTACCACTATACAGCTCTACACCACATTCTATACTATGTACCACTATACACCATATTCTATACTATGTACCACTATACACCACATCCTATACTATGTACCATTATACAGCTCTACACCACATTCTATACTATGTACCACAATACACCATATTCTATACTATGTACCACTATACAGCTCTACACCACATTCTACACTGTGTTCCACTATACACCACATTCTATACTATGTACCATTATACACCATATTCTAAACTATGTTCCACTATACAGCTCTTCACCACATTCTATACTATGTTCCACTATACACCATATTCTATACTATGAACCACTATACAGCTCTACACCACATTCTATACAATGTACCACTATACACCATATTCTATGTACCACTATACACCACATTCTAGACTATGTACCACTATACACCATATTCTATAATATTTACCTTTATACACCATATTCTATACTATTTACCTCTATACACCATATTCTATACTATATACCACTATTAACCATATTCTATACAATGCACCACTATACACCATATTCTATACTATATACAACTATACAGCTCTACCCCATATTCTATACTATGTACCACTATACACCATATTCTATACTATGAACCACTATACAGCTCTACACCACATTCTATACTATTTACCACTATACACCATATTCTATACTATGTACCACTATACACCTCTACACCATATTCAATGCTATGTACCACTATACAGCTCTATACCACATTCTATACTATGTACAACTGTACAGCTCTACACCATATTCTATACTCTATACTGCTATAGATCACATTCTATACTAAGTACCACTGTACACCATATTCTATACTCTATACTGCTATAGATCACATTCTATACTAAGTACAACTGTACAACATATTCTATACTATGTAGCAATATACACCACATTCTATACTATGTAACACTATACAGCACTACACCACATTCTATACTCTATACTGCTATAGATCACATTCTATACTAAGTACCACTATACACCATATTCTATACTATGTACCAATATACACCATATTCTATACTATATACCACTATACACCACATCCTATACTATGTACCATTATACAGCTCTACACCACATTCTATACTATGTACCACAATACACCATATTCTATACTATGTACCACTATACAGCTCTACACCACATTCTACACTGTGTTCCACTATACACCACATTCTATACTATGTTCCATTATACACCATACTCTAAACTATGTTCCACTATACAGCTCTTCACCACATTCTATACTATGTACCACTATACACCATATTCTATACTATGAACCACTATACAGCTCTACACCACATTCTATACAATGTACCACTATACACCATATTCTATGTACCACTATACATCACATTCTAGACTATGTACCACTATACACCATATTCTATAATATTTACCTTTATACACCATATTCTATACTATTTACCTCTATACACCATATTCTATACTATATACCACTATTAACCATATTCTATACAATGTACCACTATACACCATATTCTATACTATGAACCACTATACAGCTCTACACCACATTCTATACTATTTACCACTATACACCATATTCTATACTATGTACCACTATACACCTCTACACCATATTCAATGCTATGTAGCACTATACAGCTCTATACCACATTCTATACTATGTACAACTGTACAGCTCTACACCATATTCTATACTCTATACTACTATAGATCACATTCTATACTAAGTACCACTGTACACCATATTCTATACTATGTAGCAATATACACCACATTCTATACTATGTAACACTATACAGCACTACACCACATTCTATACTATGTACCAGTATAATCCATATTCTATACTATGTACCACTATTCAGCTCTACACCACATTCTATTCTATGTAACACTATACACCATATTCTAGACTATTTACCTCTATACACCACATTCTATACTATGTACCACTATACACCACATTCTATACTAAGTACCACTATACACCATAATCTATACTTTGTACCTCTTTACACCATATTCTTTACAATGTACCACTTTACACCATATTCTATACTATGTACCACAATACACTATATTCTATACTATGTTCCACTATACAACGTATTCCATACTATGTACCACTATACACCATATTCTATACTATGTACCTCTATACACCATATTCTATACTATGTACCACTATACACCATATTCTATACTATGTACCACAATACATCTCTACACCATATTCTATACTATGTACAACTATACAGCTCTACACCAAATTCTATACTATGTACCACTGTACACCATATTCTATACTATGTACCACTATACACCACATTCTATACTATGTACCACTATACAGCTCTACAACACATTCTATTCTATGTACCACTATACACCATATTCTATACTAAGGAGCACTATACAGCTCTTCACCACATTCTATACTATGTCCAACTTTACAGCTCTACACTGTATTCTATACTATGTACTACTATACACCACATTCTATACTAAGTACCACTATACAGCTCTACACCATATACCACTATACACCACATTCTATACTATGTACCACTACACTACACTCTATACTATGTACCACTATGCACCACTATACACCACATTCTATACTATGTACCACTATACACCATATTCTATACTATGTACCTCTATACTCCGTATTTTATACTATATACCACTATACACCATATGCTATACTATGTACCAATATACAGCTCTACACCACATTCTATACTATATACCACTATACACCATATTCTATACTATGTAGCACTATACAACATATTCTATAGTACATACCACTATACAGCTCTACACCATATTCTATGCTATGTATCACTATACACAATACTCTATACTATGCACCACTTTACAGCTCTACACCATATTCTATACTATATACCACTATACACCATATAGTATACTATGTACCACTATACATCTGTACACCATATTCTATACTATGTACCACTTTACAGCTCTACACCATATTAAATACTATATACCACAATACAGCTCTATACCATCTTCTATACTATATGCTACTATACACCATATTCTATACTATGTACCACTATACAGCTTTATACCACATTCTATAGTATGTACCATTATACAGCTGTAAACCACATTATATACTATGAACCACTATACACCATATTCTATACTATGTACCACTATACACCATATTCTATACTATGTACCAATTAACAGCTCTACACCACATTCTATACTATGTACCACTATACATCATATTCTATACTATGTAACACTATACACCACATTCTATACTATGTACCATTATACAGCTCTACACCACATTCTATAATATGTACCACTATATACCACATTTTATACTATGTACCACTATACACCTCTAAACAATATTCTATAGTATGTACCACTATACAGCTCTACACCACATTCTATACTATGTACCTCTATACACCATATTCTATACTATGTACCAATATACACCATATTCTATACTATATACCACTATACACCACATCCTATACTATGTACCACTATGCACCATATTCTATACTATGTACCACAATACAGCTCTACACCATATTCTATAATATGTACAACTATACAGCTCTACACCAAATTCTATACTATGTACCACTGTACACCATATTCTATACTATGTACCACTATACACCACATTCTATACTATGTACCACTATACAGCTCTACAACACATTCTATTCTATGTACCACTATACACCATATTCTATACTAAGGAACACTATACAGCTCTACACCACATTCTATACTATGTCCAACTTTACAGCTCTACACTGTATTCTATACTATGTACTACTATACACCACATTCTATACTATGTACCACTATACAGCTCTACACCATATACCACTATACACCACATTCTATACTATGTACCACTACACTACACTCTATACTATGTACCACTATGCACCACTATACACCACATTCTATACTATGTACCACTATACACCATATTCTATACTATGAACCTCTATACACCGTATTTTATACTATATACCACTATACACCATATGCTATACTATGTACCACTATACAGCTCTACACCACATTCTATACTATATACCACTATACACAATATTCTATACTATATAGCACTATACAACATATTCTATAGTACATACCACTATACAGCTCTACACCATATTCTATGCTATGTATCACTATACACAATACTCTATACTATGCACCACTATACAGCTCTACACCATATTCTATACTATGTACCACTTTACAGCTCTACACCATATTAAATACTATATACCACAATACAGCTCTATACCATATTCTATAATATATGCTACTATACACCATATTCTATACTATGTACCACTATACAGCTTTATACCACATTCTATAGTATGTACCATTATACAGCTGTAAACCACATTATATACTATGAACCACTATACACCATATTCTATACTATGTACCACTATACACCATATTCTATACTATGTACCAATTAACAGCTCTACACCACATTCTATACTATGTACCACTATACATCATATTCTATACTATGTAACACTATACACCACATTCTATACTATGTACCATTATACAGCTCTACACCACATTCTATAATATGTACCACTATATACCACATTTTATACTATGTACCACTATACAGCTCTAAACAATATTCTATACTATATACCACTATACAGCTCTACACCACATTCTATACTATATACCTCTATACACCATATTCTATACTATGTACCAATATACACCATATTCTATACTATATACCACTATACACCACATCCTATACTATGTACCATTATACAGCTCTACACCACATTCTATACTATGTACCACAATACACCATATTCTATACTATGTAACACTATACACCACATTCTATACTATGTATCATTATACGGTTCTACACCACATTCTATAATATGTACCACTATATACCACATTTTATACTTTGTACCACTATACAGCTCTAAACAATAATCTATACTATGTACCACTATACAGCTCTACACCACATTCTATACTATGTACCACTATACACCAAATTCTATACTATGTACCACTATACACCACATCCTTTGCTATGTACCATTATACAGCTCTACACCACATTCTATACTATGTACCACAATACACCATATTCTATACTATGTACCACTATACAGCTCTACACCACATTCTACACTGTGTTCCACTATACACCACATTCTATACTATGTACCATTATACACCATATTCTAAACTATGTTCCACTATACAGCTCTTCACCACATTCTATACTATGTTCCACTATACACCATATTCTATACTATGAACCACTATACAGCTCTACACCACATTCTATACAATGTACCACTATACACCATATTCTATGTACCACTATACACCACATTCTAGACTATATACCACTATACACCATATTCTATAATATTTACCTTTATACACCATATTCTATACTATTTACCTCTATACACCATATTCTATACTATATACCACTATTAACCATATTCTATACAATGCACCACTATACACCATATTCTATACTATATACAACTATACAGCTCTACCCCATATTCTATACTATGTACCACTATACACCATATTCTATACTATGAACCACTATACAGCTCTACACCACATTCTATACTATTTACCACTATACACCATATTCTATACTATGTACCACTATACACCTCTACACCATATTCAATGCTATGAAACACTATACAGCTCTATACCACATTCTATACTATGTACAACTGTACAGCTCTACACCATATTCTATACTCTATACTGCTATAGATCACATTCTATACTAAGTACCACTGTACACCATATTCTATACTCTATACTGCTATAGATCACATTCTATACTAAGTACAACTGTACAACATATTCTATACTATGTAGCAATATACACCACATTCTATACTATGTAACACTATACAGCACTACACCACATTCTATACTCTATACTGCTATAGATCACATTCTATACTAAGTACCACTATACACCATATTCTATACTATGTACCAATATACACCATATTCTATACTATATACCACTATACACCACATCCTATACTATGTACCATTATACAGCTCTACACCACATTCTATACTATGTACCACAATACACCATATTCTATACTATGTACCACTATACAGCTCTACACCACATTCTACACTGTGTTCCACTATACACAACATTCTATACTATGTTCCATTATACACCATACTCTAAACTATGTTCCACTATACAGCTCTTCACCACATTCTATACTATGTACCACTATACACCATATTCTATACTATGAACAACTATACAGCTCTACACCACTTTCTATACAATGTACCACTATACACCATATTCTATGTACCACTATACATCACATTCTAGACTATGTACCACTATACACCATATTCTATAATATTTACCTTTATACACCATATTCTATACTATTTACCTCTATACACCATATTCTATACTATATACCACTATTAACCATATTCTATACAATGTACCACTATACACCATATTCTATACTATGAACCACTATACAGCTCTACACCACATTCTATACTATTTACCACTATACACCATATTCTATACTATGTACCACTATACACCTCTACACCATATTCAATGCTATGTAGCACTATACAGCTCTATACCACATTCTATACTATGTACAACTGTACAGCTCTACACCATATTCTATACTCTATACTGCTATAGATCACATTCTATACTAAGTACCACTGTACACCATATTCTATACTATGTAGCAATATACACCACATTCTATACTATGTAACACTATACAGCACTACACCACATTCTATACTATGTACCAGTATAATCCATATTCTATACTATGTACCACTATTCAGCTCTACACCACATTCTATTCTATGTACCACTATACACCATATTCTAGACTATTTACCTCTATACACCACATTCTATACTATGTACCACTATACACCACATTCTATACTAAGTACCACTATACACCATATTCTATACTTTGTACCTCTTTACACCATATTCTTTACAATGTACCACTTTACACCATATTCTATACTATGTACCACAATACACTATATTCTATACTATGTTCCACTATACAACGTATTCCATACTATGTACCACTAAACACCATATTCTATACTATGTACCTCTATACACCATATTCTATACTATGTACCACTATACACCATATTCTATACTATGTACCACAATACAGCTCTACACCATATTCTATACTATGTACAACTATACAGCTCTACACCAAATTCTATACTATGTACCACTGTACACCATATTCTATACTATGTACCACTATACACCACATTCTATACTATGTACCACTATACAGCTCTTCAACACATTCTATTCTATGTACCACTATACACCATATTCTATACTAAGGAGCACTATACAGCTCTTCACCACATTCTATACTATGTCCAACTTTACAGCTCTACACTGTATTCTATACTATGTACTACTATACACCACATTCTATACTATGTACCACTATACAGCTCTACACCATATACCACTATACACCACATTCTATATTATGTACCACTACACTACACTCTATACTATGTACCACTATGCACCACTATACACCACATTCTATACTATGTACCACTATACACCATATTCTATACTATGTACCTCTATACACCGTATTTTATACTATATACCACTATACACCATATGCTATACTATGTACCAATATACAGCTCTACACCACATTCTATACTATATACCACTATACACCATATTCTATACTATGTAGCACTATACAACATATTCTATAGTACATACCACTATACAGCTCTACACCATATTCTATGCTATGTATCACTATACACAATACTCTATACTATGCACCACTTTACAGCTCTACACCATATTCTATACTATATACCACTATACACCATATAGTATACTATGTACCACTATACAGCTCTACACCATATTCTATACTATGTACCACTTTACAGCTCTACACCATATTAAATACTATATACCACAATACAGCTCTATACCATATTCTATACTATATGCTACTATACACCATATTCTATACTATGTACCACTATACAGCTTTATACCACATTCTATAGTATGTACCATTATACAGCTGTAAACCACATTATATACTATGAACCACTATACACCATATTCTATACTATGTACCACTATACACCATATTCTATACTATGTACCAATTAACAGCTCTACACCACATTCTATACTATGTACCACTATACATCATATTCTATACTATGTAACACTATACACCACATTTTATACTATGTACCATTATACAGCTCTACACCACATTCTATAATATGTACCACTATATACCACATTTTATACTATGTACCACTATACAGCTCTAAACAATATTCTATAGTATGTACCACTATACAGCTCTACACCACATTCTATACTATGTACCTCTATACACCATATTCTATACTATGTACCAATATACACCATATTCTATACTATATACCACTATACACCACATCCTATACTATGTACCACTATGCACCATATTCTATACTATGTACCACAATACAGCTCTACACCATATTCTATACTATGTACAACTATACAGCTCTACACCAAATTCTATACTATGTACCACTGTACACCATATTCTATACTATGTACCACTATACACCACATTCTATACTATGTACCACTATACAGCTCTACAACACATTCTATTCTATGTACCACTATACACCATATTCTATACTAAGGAACACTATACAGCTCTACACCACATTCTATACTATGTCCAACTTTACAGCTCTACACTGTATTCTATACTATGTACTACTATACACCACATTCTATACTATGTACCACTATACAGCTCTACACCATATACCACTATACACCACATTCTATACTATGTACCACTACACTACACTCTATACTATGTACCACTATGCACCACTATACACCACATTCTATACTATGTACCACTATACACCATATTCTATACTATGTACCTCTATACACCGTATTTTATACTATATACCACTATACACCATATGCTATACTATGTACCACTATACAGCTCTACACCACATTCTATACTATATACCACTATACACCATATTCTATACTATATAGCACTATACAACATATTCTATAGTACATACCACTATACAGCTCTACACCATATTCTATGCTATGTATCACTATACACAATACTCTATACTATGCACCACTATACAGCTCTACACCATATTCTATACTATGTACCACTTTACAGCTCTACACCATATTAAATACTATATACCACAATACAGCTCTATACCATATTCTATAATATATGCTACTATACACCATATTCTATACTATGTACCACTATACAGCTTTATACCACATTCTATAGTATGTACCATTATACAGCTGTAAACCACATTATATACTATGAACCACTATACACCATATTCTATACTATGTACCACTATACACCATATTCTATACTATGTACCAATTAACAGCTCTACACCACTTTCTATACTATGTACCACTATACATCATATTCTATACTATGTAACACTATACACCACATTCTATACTATGTACCATTATACAGCTCTACACCACATTCTATAATATGTACCACTATATACCACATTTTATACTATGTACCACTATACAGCTCTAAACAATAATCTATACTATGTACCACTATACAGCTCTACACCACATTCTATACTATGTACCACTATACACCAAATTCTATACTATGTACCACTATACACCACATCCTTTACTATGTACCATTATACAGCTCTACACCACATTCTATACTATGTACCACAATACACCATATTCTATACTATGTACCACTATACAGCTCTACACCACATTCTACACTGTGTTCCACTATACACCACATTCTATACTATGTACCATTATACACCATATTCTAAACTATGTTCCACTATACAGCTCTTCACCACATTCTATACTATGTTCCACTATACACCATATTCTATACTATGAACCACTATACAGCTCTACACCACATTCTATACAATGTACCACTATACACCATATTCTATGTACCACTATACACCACATTCTAGACTATATACCACTATACACCATATTCTATAATATTTACCTTTATACACCATATTCTATACTATTTACCTCTATACACCATATTCTATACTATATACCACTATTAACCATATTCTATACAATGCACCACTATACACCATATTCTATACTATATACAACTATACAGCTCTACCCCATATTCTATACTATGTACCACTATACACCATATTCTATACTATGAACCACTATACAGCTCTACACCACATTCTATACTATTTACCACTATACACCATATTCTATACTATGTACCACTATACACCTCTACACCATATTCAATGCTATGTACCACTATACAGCTCTATACCATATTCTATACTATGTACAACTGTACAGCTCTACACCATATTCTATACTCTATACTGCTATAGATCACATTCTATACTAAGTACCACTGTACACCATATTCTATACTCTATACTGCTATAGATCACATTCTATACTAAGTACAACTGTACAACATATTCTATACTATGTAGCAATATACACCACATTCTATACTATGTAACACTATACAGCACTACACCACATTCTATACTCTATACTGCTATAGATCACATTCTATACTAAGTACCACTATACACCATATTCTATACTATGTACCAATATACACCATATTCTATACTATATACCACTATACACCACATCCTATACTATGTACCATTATACAGCTCTACACCACATTCTATACTATGTACCACAATACACCATATTCTATACTATGTACCACTATACAGCTCTACACCACATTCTACACTGTGTTCCACTATACACAACATTCTATACTATGTTCCATTATACACCATACTCTAAACTATGTTCCACTATACAGCTCTTCACCACATTCTATACTATGTACCACTATACACCATATTCTATACTATGAACAACTATACAGCTCTACACCACTTTCTATACAATGTACCACTATACACCATATTCTATGTACCACTATACATCACATTCTAGACTATGTACCACTATACACCATATTCTATAATATTTACCTTTATACACCATATTCTATACTATTTACCTCTATACACCATATTCTATACTATATACCACTATTAACCATATTCTATACAATGTACCACTATACACCATATTCTATACTATGAACCACTATACAGCTCTACACCACATTCTATACTATTTACCACTATACACCATATTCTATACTATGTACCACTATACACCTCTACACCATATTCAATGCTATGTAGCACTATACAGCTCTATACCACATTCTATACTATGTACAACTGTACAGCTCTACACCATATTCTATACTCTATACTGCTATAGATCACATTCTATACTAAGTACCACTGTACACCATATTCTATACTATGTTGCAATATACACCACATTCTATACTATGTAACACTATACAGCACTACACCACATTCTATACTATGTACCACTATACACCACATTCTATACTAAGTACCACTATACACCATATTCTATACTTTGTACCTCTTTACACCATATTCTTTACAATGTACCACTTTACACCATATTCTATACTATGTACCACAATACACTATATTCTATACTATGTTCCACTATACAACGTATTCCATACTATGTACCACTATACACCATATTCTATACTATGTACCTCTATACACCATATTCTATACTATGTACCACTATACACCATATTCTATACTATGTACCACAATACAGCTCTACACCATATTCTATACTATGTACAACTATACAGCTCTACACCAAATTCTATACTATGTACCACTGTACACCATATTCTATACTATGTACCACTATACACCACATTCTATACTATGTACCACTATACAGCTCTTCAACACATTCTATTCTATGTACCACTATACACCATATTCTATACTAAGGAGCTCTATACAGCTCTTCACCACATTCTATACTATGTCCAACTTTACAGCTCTACACTGTATTCTATACTATGTACTACTATACACCACATTCTATACTATGTACCACTATACAGCTCTACACCATATACCACTATACACCACATTCTATATTATGTACCACTACACTACACTCTATACTATGTACTACTATGCACCACTATACACCACATTCTATACTATGTACCACTATACACCGTATTCTATACTATGTACCTCTATACACCGTATTTTATACTATATACCACTATACACCATATGCTATACTATGTACCAATATACAGCTCTACACCACATTCTATACTATATACCACTATACACCATATTCTATACTATGTAGCACTATACAACATATTCTATAGTACATACCACTATACAGCTCTACACCATATTCTATGCTATGTATCACTATACACAATACTCTATACTATGCACCACTTTACAGCTCTACACCATATTCTATACTATATACCACTATACACCATATAGTATACTATGTACCACTATACAGCTCTACACCATATTCTATACTATCTACCACTTTACAGCTCTACACCATATTAAATACTATATACCACAATACAGCTCTATACCATATTCTATACTATATGCTACTATACACCATATTCTATACTATGTACCACTATACAGCTTTATACCACATTCTATAGTATGTACCATTATACAGCTGTAAACCACATTATATACTATGAACCACTATACACCATATTCTATACTATGTACCACTATACACCATATTCTATACTATGTACCAATTAACAGCTCTACACCACATTCTATACTATGTACCACTATACATCATATTCTATACTATGTAACACTATACACCACATTCTATACTATGTACCATTATACAGCTCTACACCACATTCTATAATATGTACCACTATATACCACATTTTATACTATGTACCACTATACAGCTCTATAAAATATTCTATAGTATGTACCACTATACAGCTCTACACCACATTCAATACTATGTACCTCTATACACCATATTCTATACTATGTACCAATATACACCATATTCTATACTATATACCACTATACACCACATCCTATACTATGTACCATTATACAGCTCTACACCACATTCTATACTATGTACCACAATACACCATATTCTATACTATGTAACACTATACACCACATTCTATACTATGTATCATTATACGGCTCTACACCACATTCTATAATATGTACCACTATATACCACATTTTATACTTTGTACCACTATACAGCTCTAAACAATAATCTATACTATGTACCACTATACAGCTCTACACCACATTCTATACTATGTACCACTATACACCATATTCTATACTATGTACCACTATACACCACCACATCCTATACTATGTACCATTATACAGCTCTACACCACATTCTATACTATGTACCACAATACACCATATTCTATACTATGTACCACTATACAGCTCTACACCACATTCTACACTGTGTTCCACTATACACCACATTCTATACTATGTACCATTATACACCATATTCTAAACTATGTTCCACTATACAGCTCTTCACCACATTCTATACTATGTTCCACTATTCACCATATTCTATACTATGAACCACTATACAGCTCTACACCACATTCTATACAATGTACCACTATATACCATATTCTATGTACCACTATACACCACATTCTAGACAATGTACCACTATACACCATATTCTATAATATTTACCTTTATACACCATATTCTATACTATTTACCTCTATACACTATATTCTATACTATATACCACTATTAACCATATTCTATACAATGCACCACTATACACCATATTCTATACTATATACAACTATACAGCTCTACCCCATATTCTATACTATGTACCACTTTACACCATATTCTATACTATGAACCACTATACAGCTCTACACCACATTCTATACTATTTACCACTATACACCATATTCTATACTATGTACCACTATACACCTCTACACCATATTCAATGCTATGTACCACTATACAGCTCTATACCACATTCTATACTATGTACAACTGTACAGCTCTACACCATATTCTATACTCTATACTGCTATAGATCACATTCTATACTAAGTACCACTGTACACCATAATCTATACTCTGTAGCAATATACACCACATTCTATACTATTTAACACTATACAGCACTACACCACATTCTATACTATGTACCAGTATAATCCATATTCTATACTATGTACCACTATTCAGCTCTACACCACATTCTATTCTATGTACCACTATACACCATATTCTAGACTATGTATCACTATACACCATATTCTATACTATTTACCTCTATACACCACATTCTATACTATGTACCACTATACACCACATTCTATAGTAAGTACCACTATACACCATATTCTATACAATGTACCACAATACACTATATTCTATACTATGTTCCACTATACAACGTATTCCATACTATGTACCACTATACACCATATTCTATACTATGTACCTCTATACACCATATTTTATACTATGTACCACTATACACCACATTCTATACTATGTACCACTATACAGCTCTACAACACATTCTATTCTATGTTCCACTATACACCATATTCTATACTATGTACCACTATACAGCTCTACACCACATTCTATACTATGTCCAAATATACAGCTCTACACCGTATTCTATACTATGTACTACTATACACCACATTCTATACTATGTACCACTATACAGCTCTACACCATATACCACTATACACCACATTCTATACTATGTACCACTACACTACACTCTATACTATGTACCACTATGCACCACTATACACCACATTCTATACTATGTACCACTTTACACCATATTCTATACTATGTACCTCTATTCACCGTATTTTATACTATGTACCACTATACACCATATGATATACTATGTACCACTATACAGCTCTACACCACATTCTATGCTATATACCACTATACACCATATTCTATACTATGTAGCACTATACACCATATTCTATACTACATACCACTATACAGCTCTACACCATATTCTATGCTATGTATCACTATACACAATACTCTATACTATGCACCACTTTACAGCTCTACACCATATTCTATACTATATACCACTATACACCATATAGTATACTATGTACCACTATACAGCTCTACAACATATTCTATACTATGTACCACTTTACAGCTCTACACCATATTCTATACTATATACCACAATACAGCTCTATACCATATTCTATTCTATATGCTACTATACACCATATTCTATACTATGTACCACTATACAGCTTTATACCACATTCTATAGTATGTACCATTATACAGCTGTAAACCACATTATATACTATGAACCACTATACACCATATTCTATACTATATACCACTATACACCATGTTCTATACTATGTAATAATTAACAGCTCTACACCACATTCTATACTATGTACCACTATACACCATATTCTACACTATCTACCAACATACAGCTCTACACCACATTCTATACGATGTACCACTATACACCATATTCTATACTATGTACCACTACACACCATATTCTATACAATGTACAACTATACACCATAATCTATATTATGTACCACTATACACCATATTCTATACTATCTACCACTATACACAATATTCTATACTATGTACCACAATACAGCTCTACACCATATTCTATACTATGTAGCACTATACAGCTCTACCCCATATTCTATACTATGTATTATACAGCATATTCTATACTATGTATCACTATACACCATATTCTATACTATGTTCCACAATACACCATATTCTATTATTCTATACTATGTACCACTATACACCACATTCTATACTATATACCACTGTACACCATATTCTATTCTATGTACCACCATACACCATATTCTATACTATGTACCTCTATGCACCATATTCTTTACTATATACCACTATACACCTTATTCTATACTATGTACCACTAATCACCATATTCTGTACTATTTACCACTGTACACCACATTCTATACTATGTACCATTATGCAGCTTTATACCACATTCTATACTATGTACCACTATACAGCTCTACACCACATTCTATACTATGTACCACTATACACCACATTCTATACTATGTACCACTTTACAGCTCTACACCACATTCTATGCTATGTTCCTCTTTAAACCTTATTTTATACTATGTACCACTATACAGCTCTACACCAAATTCTATACTATGTACCACAATACACCACATTCTATACAATGTAACACTATACATCATATTCTATACTATGTACCTCTATACACCATATTCTATACTATGTACCACTATAGACCATATTCTATACTATGTACCACAATACACCATATTCTATACTATGTACAACTATACACCATATTCTATACTATATACCTCTATACACCATATTCTATACTATGTACCACTTTACACCATATTCTATACTATGTACCAGAATACAGCTCTATACCATATTCTATACTATGTGCCACTGTACAGCACTACACCATATTTTATACTATGTACCACTATACAGGTCTACACCATATTATATACCATGTACCATTATACAACATATTCTATACTATGTACCATTTTACACCATATTCTATACTATGTACCACTATACAGCTCTACAAGACATTCTATACTATGTACCACTATAGAATGTGGTGTATAGTGGAACATAGTATAGAATGTGGTATAAAGCTGTATAATGGTACATAGTATAGAATGTGGTGTAGAGCTGTATAGTGGTTCATAGTATAGAAAATGGTGTATAGTGGTACATAGTCTGGAATATGGTGTATAGTGGCACATAGTATAGAATGAGGTGTGAGCTGTATATTGGTACATAGTGTAGAATATGGTGTATAGTGGTACATATTATAGAATGTGGTGTAGAGCTGTATAGTGGTACATAGTATAGAATATGGTGTATAGTGGTACATAGTATAGAATATGGTGTATAGAGGTACATAGTATAGAATATGGTGTATAGTGGTACATAGTATAGAATGTGGTGTAGAGCTGTATAGTGGTACATAGTATAGAATGTGGTGTATAGTGGTACATAGTATAGAATGTGTTATAAAGCTGTATAATGGTACATAGTATAGAATGTTGTGTATAGTGGTACATAGTATAGAATAAAGTGTATAGAGGTGCAAAGTATAGAATATGGTGTATAGTGGTACATAGTATTGAATATAGTGTATAGTGGTACATAGTATAGAATATGGTGTATAGTGGTACATAGTATAGAAAATGGTGTATAGAGGTATATAGTTTAGAATGTGTTGTATAGTGGTACATAGTATAAAATATGGTGTATAGCGGTTTATACTATAGAATATGGTATATAGTGGTACATAGAATAGAATATGGTGTTTTGTGGTACATAGTATAAAATATGGTGTATAATCGTACATAGTATAGAATATGGTGTATAGAGGTACATAGTATAGAATAAGGTGTATAGTGCTACATAGTATAGAATGTGGTGTATAGTGGTACATAGTATAAATTATGGTGTATAGAGGTACATAGTATAGAATATGGTGTATAGTCAGACATAGTCTAGAATGTGGTGTATAATGGTACATAGAATATGGTGTTTAGTGGTACATAGTATAGAATGTGGTGTAGAGCTGTATAGTGGTACATAGTATAGAATGTGGTGTATAGTGGTACATAATATAGAATGTGGTGTAGAGCTGTATAATGGTACATAGTATAGAATGTGGTGTATAGTGGTACATAGTATAGAATATGGTGTATAGAATTACATAGTATATAATATGTTGTATAGTGGAACATAGTATAAAATACGGTGTATAGAGGTACATAGCATAGAATATGGTGTATAGTGGTACATAGTATAGAATGTGGTGTATAGTGGTGCATAGTGGTACATAGTATAGAGTGTGGTGTAGTCGTACATAGTATAGAATGTGGTGTATAGTGGTATATGGTGTAGAGCTGTATAGTGGTACATAGTATAGAATGTGGTGTATAGTAGAACATAGTATAGAATACGGTGTAGAGCTGTATAGTTGGACAAAGTATAGAATGTGGTGTAGATCTGTATAGTGGTACATAGTATAGAATATGGTGTTTAGTGGTACATAGAATAGAATGTGTTGTAGAGCTGTATAGTGGTACATAGTATAGAATGTGGTGTATAGTGGTACATAGTATAGAATATGGTGTACAGTGTTACATAGTATAGAATATGGTGTAGTGCTGTATTGTGGTACATAGTATAGAATATGGTGTATAGTGGTACATAGTATAGAATATGGTGTATAGAGGTACATAGTATAGAATATGGTGTATAGTAGTGGTACATAGTATGGAATACGTTGTATAGTGGAGCATAGTATAGAATATGGTGTATTGTTATACATAGTATAGAATATGGTGTATAGAGGTACAAAGTATAGAATATGGTGTATAGTGGTACTTAGTATAGAATGTGGTGTATAGTGGTACATAGTATAGAATGTGGTGTATAGAGGTAAATAGTATAGAATATGGTGTATAGTGATACATAGTCTAGAATATGGTGTATAGTGGTACATAGAATAGAATGTGGTGTAGAGCTGAATAGTGGTACATAGTATAGAATATGGATTATAGTGGTACATAGTATAGAATGTGGTGTAGTGCTGTATAGTGTTACATAGTAAAGAATGTGGTGTATATTGCTACATAGTATAGAATATGGTGTATAGTGGTACATAGTATAGAATGTGATCTATAGCAGTATAGAGTATAGAATATGGTGTAGAGCTGTACAGTTGTACATAGTATAGAATGTGGTATAGAGCTGTACAGTGGTACATAGCATTGAATATGGTGTAGAGGTGTATAGTGGTACATAGTATAGAATATGGTGTATAGTGGTAAATAGTATAGAATGTGGTGTAGAGCTGTATAGTGGTTCATAGTATAGAATATGGTGTATAGTGGTCCATAGTATAGAATATTGGGTAGAGCTGTATAGTTGTATATAATATAGAATATGGTGTATAGTGGTAGATTGTATAGAATATGGTTAATAGTGGTATATAGTATAGAATATGGTGTATAGAGGTAAATAGTATAGAATATGGTGTATAAAGGTAAATATTATAGAATATGGTGTATAGTGGTACATAGTCTAAAATGTGGTGTATAGTGGTACATAGAATATGGTGTATAGTGGTACATTGTATAGAATGTGGTGTAGAGCTGTATAGTGGTGCATAGTATAGAATATGGTGTATAGTGGTACATAGTATAGAATGTGGTGAAGAGCTGTATAGTGGAACATAGTATAGAATATGGTGTATAATGGTACATAGTATAGAATGTGGTGTATAGTGGAACACAGTGTAGAATGTGGTGTAGAGCTGTATAGTGGTACATAGTATAGAATATGGTGTATTGTGGTACATAGTATAGAATGTGGTGCAGAGCTGTATAATGGTACATAGTATAGGATGTGGTGTATAGTGGTATATAGTATAGAATATGGTGTATAGAGGTACATAGTATAGAATATGGTGTATAGTGGTACATTGTAGAGAATATGGTTAATAGTGGTATATAGTGTAGAATATGGTGTATAGAGGTAAATAGTATAGAATATGGTGTATAAAGGTAAATATTATAGAATATGGTGTATAGTGGTACATAGTCTAGAATGTTGTGTATAGTGGTACATAGAATATGGTGTATAGTGGTACATTGTATAGAATGTGGTGTAGAGCTGTATAGTGGTACATAGTATAGAATATGGTGTATAGTGGTACATAGTATAGAATGTGGTGAAGAGCTGTATAGTGGAACATAGTATAGAATATGGTGTATAATGGTACATAGTATAGAATGTGGTGTATAGTGGAACACAGTGTAGAATGTGGTGTAGAGCTGTATAGTGGTACATAGTATAGAATATGGTGTATTGTGGTACATAGTAAAGAATGTGGTGTAGAGCTGTATAATGGTACATAGTATAGGATGTGGTAAATAGTGGTATATAGTATAGAATATGGTGTATATGGTGTATAGAGCTGTATAGTGGTACATAGTATAGAATGTGGTGTATAGTGGTACATAGTATAGAACATAGTGAATAGAGGTACAAAGTATAGAATTTGTTGTATAGTGGTACATAGTATAGAATGTGGTGTATAGTGAGTGGTACATGATCTCAGGCTGATTAACGTCTACGGACCGCAGTCGGCCTGGGATAGGAAGTGCCTTTTTGGGCTGATAAAACCATTCCTTTTTACGGCCCGGCAGGTTGTCTTTGGTGGTGATTTTAACACCATTGTAAGGCCCAAAGACAGGGGGGGTGCAAAGTCAACCCTGGGCTATGATGCGAGATTTTTAGTTAGTATGGTTAGAGAGGCAGGTCTGGTCGATGTGCACATTCGCCATTGTCCAGACCTCACGGGTTACACGTATCATTGTAGCAATCGTAGGTCTAGGATAGATAGGTTTTTTGTTAAGGAGAGTTCGAAAACTCTGCCTCCTGAGGTAAGGGCTGTAGAATTCTCCGACCACGTTTGTCTGAGTGTCGTGTTGAATGCTTCGGAAACTCCTCAGAGAGGCCGGGGCCTTTGGCGTTTGAGCTCTGACCTTCTGAAAGAAGAGAGTATTAGCCAGTACTTTAGGGATTTCTTCCAACTACAGGAGACACTTCTGGAGGCTGGTTGGTCTAGGTCTGAGTGGTGGGAAGAGTGCAAAAAAAGGACTCGAAGGCTTTTTCAGAGGCTGGTAGCACAAAAGAACTTGAGAAAAAGATGTGTCTACCAGAGTTTGAGGAAGAAACTTGATTTCCTGATCTCTGAGTGTGGAGATAGTGGGGATATCTTCCGGGTGAAAGCTCAGTTGAGGGAGCTCCAATATGATCGGCTGGCTTCCTTGATTTTGGAGAGGGATTATGGTAAATACCACTCGCCTGATCCCTACCAGAGTTGCAGGAAGGCGGTTGATCTAAGGGAGGTGAGGGGCCTGTATGACGGGCAGGGTACTCTCTGTGAAGACAGGGATGGTATCCTGGGGGTCATCAGGTCCTATTATACGGACCTTCTGTCTGAGCAGCCACTTATTAGGGAGAGGATGGAGTCCTTTCTGAGGGAGACACCAGGGTTACAGAAACTTGATGCCTCCTTTGACTCTTTGGGTGATGATGTGACGGTGGAGGAAGTCAAGAGGGCGATAGACAGTTTGTCTATCAAAAAATCTCCAGGTCCGGATGGTTTAACGTCCGAGTTCTTTAAAGCTTTCAGGGACATCTTGGCTCCGCGCCTTATGGAGGTCTATAATGAATGCCTGGGTGAGGGGTCGCTCCCTCCTTCCATGAGGTCTTCCGCTCTCATATTGTTATCAAAAGGTAAGGACCCGTCCCGTATTGAGAATTGGCGCCCCATCGCTCTTCTCAATACGGACAGAAAGATCCTGGCAAAAATACTGTTTAATCGGCTGATGGAAATTTCCGGGCTGGTACTGTCTCCATCTCAGCATTGCACTGTGAAGGGTCGTAGCACGTTTAGTGCTGTCCTTGGCGTCCCGGAGGCCGTGGAACGCTGTCGTGCTGAAAAGTGGGGCAAGTACTTACTGGCATTGGACCAGTCGAAGGCTTTTGACCGGGTGAACCACAAGTACCTGTGGGCTGTTCTGGAGTGGTATGGTCTTCCAGTGAGGGTGGTGGATTGGCTTCGTGTTTTATACAATAAGGCCGAAAGCTTCCCGCTTGTTAATGGTTGGGTGGGCCCTGCTTTCAAGGTTGACTCTGGTGTCCGTCAGGGATGCCCCCTGAGCCCGCTCTTATATGTTTTCGCGATCGATCCCTTCGTAAGGAGGATTGGTTGCAGTGCATTGAGGGGGGTGCAGCTGGGCCCAGAGGCTCCATTGAGGGTGGTGGCCTACGCGGATGATGTCACTGTGGTCCTGTCCTCTGTGGCAGAGGCTCAGTGTATAGAACACCTAGTCTCCGACTATTCTGAAGCCTCGTGCTCCAGAGTAAATCAGGACAAATGTGAAGCTTTCTGGATGGGGGAGGAAGGTGATGAATTTCGCCTTCCGGACAGTCTCCCCCGGGCCAGTTCGCAGATCAAAATCTTAGGCATCATTTTTGACCGTGGTGATTATGCCACTCGAAATTGGGAAAAGAGGATAGAGGAAGCCAGCAGGAAAGTACAGTCCTGGAGAACTTGGCAGTTCTCCTACAGGGAAAGGGTTCACTTGTGCAAAACTTTCCTGGTTCCTATTTTTCTGTATGTCAGCTACGTGTGTTTCTTGCCACAATCTTTGTGGTCCAAAGTGTTATCCTTGTTCTTCCTTTTATTTTGGGGGAACGGGATGAACATTGTCAAGAGGGGTATAACCTACAGACCAAGGAATGAAGGTGGATTGGGTATGGTCAATCCGGTGGTGTTTTTTGCCACAACTTTTATTAAATTGAATCTTGGAAGTCTGTTTCTGGAGACTTCTCCTTGGTGGGTAGAGAGTTTTAGGGCTTGGGTGTCTCCTTTCCTTGAACTCTGGTATGATGGCGGCCGTGTTAAAGCCTTCAGAGGTAGGTCTGGTGCTCTTCCGATCTATGTCATCCTGTGCTTGAGAGTGACAAGGCTATGGGGAGTAGTGGCGAGTGATGTCAAGACCCTTTCTAGGAAGGAGTTGGAGAGAGGCATTTTGCGGGCTCACTTCTATGCCCCGCTATCACTGAGGGACTGCCCGGGCAAGGTTTGCTCAGATGGGATCTCTTTGATCTGTTCAGAGAGGATTCCACTGAAGTATAGGGACCTGGCCTGGCTCTCTTTTCAAGGAAGGCTCTATGTTAGGGGGCACATCAGGTGGAGAAGCGCCGATGATCGTGGTTGCCCATGGGAGGAATGTCCAGGGGAGGAGGAGACTATGGACCACTTCTTGCTTGAATGTCCCTTTAACATTGAGATTTATAAGAAAGTTTCGAGCGCCTTACGCATTCCGTGCCTTTCGGGGCTCAGTTACCCTGAGTGGGTTTACGGAGCATTCAAAGGGTATGGGCGTTATGATTTGGTCACCATTTTTGTAGTTAGTTTAGTGGTTAGATATCACACGTGGAGCGCACGGTGCTTAGTAACAACTAGAAGTAAAATCCTTCCCTGTGAGGTGGTGGCGTGTAATATTCTTCACGAGGTTAGGTCTCTGATGGAGATGGACAGGAGGAGACTGGATGCTGTTGGGTGGTCGAGGAGATGGAGGCACCTGAAGCCCCCTTAGTGGGTGACAAAAAGTACCAGTCTTTTTCCTGTTTATCCTATGGGCTTGAAGCTCTTCTTTCCACTTCCGCAGTAGATTTTTGGATTTTTCTGGTTTTTATGGAATGATTTTCATGCGCCTAAACAGCTCCTTCATTTTCTCTATGTGTTGGAGTTAGTGTTGGTGATAGTTTAAAGTCTTTTTTGAAAAAGGGAATAGCTAAAAGCTTATTGTGTTAAAGTTTATTGTTTTAAAGATATTTTGTTGTTTCAGGTGATGGTTTGTACACTGTCTTGTCTGGGTGGAGTGTGTGATGTGTTATGTTCAGGAGGTTTATCTGTTTTGTGGCTCTTTGCAGAATTTGATAGAGTCATATATTTTGATTACAATAACCTGGTTGATTTTTGTATATATGGCAAAAGATATGTTGAAGTGCAGTATTTTTTCTATGTATTTATTTATATGCTGCAAGTTTTTCAATAAAAAAAGGATTACCCACAAATGTGATGTGAAATGGTTTTTCTCCCATGTTGCGTTTGAGAGAAAACAGCAAATGCACGTTTTAGGCCAAAATGCATTGAAAGCAATGGAAATACAAAAGCGCATACTTTGTGTTATCTCCTCATGTAGCAAACACAGACAGCTCAAAATTTCACTGGATGTGTTGAAGACCAAGACCCACAAATGTGATGTGAAATGGTTTTTCTCCCATGTTGCGTTTAAGAGAAAACAGCAAATGCACGTTTTAGGCCAAAATGCATTGAAAGCAATGGAAACAACAAAAGCGCATACTTTGTGTTATCTCCTCTTGTAGCAAACACAGACAGCTCAAAATTTCACTGGATGTGTTGAAGACCAAAACCCACAAATGTGATGTGAAATGGTTTTTCTCCCATGTTGCGTTTAAGAGAAAACAGCAAATGCAAGTTTTAGGCCAAAATGCATTGAAAGCAATGGAAATAACAAAAGCGCATACTTTGTGATATCTCCTCTTGTAGCAAACACAGACAGCTCAAAATTTCACTGGATGTGTTGAAGACCAAGACCCACAAATGTGATGTGAAATGGTTTTTCTCCCATGTTGCGTTTGAGAGAAAACAGCAAATGCACGTTTTAGGCCAAAATGCATTGAAAGCAATGGAAACACAAAAGCGCATACTTTGTGTTATCTCCTCTTGTAGCAAACACAGACAGCTCAAAATTTCACTGGATGTGTTGAAGACCAAAACCCACAAATGTGATGTGAAATGGTTTTTCTCCCATGTTGCGTTTAAGAGAAAACAGCAAATGCAAGTTTTAGGCCAAAATGCATTGAAAGCAATGGAAACAACAAAAGCGCATACTTTGTGTTATCTCCTCTTGTAGCAAACACAGACAGCTCAAAATTTCACTGGATATGTTGAAGACCAAAACCCACAAATGTGATGTGAAATGGTTTTTCTCCCATGCTGCGTTTAAGAGAAAACAGCAAATGCAAGTTTTAGGCCAAAATGCATTGAAAGCAATGGAAATAACAAAAGCGCATACTTTGTGATATCTCCTCTTGTAGCAAACACAGACACCTCAAAATTTCACTGGAAGTGTTGAAGACCAAGACCCACAAATGTGATGTGAAATGGTTTTTCTCCCATGTTGCGTTTAAGAGAAAACAGCAAATGCACGTTTTAGGCCAAAATGCATTGAAAGCAATGAAAACAACAAAACTGCATACTTTGTGATATCTCCTCTTGTAGCAAACACAGACAGCTCAAAATTTCACTAGATGTGTTGAAGACCAAGACCCACAAATGTGATGTGAAATGGTTTTTCTCCCATGCTGCGTTTAAGAGAAAACAGCAAATGCACGTTTTAGGCCAAAATGCATTGAAAGCAATGAAAACAACAAAAGTGCATACTTTGTGATATCTCCTCTTGTAGCAAACACAGACAGCTCAAAATTTCACTGGATGTGTTGAAGACCAAAACCCACAAATGTGATGTGAAATGGTTTTTCTCCCATGTTGCGTTTAAGAGAAAACAGCAAATGCAAGTTTTAGGCCAAAATGCATTGAAAGCAATGGAAATAACAAAAGCGCATACTTTGTGATATCTCCTCTTGTAGCAAACACAGACAGCTCAAAATTTCACTGGATGTGTTGAAGACCAAGACCCACAAATGTGATGTGAAATGGTTTTTCTCCCATGTTGCGTTTAAGAGAAAACAGCAAATGCACGTTTTAGGCCAAAATGCATTGAAAGCAATGAAAACAACAAAAGCGCATACTTTGTGATATCTCCTCTTGTAGCAAACACAGACAGCTCAAAATTTCACTGGATGTGTTGAAGACCAAGACCCACAAATGTGATGTGAAATGATTTTTCTCCCATGTTGCGTTTAAGAGAAAACAGCAAATGCACGTTTTAGGCCAAAATGCATTGAAAGCAATGGAAACAACAAAAGCGCATACTTTGTGTTATCTCCTCTTGTAGCAAACACAGACAGCTCAAAATTTCACTGGATGTGATGAAGACCAAAACCCACAAATGTGATGTGAAATGGTTTTTCTCCCATGTTGCGTTTAAGAGAAAAAAGCAAATGCACGTTTTAGGCCAAAATGCATTGAAAGCAATGGAAACAACAAAAGTGCATACTTTGTGATATCTCCTCTTGTAGCAAACACAGACAGCTCAAAATTTCACTGGATGTGTTGAAGACAAAGACCCACAAATGTGATGTTAAATGGTTTTTCTCCCATGTTGCGTTTGAGAGAAAACAGCAAATGCTCGTTTTAGGCCAAAATGCAATGAAGGCAATGAAAACAAGAAAAGCGCATACTTTGTGATATCTCCTCTTGTAGCAAACACAGACAGCTCAAAATTTCACTGGATGTGTTGAAGACCAAGACCCACAAATCTGATGTGAAATGGTTTTTCTCCCATGTTGCGTTTAAGAGAAAACAGCAAATGCAAGTTTTAGGCCAAAATGCATTGAAAGCAATGGAAACAACAAAAGCGCATACTTTGTGTTATCTCCTCTTGTAGCAAACACAGACAGCTCAAAATTTCACTGGATATGTTGAAGACCAAAACCCACAAATGTGATGTGAAATGGTTTTTCTCCCATGCTGCGTTTAAGAGAAAACAGCAAATGCAAGTTTTAGGCCAAAATGCATTGAAAGCAATGGAAATAACAAAAGCGCATACTTTGTGATATCTCCTCTTGTAGCAAACACAGACACCTCAAAATTTCACTGGAAGTGTTGAAGACCAAGACCCACAAATGTGATGTGAAATGGTTTTTCTCCCATGTTGCGTTTAAGAGAAAACAGCAAATGCACGTTTTAGGCCAAAATGCATTGAAAGCAATGAAAACAACAAAACTGCATACTTTGTGATATCTCCTCTTGTAGCAAACACAGACAGCTCAAAATTTCACTAGATGTGTTGAAGACCAAGACCCACAAATGTGATGTGAAATGGTTTTTCTCCCATGCTGCGTTTAAGAGAAAACAGCAAATGCACGTTTTAGGCCAAAATGCATTGAAAGCAATGAAAACAACAAAAGTGCATACTTTGTGATATCTCCTCTTGTAGCAAACACAGACAGCTCAAAATTTCACTGGATGTGTTGAAGACCAAAACCCACAAATGTGATGTGAAATGGTTTTTCTCCCATGTTGCGTTTAAGAGAAAACAGCAAATGCAAGTTTTAGGCCAAAATGCATTGAAAGCAATGGAAATAACAAAAGCGCATACTTTGTGATATCTCCTCTTGTAGCAAACACAGACAGCTCAAAATTTCACTGGATGTGTTGAAGACCAAGACCCACAAATGTGATGTGAAATGGTTTTTCTCCCATGTTGCGTTTAAGAGAAAACAGCAAATGCACGTTTTAGGCCAAAATGCATTGAAAGCAATGAAAACAACAAAAGCGCATACTTTGTGATATCTCCTCTTGTAGCAAACACAGACAGCTCAAAATTTCACTGGATGTGTTGAAGACCAAGACCCACAAATGTGATGTGAAATGATTTTTCTCCCATGTTGCGTTTAAGAGAAAACAGCAAATGCACGTTTTAGGCCAAAATGCATTGAAAGCAATGGAAACAACAAAAGCGCATACTTTGTGTTATCTCCTCTTGTAGCAAACACAGACAGCTCAAAATTTCACTGGATGTGATGAAGACCAAAACCCACAAATGTGATGTGAAATGGTTTTTCTCCCATGTTGCGTTTAAGAGAAAACAGCAAATGCAAGTTTTAGGCCAAAATGCATTGAAAGCAATGGAAATAACAAAAGCGCATACTTTGTGATATCTCCTCTTGTAGCAAACACAGACAGCTCAAAATTTCACTGGATGTGTTGAAGACCAAGACCCACAAATGTGATGTGAAATGGTTTTTCTCCCATGTTGCGTTTGAGAGAAAACAGCAAATGCACGTTTTAGGCCAAAATGCATTGAAAGCAATGGAAACACAAAAGCGCATACTTTGTGTTATCTCCTCTTGTAGCAAACACAGACAGCTCAAAATTTCACTGGATGTGTTGAAGACCAAGACCCACAAATGTGATGTGAAATGGTTTTACTCCCATGTTGCGTTTAAGAGAAAAAAGCAAATGCACGTTTTAGGCCAAAATGCATTGAAAGCAATGGAAACAACAAAAGTGCATACTTTGTGATATCTCCTCTTGTAGCAAACACAGACAGCTCAAAATTTCACTGGATGTGTTGAAGACAAAGACCCACAAATGTGATGTTAAATGGTTTTTCTCCCATGTTGCATTTGAGAGAAAACAGCAAATGCTCGTTTTAGGCCAAAATGCAATGAAGGCAATGAAAACAAGAAAAGCGCATACTTTGTGATATCTCCTCTTGTAGCAAACACAGACAGCTCAAAATTTCACTGGATGTGTTGAAGACCAAGACCCACAAATCTGATGTGAAATGGTTTTTCTCCCATGTTGCGTTTAAGAGAAAACAGCAAATGCAAGTTTTAGGCCAAAATGCATTGAAAGCAATGGAAACAACAAAAGCGCATACTTTGTGATATCTCCTCTTGTAGCAAACACAGACAGCTCAAAATTTCACTGGATGTGTTGAAGACCAAGACCCACAAATGTGATGTGAAATGGTTTTTCTCCCATGTTGCGTTTAAGAGAAAACAGCAAATGCAAGTTTTAGGCCAAAATGCATTGAAAGCAATGGAAATAACAAAAGCGCATACTTTGTGATATCTCCTCTTGTAGCAAACACAGACAGCTCAAAATTTCACTGGATGTGTTGAAGACCAAGACCCACAAATGTGATGTGAAATGGTTTTTCTCCCATGTTGCGTTTAAGAGAAAACAGCAAATGCACGTTTTAGGCCAAAATGCATTGAAAGCAATGAAAACAACAAAAGCGCATACTTTGTGATATCTCCTCTTGTAGCAAACACAGACAGCTCAAAATTTCACTGGATGTGTTGAAGACCAAGACCCACAAATGTGATGTGAAATGGTTTTTCTCCCATGTTGCGTTTAAGAGAAAACAGCAAATGCACGTTTTAGGCCAAAATGCATTGAAAGCAATGGAAACAACAAAAGCGCATACTTTGTGTTATCTCCTCTTTTAGCAAACACAGACAGCTCAAAATTTCACTGGATGTGTTGAAGACCAAAACCCACAAATATGATGTGAAATGGTTTTTCTCCCATGTTGCGTTTAAGAGAAAACAGCAAATGCAAGTTTTAGGCCAAAATACATTGAAAGCAATGGAAATAACAAAAGCGCATACTTTGTGATATCTCCTCTTGTAGCAAACACAGACAGCTCAAAATTTCACTGGATGTGTTGAAGACCAAGACCCACAAATGTGATGTGAAATGGTTTTTCTCCCATGTTGCGTTTGAGAGAAAACAGCAAATGCACGTTTTAGGCCAAAATGCATTGAAAGCAATGGAAACACAAAAGCGCATACTTTGTGTTATCTCCTCTTGTAGCAAACACAGACAGCTCAAAATTTCACTGGATGTGTTGAAGACCAAGACCCACAAATGTGATGTAAAATGGTTTTTCTCCCATGTTGCGTTTAAGAGAGAACAGCAAATGCACGTTTTAGGCCAAAATGCATTGAAAGCAATGGAAACAACAAAAGCGCATACTTTGTGTTATCTCCTCTTGTAGCAAACACAGACAGCTCAAAATTTCACTGGATGTGTTGAAGACCAAAACCCACAAATGTGATGTGAAATGGTTTTTCTCCCATGTTGCGTTTAAGAGAAAACAGCAAATGCAAGTTTTAGGCCAAAATGCATTGAAAGCAATGGAAATAACAAAAGCGCATACTTTGTGATATCTCCTCTTGTAGCAAACACAGACAGCTCAAAATTTCACTGGATGTGTTGAAGACCAAGACCCACAAATGTGATGTGAAATGGTTTTTCTCCCATGTTGCGTTTGAGAGAAAACAGCAAATGCACGTTTTAGGCCAAAATGCATTGAAAGCAATGGAAACACAAAAGCGCATACTTTGTGTTATCTCCTCTTGTAGCAAACACAGACAGCTCAAAATTTCACTGGATGTGTTGAAGACCAAAACCCACAAATGTGATGTGAAATGGTTTTTCTCCCATGTTGCATTTAAGAGAAAACAGCAAATGCACGTTTTAGGCCAAAATGCATTGAAAGCAATGGAAACAACAAAAGCGCATACTTTGTGTTATCTCCTCTTGTAGCAAACACAGACAGCTCAAAATTTCACTGGATGTCTATACACCATTTTCTATACTATAAACCACTATACAGCTCTACACCACATTCGATACTATATACAACTATACACCATATTCTATACTATATACCACTATACACCTCTACACCATATTCTATACTATGTACCACTATATTGCTCTACACCATATTCTATACTATATACTACTATACAACACATTCTATACTATGTACCACTATACACCATATTCTATACTATGTAACACTATACACCACATTCTATACAATGTACCACTATACAGCTCTACACCATATACCACTATACACCACATTCTATACTATGTACCACTACACCACATTCTATGCTATGTACCACTATGTACCACTATACACCACATTCTATACTATGTACCACTGTACACCATATTCTATACTATGTACCTCTATACAAAATATTCTATACTATGTACCACTATACACCATATTCTAAACTATGTACCAATATACAGCTCTACACCATATTCTATACTATGTACCACAATAGAGCTCTATACCATATTCTATACTTTATACCACTATAAACCATATTCTATACTTTGTACCACTATACAGCTTTATACCACATTCTATACTATGTACCATTGTACAGCTCTAAACCACATTCTATACTATGTACCACTATACAACATATTCTATATTATGTAAAACTATACAGCTCTACACCACATTCTATACTATGTACCACTATACACCATTTTCTATACTATGTACCACTATACAGCTCTACACCACATTCTATACTATGTACCACTATACTCCATTTTCTATGTACCACTATACACCACATTCTAGACTATGTACCATTATACACCATATTCTATACTATGTACCTCTATACACCATATTCTATACTATATACCACTATACACCAAATTCTATACTATATACCACTATACAACTCTACACCATATTCTATGCTATGTACCACTATACAGCTTTACACCACATTCTATACTATGTACCACTATACATCATATTCTATATACCACTATACACCATATTCTAGACTATATAACACTATACACCATATTCTAGACTATGTACCACTATACACCATATTCTATACTATGTACCTCTATACACCACTTTCTATACTATGTACCACTATACACCACATTCTATACTATGTACCACTATACACCATATTCTATACTATGTGCCTCTATACACTATATTTTATACTATGTACCTCCATACACCACATTCTATACTATGTACCACTATACAGCTCTACACCATATTCTATACTATGTACCACTATACACCATATTCTATACTATGTACCAATATACAGCTCTACACCATATTCTATACTATGTACCACAACAGAGCTCTATACCATATTCTATACTATATACCACTATACACCATATTCTATACTATGTACCACTATACAGCTTTATACCACATTCTAAACTATGTAACATTATACAGCTCTAAACAACATTCTATACTATGTACCACTATACACCATATTCTACACTATGTACCACTATACAGCTCTACACCACATTCTATACTATGTACTACTATACAACATATTCTATGCTATTTACCTCTATACACCATATTCTATACTATATACCACTATTAACCATATTCTATACAATGTACCACTATACACCATATTCTATACTTTATACCACTATACAGCTCTACCCCATATTCTATACTATGTACCACTATACTTCATATTCTATACTATGAACCACTATACAGCTCTACATCATATTCTATACTATTTACCACTTTACACCATATTCTATACTATGTAGCACTATACACCTCTACACCATATTCTATGCTGTGTACCACTATACAGCTCTAAACCACATTCTATACTATGTACAACTGTACAAATCTACACCATATTCTATACTATATACTACTATAGACCACATTCTATACTAAGTACCACTATACACAATATTCTATACTATGTAGTACTATACACCACATTCTATACTATGTAACACTATACAGCTCTACACCACATTCTATTCTATGTTTGACTATACACCATATTCTATACTATGTACCTCTATACACCACATTCTATACTATGTACCACTATACACCACATTCTATACTATGTAGCACTATACACCATATGCTATACTATGTTCCTCTATACACTATATTATATACTATATACCACTATACACAACAATCTATATTATGTTCCACTATACAGCTCTACACCACATTCTATACTATGTACCACTATACACCATATACTATACTATGTACCTCTATACACCATTTTCTATACTATGTACCACTTTACAGCTCTACACCACAATCTATACTATGTAACACTATACAGCTCTAAACCACATTCTATACTATGTACCACTATACACCATATTCTTTACTATGTACTACTATACACCATAATCTATACTATGTACCACTATACACCACATTCTATACTATGTACCATTATACAGCTTTACATCACATTCTATACTATGTACCACTATACATCATATTCTATGTACCACTATACACCATATTCTATACTATGTACCTCTATACACCATATTCTATACTATATACCACTATACACCACATCCTATACTATGTACCATTATACAGCTCTACACCATATTCTATGCTATGTACCACTATACACCATATTCTATACTATGAACCACTATACAGCTCTACACTATATTCTATACTATTTACCTCTTTACACCATATTCTATACTATGTAGCACTATACACCTCTACAGCATATTCTATGCTATGTACCATTATACAGCTCTATACCACATTCTATACTATGTACAACTGTACAGCTCTACACCATATTCTATACTATATACTACTATAGACCACATTCTATACTAAGTACCACTATACACAATATTCTATACTATGTAGCACTAAACACCACATTCTATACTATGTAACACTATACAGCTCTACACCACATTCTATTCTATGTACGACTTTACACCATATTCTATACTATGTACAACTATTTAGCTCTACAACACATTCTATACTATGTACCACTATACACCACATTCTATACTATGTACCATTATACAGCTTTACACCACATTCTATACTATGTATCACTATACATCATATTCTATATACCACTATACACCATATTCTAGACTATGTAAAACTATACACCATATTCTAGACTATGTACAACTATTTAGCTCTACAACACATTCTATACTATGTACCACTATACACCACATTCTATACTATGTACCATTATACAGCTTTACACCACATTCTATACTATGTATCACTATACATCATATTCTATATACCACTATACACCATATTCTAGACTATGTAAAACTATACACCATATTCTAGACTATGTACCACTATACACCATATTCTATACTATGTACCTCTATACACCACATTCTATACTATGTACCACTATACACCACATTCTATACTATGTACCACTATACACCATATTCTATACTATGTGCCTCTATACACTATATTCTATATTATGTACCACCATACACCACATTCTATACTATGTACCTCTATACAGCTCTACACCACATTCTGTACTATGTACCACTATACACCATATTCTAAACTATGTACCAATATACAGCTCTACACCATATTCTATACTACGTACCACAATAGAGCTCTATACCATATTCTATACTTTATACCACTATACACCATATTCTATACTTTGTACCACTATACAGCTTTATACCACATTCTATACTATGTACCATTATACAGCTCTAAACCAGATTCTATTCTATGTACCACTATACACCATATTCTATACTATGTACCACTATACAGCTGTACACCACATTCTATACTATGTACCACTATACAACATATTCTATTCTATGTAAAACTATACAGCTCTACACCACATTCTATACTATGTACCACTATACACCATATTCTATACTATGTACCACTATACAGCTCTACACCACATTCTATACTATGTACCACTATACTCCATATTCTATGTACCACTATACACCACATTCTAGACTATGTACCATTATACACCATATTCTATACTATGTAACTCTATACACCATATTCTATACTATGTACCTCTATACACCATATTCTATACTATATACCACTATACACCAAATTCTATACTATATACCACTATACATCTCTACACCACATTCTATACTATGTACCATTATACAGCTTTACACCACATTCTATACTATGTACCACTATACATCATATTCTATGTACCACTATACACCATATTCTATACTATGTACCTCTATACACCATAATCTATACTATATACCACTATACACCACATCCTATACTATGTACCATTATACAGCTCTACACCACATTCTATGCTATGTACCACTATACACCATATTCTATACTATGAACCACTATACAGCTCTACACTATATTCTATACTATTTACCACTTTACACCATATTATATACTATGTAGCACTATACACCTCTACAGCATATTCTATGCTATGTACCACTATACAGCTCTATACCACATTCCATACTATGTACAGCTGTACAGCTCTACACCATATTCTATACTATATACTACTATAGACCACATTCTATACTAAGTACCACTATACACAATATTCTATACTATGTAGCACTATACACCACATTCTATACTATGTAACACTATACAGTTGTACACCACATTCTATACTATGTACGACTTTACACCATATTCTATACTATGTACAACTATTTAGCTCTACACCACATTCTATACCATGTACCACTATACACCACATTCTATTCTATGTACCATTATACAGCTTTACACCACATTCTATACTATGTATCACTATACATCATATTCTATATACCACTATACACCATATTCTAGACTATGTAAAACTATACACCATATTCTAGACTATGTACCACTATACACCATATTCTATACTATGTACCTCTATACACCACATTCTATACTATGTACCACTATACACCACATTCTATACTATGTACCACTATACACCATATTCTATACTATATACCTCTGTACACTATATTCTATATTATGTACCACCATACACCACATTCTATACTATGTACCACTATACAGCTCTACACCACATTCTATACTATGTACCACTATACACCATATTCTAAACTATGTACCAATATACAGCTCTACACCATATTCTATACTATGTACCACAATAGAGTTCTATACCATATTCTATACTTTATACCACTATACACCATATTCTATACTTTGTACCACTATACAGCTTTATACCACATTCTATACTATGTACCATTATACAGCTCTAAACCACATTCTATACTATGTACCACTATACACCATATTCTATACTATGTACCACTATACTGCTGTACACCACATTCTATACTATGTACCACTATACAACATATTCTATTCTATGTAAAACTATACAGCTCTACACCACATTCTATACTATGTACCACTATACACCATACTCTATACTATGTACCACTATACAGCTGTACACCACATTCTATACTATATACCACTATACTCCATATTCTATGTACCACTATACACCACATTCTAGACTATGTACCATTATACACCATATTCTATACTATGTAACTCTATACACCATATTCTATACTATGTAACTCTATACACCATATGCTATACTATATACCACTATACACCAAATTCTATACTATATACCACTATACACCTCTACACCATATTCTATGCTATGTACCACAATACAGCTTTACACCACATTCCATACTATGTACCACTATACATCATATTCTATGTACCACTATACACCATATTCTAGACTATATAACACTATACACCATATTCTAGACAATGTACCACTATACACCATATTCTATACTATGTACCTCTATACACCACTTTCTATACTATGTACCACTATACACCACATTCTATACTATGTACCACTATACACCATATTCTATACTATGTGCCTCTATACACTATATTTTATACTATGTACCTCCATACACCACATTCTATACTATGTACCACTATACAGCTCTACACCACATTCTATACTATGTACCACTATACACCATATTCTATACTATGTACCAATATACAGCTCTACACCGTATTCTATACTATGTACCACAACAGAGCTCTATACCATATTCTATACTTTATACCACTATACACCATATTCTATACTATGTACCACTATACAGCTTTATACCACATTCTATACTATGTACCATTATACAGCTCTAAACAACATTCTATACTATGTACCACTATACACCTTATTCTACACTATGTACCACTATACATCTCTACACTACATTCTATACTATGTTCCACTATACAACATATTCTATACTATGTACCACTATACACCTCTACACCACATTCTATACTATGTACCACTATACTCCATATTCTATGTACCAATATACACTACATTCTAGACTATGTACCATTATACACCATATTCTATACTATGTACCTCTATACACCATATTCTATACTATATACCACTATACACCATATTCTATACTATATACCACTATACACCTCTACCCCATATTCTATACTATGTACCACTATACACCATTTTCTATACTATGAACCACTATACAGCTTTACACCACATTCTATACTATATACAACTATACACCATATTCTATACTATATACCACTATATAACTCTACACCATATTCTATGCTATGTACCACTATACTGCTCTATACCATATTCTATACTATATACTACTATACAACACATTCTATACTATGTACCACTATACACCATATTCTATACTATGTAACACTATACACCACATTCTATACTATTTACCATTATACAGCTCTACACCACATTCTATAATATGTACCACTATATACCACATTTTATACTATGTACCACTATACAGCTATAAACAATATTCTATACTATGTACCACTATACAGCTCTACACCACATTCTATACTATGTACCACTATACACCATATTCTATACTATGTACCAATATACACCATATTCTATACTATATACCACTATACACCACATCCTATACTATGTACCATTATACAGCTCTACACCACATTCTATACTATGTACCACAATACACCATATTCTATACTATGTAACACTATACACCACATTCTATACTATGTACCATTAGCAGCTCTACACCACATTCTATAATATGTACCACTATATACCACATTTTATACTTTGTACCACTATACAGCTCTAAACAATAATATATACTATGTACCACTATACAGCTCTACACCACATTCTATACTATGTACCACTATACACCATATTCTATACTATGTACCACTATACACCATATTCTATACTATGTACCTCTATACACCATATTCTATACTATATACCACTATACACCACATCCTATACTATGTACCATTATACAGCTCTACACCACATTCTTTACTATGTACCACAATACACCATATTCTATACTATGTACCACTATACAGCTCTACACCACATTCTATACAATGTACCACTATACACCATATTCTATGTACCACTATACACAACATTCTAGACTATGTACCACTATACACCATATTATATAATATTTACCTTTATACACCATATTCTATACTATTTACCTCTATACACCATATTCTATACTATATACCACTATTAACCATATTCTATACTATGTACCACTATACACCATATTCTATACTATGTACCTCTATACACCATATTCTATACTATATACCACTATACACCACATCCTATACTATGTACCATTATACAGCTCTACACCACATTCTATACTATGTACCACAATACACCATATTCTATAATATGTACCACTATACAGCTCTACACCACATTCTACACTGTGTTCCACTATACACCACATTCTATACTATGTACCAATATACACCATATTCTATACTATGTTCCACTATACAGCTCTTCACCACATTCTATACTATGTACCACTATACACCATATTCTATACTATGTACCACTATACAGCTCTACACCACATTCTATACAATGTACCACTATACACCATATTCTATAATATTTACCTTTATACACCATATTCTATACTATATACCTCTATACACCATATTCTATACTATATACCACTATTAACCATATTCTATACAATGTACCACTATACACCATATTCTATACTATATACAACTATACAGCTCTACCCCATATTCTATACTATGTACCACTATACACCATATTCTATACTATGAACCACTATACAGCTCTACACCACATTCTATACTATTTACCACTATACACCATATTCTATGCTATGTACCACTATACACCTCTACACCATATTCAATGCTATGTACCACTGTACAGCTCTATACCACATTCTATACTATGAACAACTGTACAGCTCTTCACCATATTCTATAGTCTATACTGCTATAGATCACATTCTATACTAAGGACCACTATACACCATATTCTATACTATGTAGCAATATACACCACATTCTATACTATGTAACACTATACAGCACTACACCACATTCTATACTATGTACCACTATAATCCATATTCTATACTATGTACCACTATTCAGCTCTACACCACATTCTATTCTATGTACCACTATACACCATATTCTAGACTATGTATCACTATACACCATATTCTATACTATTTACCTCTATACACCACATTCTATACTATGTACCACTATACACCACATTCTATACTAAGTACCACTATACACCATATTCTATACTTTGTACCTCTACACCATATTCTTTACAATGTACCACTTTACACCATATTCTATACTATGTACCACAATACACCATATTCTATACTATGTTCCACTATACAATGTATTCCATACTATGTACCACTATACACCATATTCTATACTATGTACCTCTATACACCATATTCTATACTATGTACCACTACACACCATATTCCATACTATGTACCACTATACAGCTCTACACCATATTCTATACTATGTACAACTATACAGCACTACACCATATTCTATACTATGTACCACTGTACACCATATTCTATACTATAAATGGTACATAGTATAGAATGTGGTGTATAGTGGTACATAGTGGTACATAGTATAGAATGTGGTGTAGTGGTACATAGTATAGAATGTGGTGTATAGAGGTATATGGTGTAGAGCTGTATAGTGGTACATAGTATAGAATGTGGTGTATAGCAGTACATAGTATTGAATACGGTGTAGAGCTGTATAGTGGTACATAGTATAGAATGTGGTGTAGAGCTGTATAGTGGTACATAGTATAAAATATGGTGTATAGTGGTACATAGTATAGAATATGGTGTATAGTAGTACATAGTATAGATTATGGTGTAGAGCTGTATAGTGGTACATAGTATAGAATATGGTGTAGTGTTGTATAGTGATACATAGTATAGAAAATAGTGTAGAGCTATATTGTGGTACATAGTATAGATATGGTGTATAGCAGTACATAGTAAAGAAAATGGTGTATAGAGGTACATAGTATGGAATACGGTGTATAGTTGTACATAGTATAGAATATGGTGTATTGTGGTACATTGTATAGAATATGGTATATAGAGGTACAAAGTATAGAATATGGTGTATAGTGGTACATAGTATAGAATGTGGTGTATAGTGGTACATAGTATAGAATTTGGTGTAGAGCTGTATAGTGGTACATAGTATAGAATATGTTGTATAGTGGTACATAGTATAGATTGTGGTGTAAAGCTGTATAATGGTACATAGTATAGAATGTGGTGTATAGTGGTACATAGTATAGAATGTGGTGTATAGTGGTATAAAGTATAGAATATAGTGTACAGAGGTACATATTATAGAATGTGGTGTAGAGCTGTATAGTGGTAAATAGTATAGAATATGTTTTATAGTGGTACATAGTATAGATTGTGGTGTAAAGCTGTATAATGGTACATAGTATAGAATGTGGTGTATAGTTGTACATAGTATAGAATATGGTGTATAGTGGTACATAGTATATATTGTGGTGTAAAGCGTAATAATGGTACATAGTATAGAATGTGGTGTATTGTGGTACATAGTATAGAATATGGTGTATAGTGGTACATAGTATAGAATATAGTGTATAGTGGTAAATAGTATAGAATATGGTGTATAGTGGTACATAGTATAGAATATGGTGTAGTGCTGTATAGTGGTACATAGTATAGAATATGGTGTAGAGCTGTATTGTGCTACACAGCATAGAATATGGTGTATAGTGTTACATAGTATAGAAAATGGTGTATAGAGGTACATAGTATAGAATATGGTGTGTATAGTGGTTCATATTATAGAATACGGTGTATAGTGGTACATAGTATAGAATATGGTGTATAGAGATACAAAGTATAGAATATGGTGTATAGTGGAACATAGTATAGAATGTGGTGTATAGTGAAAAAGGATAGAATGTGGTGTAGAGCTATATATTGGTACATAGTAAAGAATGTGGTGTATAGAGGAACATAGTATAGAATGTGGTGTAGAGATGTATAGTGGTACATAGTATAGAATATGGTGTATTGTGGTACATTGTATAGAATATGGTGTATAGTGGTACATAGTATAGAATATGGTGTATAGTGGTACATAGTATAGAATATGGTTAATAGTGGTATATAGTATAGAATATGGTGTATAGAGGTAAATAGTATAGAATATGGTGTATAAAGGTAAATATTATATAATATGGTGTATAGTGGTACATAGTCTAGAATGTTGTGTATAGTGGTACATAGAATATGGTGTATAGTGGTACATTGTATAGAATGTGGTGTAGAGCTGTATAGTGGTACATAGTATAGAATATGGTGTATTGTGGTACATAGTAAAGAATGTGGTGTAGAGCTGTATAATGGTACATAGTATAGGATGTGGTGTATAGTGGTATATAGTATAGAATATGGTGTATAGAGGTACATAGTATAGAATATGGTGTATAGTGGTACATAGTATAGAATATGGTGTATAGTGGTACATAGTATAGAATGTGGTGTAGAGCTGTATAGTGGTACATAGTATATATTATTGTTTAGAGCTGTATAGTGGTACAAAGTATAAAATGTGGTATATAGTGGTACATATTATAGAATGTGGTGTAGAGCTGCTAATGGTACATAGTATAGAATGTGGTGTATAGTGTTACATAGTATAGAATATGGTGTATTGTGGTACATAGTATAGAATGTGGTGTAGAGCTGTATAATGGTACATAGTATAGGATGTGGTGTATAGTGGTATATAGTATAGAATATGGTGTATATTGGTACATAGTATAGAATATGGTGTATAGTGGTACATAGTATAGAATGTGGTGTAGAGCTGTATAGTGGTACATAGTATAGAATATTGTTTATAGCTGTATAGTGGTACATAGTATAAAATGTGGTATATAGTGGTACATATTATAGAATGTGGTGTAGAGCTGTATAATGGTAAATAGTATAGAATGTGGTGTATAGTGTTACATAGTATAGAATATGGTGTATAGTGGTACATAGTATAGAATGTGTTGTATAGTAGTATATAGTATAGAATATGGTATAGAGCAGTATAGTGGTACATAGCATAGAATATGGTGTAGAGTTATATAGTGGTATATAGTATAGAATATGGTGTATAGTTGTATATAGTATAGAATGTGGTGTAAAGCTGTATAGTGGTTCATAGTATAGAAAATGGTGTATAGTGGTACATAGTATAGAATATGGGGTAGAGGTGTATAGTGGTATATAGTATAGAATATGGTGTATAGTGGTATATAGTATAGAATATGGTGTATAGAGGTACATAGTATAGAATATGGTGTATAGAGTTACATAGTATAGATTATGGTGTATAATGGTACATAGTCTAGAATGTAGTGTATATTGGTACATAGAATATGGAGTATAGTGGTACATAGTATAGAATGTGGTGTAGAGGTGTATAGTGGTACATAGTATAGAATATGTTGTATAGTGGTACATAGTATAGAATGTAGTGTAGAGATGTATAGTGGTACATAGTGTAGAATAAGGTGTATAGTGGTACATAGTATAGAATGTTGTTTAGAGCTGTATAATGGTACATAGTATAGAATGTGGTATAAAGCTGTATAGTGGTACATAGTATAGAATATGGTGTATAGTGGTATAAAGTATAGAATATGGTATAGAGCTCTGTTGTGGTACATAGTATAGAATACGGTGTAGAGCTGTATATTGGTACATAGTATAGAATATGGTGTATAGTGGTACATAGTATAGAATGTGGTGTAGAGCTGTATAGTGGTACATAGTATAGAATGTGGTGTATGGAGGTACATAGTATAAAATATAGTGTATAGAGGCACATAGTATAGAATATGGTGTATAGTGGTACATAGTATAGAATGTGGTGTATAGTGGTACATAGTATAGAAAGTGGTGTATAGAGGTACATAGTATAGAATATGGTGTATAGTGGTACATTGTCTAGAATATGGTGTATAGTGTTATATAGTCTAGAATATGGTGTATAGTGGTACATAGAATATGATGTATAGTGGTACATAGTATGGAATGTGGTGTAAAGCTGTATTGTGGTACATAGCATAGAATATGGTGTAGAGGTGTATAGTGGTATATAGTATAGAATTTGGTGTATAGTGGTATATAGTATAGCATATGGTGTATAGAGTTACATAGTATAGAATATGGTGTATAGAGTTACATAGTATAGAATATGGTGTATAATGGTACATAGTCTAGAATGTGGTGTATAGTGGTACATAGAATATGGAGTATAGTGGTATATAGTATAGAATGTGGTGTACAGCTGTATAGTGGTACATAGTATAGAGTATGGTGTATAGTGGTACATAGTATAGAATGTGGTGTAGAGCTGTATAGTTTTACATAGAATAGAATATGTTGTATAGTGGTACATAGTATAGAATGTGGTGTACAGCAGTATAGTGGTACATAGTATAGAATATGGTGTATAGTGGTACATAGTATAGAATGTGATTTAGAGCTGTATAATGGTACATAGTATAGAATGTGGTATAAAGCTGTATAGTGGTACAAAGTATAGAATATGGTGTATAGTGGTATAAAGTATAGAATATGGTATAGAGCTCTATTGTGGTACATAGTATAGAATATGGTGTAGAGCTGTATATTGGTACATAGTTTAGAATATGGTGTATAGTGGTACATAGTATAGAATGTGGTGTAGAGCTGTATAGTGGTACATAGTATAGAATGTGGTGTATGGTGGTACATAATATAGAATATAGTGTACAGAGGTATATAGTATAGAATATGGTGTATAGTGGTACATAGTATAGAATGTGGTGTATAGTGGTACATAGTATAGAATGTGGTGTATAGAGGTACATAGTATAGAATATGGTGTATAGTGGTACATAGTCTAGAATATGGTGTATAGTTTTACATAGTCTAGAATATGGTGTATAGTGGTATATAGAATATGATGTATAGTGATACATAGTATAGAATGTGGTGTAAAGCTGTATAATGGTACATAGAATAGAATGTGGTGTATAGTGGTACATGGTATAGAATGTGGTGTAGAGCTAAATAGTTGTACATAGTATAGAATATGGTGTAAAGTCGTACATAGTATAGAATGTGGTGTACAACTGTATAGTGTTACATAGTATAGAATGTGGTGTATAGTGCTACATAGTATAGAATATTGTGTATAGTGGTACTTAGTATAGAATGTGGTCTATAGTAGTATATAGTATAGAATATGGTGTAGAGCTGTACAGTTGTACATAGTATAGAATGTGGTATAGAGCTGTATAGTGGTACATAGCATAGAATATGCTGTAGAGGTGTATAGTGCTACATAGTATATAATATGGTGTAAAGTGGTAAATAGTATAGAATATAGTGTAGAGCTGTATAGTGGTTCATAGTATAGAATATGGTGTATAGTGGTACATAGCATAGAATGTGGTGTAGAGCTGTATAATGGTACATAGTATAGGATGTGGTGTATAGTGGTATATAGTATAGATTATGGTGTATAGAGGTACATAGTATAGAATATGGTGTATAGTGGTACATAGAATATGATGTATAGTGGTACATAGTATAGAATGTGGTGTAAAGCTGTATAATGGTACATAGTATAGAATGTGGTGTAGAGATGTATAGTGGTATATAGTATAGAATTTGGTGTATAGTGGTATATAGTATAGAATATGGTGTATAGAGGTACATAGTATAGAATATGGTGTATAGAGTTACATAGTATAGAATATGGTGTATAATGGTACATAGTCTAGAATGTGGTGTATAGTGGTACATAGAATATGGAGTATAGTGGTACATAGTATAGAATGTGGTGTAGAGCTGTATAGTGGTACATAGTATAGAATATGGTGTATAGTGGTACATAGTATAGAATGTGGTGTAGAGCTGTATAGTTTTACATAGAATAGAATATGTTGTATAGTGGTACATAGTATAGAATGTGGTGTACAGCTGTATAGTGGTACATAGTATAGAATATGGTGTATAGTGGTACATAGAATAGAATGTGGTTTAGAGCTGTATAATGGTACATAGTATAGAATGTGGTATAAAGCTGTATAGTGGTACAAAGTATAGAATATGGTGTATAGTGGTATAAAGTATAGAATATGGTATAGAGCTCTATTGTGGTACGTAATATAGAATATGGTGTAGAGCTGTATATTGGTACATAGTTTAGAATATGGTGTATAGTGGTACATAGTACAGAATGTGGTGTAGAGCTGTATAGAGGTACATAGTATAGAATGTGGTGTATGGTGGTACATAATATAGAATATAGTGTATAGAGGCACATAGTATAGAATATGGTGTATAGTGGTACATAGTATAGAATGTGGTGTATAGTGGTACATAGTATAGAATGTGGTGTATAGAGGTACATAGTATAGAATATGGTGTATAGTGGTACATAGTCTAGAATATGGTGTATAGTTTTACATAGTCTAGAATATGGTGTATAGTGGTATATAGAATATGATGTATAGTGATACATAGTATAGAATGTGGTGTAAAGCTGTATAATGGTACATAGTATAGAATGTGGTGTATAGTGGTACATAGTATAGAATGTGTTGTAGAGCTAAATAGTTGTACATAGTATAGAATATGGTGTAAAGTCGTACATAGAATAGAATGTGGTGTAGAGCTGTATAGTGTTACATAGTATAGAATGTGGTGTTTAGTGCTACATAGTATAGAATATTGTGTATAGTGGTACTTAGTATAGAATGTGGTCTATAGTAGTATATAGTATAGAATATGGTGTAGAGCTGTACAGTTGTACATAGTATAGAATGTGGTATAGAGCTGTATAATGGTACATAGCATAGAATATGCTGTAGAGGTGTATAGTGCTACATAGTATAGAATATGGTGTAAAGAGGTAAATAGTATAGAATATAGTGTAGAGCTGTATAGTGGTTCATAGTATAGAATATGGTGTATAGTGGTACATAGCATAGAATATGGTGTAGAGCTGTATAATGGTACATAGTATAGGATGTGGTGTATAGTGGTATATAGTATAGAATATGGTGTATAGAGGTACATAGTATAGAATATGGTGTATAGTGGTACATAGAATATGATGTATAGTGGTACATAGTATAGAATGTGGTGTAAAGCTGTATAATGGTACATAGTATAGAATGTGGTGTATAGTGGTACATAGTATAGATTATGGTGTATAGTAGTACATAGTAAAGAATATGGTGTATAGTGGTACATAGTATAGAATGTGGTTTAGAGCTGTATAGTGTTACATAGTATAGATTGTGGTGTAGAGCTGTAAAGTGGTACATAGTATAGAAAATGGTGTATAGAGGTACATAGTATAGTATATGGTGTATAGTGGTACATAGTATAGAATGTGGTGTAGAGCTGTATAGTGGAACATAATATAGATTGTTGTGTATAGTGGTATATAGTATATAATATAGTGTATAGAGGAACATAGTATAGCATATGGTGTATAGTGCTACATAATATAGAATGTGGTGTATAGTGGTACATAGTATAGAATGTGGTGTATAGAGGTACATAGTATAGAATATGGTGTATAGTCAAACATAGAATAGAATGTGGTGTAGAGCTGTATAGTGTTACATAGTATAGAATGTGGTGTATAGTACTACATAGTATAGAATATTGTGTATAGTGGTACTTAGTATAGAATGTGGTCTATAGTAGTATATAGTATAGAATATGGTGTAGATTTGTACAGTTGTACATAGTATAGAATGTGGTTTAGAGCTGTATAGTGGTACACAGCATAGAATATGGTGTAGAGGTGTATAGTGCTACATAGTATAGAATATGGTGTAAAGTGGTAAATAGTATAGAATATGATGTAGAGCTGTATAGTGGTTCATAGTATAGAATATGAAGTATAGTGGTACATAGTATAGAATATGGGGTAGAGCTGTATAGTGGTATAAAGTATAGAATATGGTGTATAGTGGTACATTGTATAGAATATGGTTAATAGTGGTATATAGTATAGAATATGGTGTATAGAGGTAAATAGCATAGAATATGTTGTATAGTAGTACATAGTATAGAATGTGGTGTAGAGCTGTATAGTGGTACATAGTGTAGAATATGTGTATAGTGGTACATAGTATAGAATGTTGTTTAGAGCTGTATAATGTTACATAGTTTAGAATGTGGTATAAAGCTGTATAGTGGTACATAGTATAGAATATGGTGTATAGTGGTATATAGTATAGAATATGGTATAGAGCTCTGTTGTGGTACATAGTATAGAATATGGTGTAGAGCTGTATATTGGTACATAGTATAGAATATGGTGTATAGTGGTACATAGTATAGAATATGGTGTAGAGCTGTATAGTGGTACATAGTATAGAATGTGGTGTATGGAGGTACATAGTATAAAATATAGTGTATAGAGGCACATAGTATAGAATATGGTGTATAGTGGTACATAGTATAGAATGTGGTGTATAGTGGTACATAGTATAGAAAGTGGTGTATAGAGGTACATAGTATAGAATATGGTGTATAGTGGTACATAGTCTAGAATATGGTGTATAGTGTTATATAGTCTAGAATATGGTGTATAGTGGTATATAGAATATGATGTATAGTGGTACATAGTATATCCTGGCGAGAGACCATTTGAGACCTGTAATTACTAAAGGGTGTCGCACCCTTCTTCTCCTCCCACCTGGACGCAAATGCCTGTAACCCCCGCAGAGTCTGAAAACTCAGATCATACTCCGGGGTTCTGATGGGTGATTGCAGGCAAAGAGGTCTATGGGTGAGAATCCCAAGGAGAAAACCATCTCTAGAAAAACACCCTTACTTGGCGGTCCCCTTCAGCTACCCACTTTAGCTGCACCACATTCCGCCTTCTTATCGGGGTACCACCACCAATACCACTCCCACCACCATCACCACTGGTAGCGGCATTAGGAATCCTTGGTGCCCCTCCACCAGACACTATTGTCGCATAAGACTTGGGCATAGGCTGGCCCATACTTTCCAGTCTGGAATTATTTTCAGTAATCAATTCAATTGCCGCACGGATCCTCTCAGGCCCCCCTATTCCCCCATACAGTGAGTCTGCAACTTTTAATTGTTCCTCCGACAAAGTGGACCTGTCCAGAGGGGGCAGACCCTGTACCAGGCTAGCACCTGCCCTCAGTACCGGAGCCCCTGGGACAACAGCTGTGGCCTTGTTAACATCTGCCTCCACCCTGTCAGCAATCAGCAACATTTCTGCATCAAGGGAGTCATTCCCACAGTCAGCCGCTACCACCCTCCTCCCAACAGCTGGCAAATCAGTACCGGGCGCCAGCATAATACCGGCAGGCATGACACACTCACCGGATCCAACAGCAGTGTTCCCGATCACCGTGGGAACCACGGCCACGTCCCCATCCACCAGTCGCCGGGGAGCTTCCTCCAACTCCATGGCTCCGTCAGCAACAATCTCCAAAGGCACTTCCGCCCTGCCACCGTGAAGCGCATCGTGAGCCGCATCATGACCCGCAGAGAGCCGGGTCCCCGCAGTCATCTTCCGGACTCTGTGGATTAACTCCTTCGGGCCCGCAACAGCCGCTGAGACACCCACCATGTCTTCCGACTTGATCTCCGCGCCGCCTCCTTCCCCGATCTCGTCGTCTCCGACCTCCATCGGCGCCATCTTGGGACCCGAAATAGCCTGTTTCTGCAGACTCAATTCCCAAAACGCCTCTGAAGACTCCTCCATCCTCGCTGGGGCTGCCACCGGGCCCGCCAGGCTCAGCAGATAGAGTACTCTGCCCTTGTACTTGGCCCGCTTCTCCGCCAGCATCAGGAGCTCATCTTTGATGATCAGCCTCCCCTCGTTCGTGGATGTCAAGAACTTCTTCTTCTTGGAGGCAATCCGAGCAGACACCCGACCAGCCTCCTTTCTCAAAGCCGCAACATCCATAGCCAGGAACGTCTCCTGTTCAGCGGCAGCGGCAGCAGCGGCGGCGGCAGCAGCAGCGGCCCCGTCTCCCTCGGAATCAGACTCCAGGGAATCTTCCTCCAAGAGACGCTGAGCATCGGGACAGATCTCCTCCTCCATCTCCGTCTCCGTCTCCGCACAAAAGGTAAGCAGACCCGGGGGAACTGGCTCTACTCCTGGGGTTGCTTCACTCCCAGGGGAGCTTACCACCCTCTCACACCCTAGAGTTAAGTCCTCACTCATAGGGGAGCACTGCGTTAGCCCGCACCCCGAAGTTAAATCGCCACTCACAGGGGGGCCATGCAGCATGGGGTCCAAAGTCCGGCTCTCACCATCTTCCACGGCCACATCCAGCCGGGAGAGCACCACCACCGGTCGGCCAGTACTTCCAGCAGGCCCTCCACCACCTTCAGGATCCGGGCCCTCAGAGACTTCCAGGACCCCGGGATCTCCTCCACCATCTCCCGGCAGGCCCTCCATCCTCCCTGGGGAGGGACACTCCAGACAGTCCCTGGCTGCAAATCACTTCCAGAGGCCTAAGAGCTGAATCACAGGCGACCTCTAGGGGCGAGGTCTTCAACACATCCAGTGAAATTTTGAGCTGTCTGTGTTTGCTACAAGAGGAGATATCACAAAGTATGCGCTTTTGTTATTTCCATTGCTTTCAATGCATTTTGGCCTAAAACTTGCATTTGCTGTTTTCTCTTAAACGCAACATGGGAGAAAAACCATTTCACATCACATTTGTGGGTTTTGGTCTTCAACATATCCAGTGAAATTTTGAGCTGTCTGTGTTTGCTACAAGAGGAGATAACACAAAGAATGCGCTTTTGTTGTTTCCATTGCTTTCAATGCATTTTGGCCTAAAACGTGCATTTGCTGTTTTCTCTTAAACGCAACATGGGAGAAAAACCATTTCACATCACATTTGTGGGTCTTGGTCTTCAACACATCCAGTGAAATTTTGAGCTGTCTGTGTTTGCTACAAGAGGAGATATCACAAAGTATGCGCTTTTGTTGTTTTCATTGCTTTCAATGCATTTTGGCCTAAAACGTGCATTTGCTGTTTTCTCTTAAACGCAACATGGGAGAAAAACCATTTCACATCACATTTGTGGGTCTTGGTCTTCAACACATCCAGTGAAATTTTGAGCTGTCTGTGTTTGCTACAAGAGGAGATATCACAAAGTATGCGCTTTTGTTATTTCCATTGCTTTCAATGCATTTTGGCCTAAAACGTGCATTTGCTGTTTTCTCTTAAACGCAACATGGGAGAAAAACCATTTCACATCACATTTGTGGGTCTTGGTCTTCAACACATCCAGTGAAATTTTGAGCTGTCTGTGTTTGCTACAAGAGGAGATATCACAAAGTATGCGCTTTTGTTGTTTTCATTGCTTTCAATGCATTTTGGCCTAAAACGTGCATTTGCTGTTTTCTCTTAAACGCAACATGGGAGAAAAACCATTTCACATCACATTTGTGGGTCTTGGTCTTCAACACATCCAGTGAAATTTTGAGCTGTCTGTGTTTGCTACAAGAGGAGATATCACAAAGTTTGAACTTTTGTTATTTCCATTGCTTTCAATGCATTTTGGCCTAAAACTTGCATTTGCTGTTTTCTCTTAAACGCAACATGGGAGAAAAACCATTTCACATCACAATTGTGGGTCTTGGTCTTCAACACATCCAGTGAAATTTTGAGCTGTCTGTGTTTGCTACAAGAGGAGATATCACAAAGTATGCGCTTTTGTTGTTTTCATTGCTTTCAATGCATTTTGGCCTAAAACGAGCATTTGCTGTTTTCTCTTAAACGCAACATGGGAGAAAAACCATTTCACATCACATTTGTGGGTTTTGGTCTTCAACACATCCAGTGAAATTTTGAGCTGTCTGTGTTTGCTACAAGAGGAGATATCACAAAGTTTGAACTTTTGTTATTTCCATTGCTTTCAATGCATTTTGGCCTAAAACTTGCATTTGCTGTTTTCTCTTAAACACAACATGGGAGAAAAACCATTTCACATCACATTTGTGGGTCTTGGTCTTCAACACATCCAGTGAAATTTTGAGCTGTCTCTGTTTGCTACAAGAGGAGATATCACAAAGTATGCGCTTTTGTTATTTCCATTGCATTCAATGCATTTTGGCCTAAAACTTGCATTTGCTGTTTTCTCTTAAACGCAACATGGGAGAAAAACCATTTCACATCACATTTGTGGGTTTTGGTCTTCAACACATCCAGTGAAATTTTGAGCTGTCTGTGTTTGCTACAAGAGGAGATAACACAAAGTATGCGCTTTTGTTGTTTCCATTGCTTTCAATGCATTTTGGCCTAAAACGTGCATTTACTGTTTTCTCTTAAACGCAACATGGGAGAAAAACCATTTCACATCACATTTGTGGGTCTTGGTCTTCAACACATCCAGTGAAATTTTGAGCTGTCTGTGTTTGCTACAAGAGGAGATAACACAAAGTATGCGCTTTTGTGTTTCCATTGCTTTCAATGCATTTTGGCCTAAAACGTGCATTTGCTGTTTTCTGTTAAACGCAACATGGGAGAAAAACCATTTCACATCAGATTTGTGGGTCTTGGTCTTCAACACATCCAGTGAAATTTTGAGCTGTCTGTGTTTGCTACAAGAGGAGATGTCACAAAGTATGCGCTTTTGTTGTTTTCATTGCTTTCAATGCATTTTGGCCTAAAACGAGCATTTGCTGTTTTCTCTTAAACGCAACATGGGAGAAAAACCATTTCACATCACATTTGTGGTTTTTGGTCTTCAACACATCCAGTGAAATTTTGAGCTGTCTGTGTTTGCTCCAAGAGGAGATAACACAAAGTATGTGCTTTTGTTGTTTCCATTGCTTTCAATGCATTTTGGCCTAAAACGTGCATTTGCTGTTTTCTCTTAAACGCAACATGGGAGAAAAACCATTTCACATCACATTTGTGGGTCTTGGTCTTCAACACATCCAGTGAAATTTTGAGCTGTCTGTGTTTGCTAGAAGAGGAGATATCACAAAGTATGCGCTTTTGTTGTTTCCATTGCTTTCAATGCATTTTGGCCTAAAACGTGCATTTGCTGTTTTCTCTTAAATGCAAAATGGGAGAAAAACCATTTCACATCACATTTGTGGGTCTTGGTCTTCAACACATCCAGTGAAATTTTGAGCTGTCTGTGTTTGCTACAAGAGGAGATATCACAAAGTTTGAACTTTTGTTATTTCCATTGCTTTCAATGCATTTTGGCCTAAAACTTGCATTTGCTGTTTTCTCTTAAACGCAACATGGGAGATAAACCATTTCACATCACATTTGTGGGTTTTGGTCTTCAACACATCCAGTGAAATTTTGAGCTGTCTGTGTTTGCTACAAGAGGAGATAACACAAAGTATGCGCTTTTGTTGTTTCCATTGCTTTCAATGCATTTTGGCCTAAAACGTGCATTTGCTGTTTTCTCTTAAACGCAACATGGGAGAAAAACCATTTCACATCACATTTGTGGGTTTTGGTCTTCAACACATCCAGTGAAATTTTGAGCTGTCTGTGTTTGCTACAAGAGGAGATAACACAAAGTATGCGCTTTTGTGTTTCCATTGCTTTCAATGCATTTTTGCCTAAAACGTGCATTTGCTGTTTTCTCTCAAACGCAACATGGGAGAAAAACCATTTCACATCACATTTGTGGGTCTTTGTCTTCAACACATCCAGTGAAATTTTGAGCTGTCTGTGTTTGCTACAAGAGGAGATATCACAAAGTATGCACTTTTGTTGTTTCCATTGCTTTCAATGCATTTTGGCCTAAAACGTGCATTTGCTGTTTTCTCTTAAACGCAACATGGGAGTAAAACCATTTCACATCACATTTGTGGGTCTTGGTCTTCAACACATCCAGTGAAATTTTGAGCTGTCTGTGTTTGCTACAAGAGGAGATAACACAAAGTATGCGCTTTTGTGTTTCCATTGCTTTCAATGCATTTTGGCCTAAAACGTGCATTTGCTGTTTTCTCTCAAACGCAACATGGGAGAAAAACCATTTCACATCACATTTGTGGGTCTTGGTCTTCAACACATCCAGTGAAATTTTGAGCTGTCTGTGTTTGCTACAAGAGGAGATATCACAAAGTTTGAACTTTTGTTATTTCCATTGCTTTCAATGCATTTTGGCCTAAAACTTGCATTTGCTGTTTTCTCTTAAACGCAACATGGGAGAAAAACCATTTCACATCACATTTGTGGGTTTTGGTCTTCAACACATCCAGTGAAATTTTGAGCTGTCTGTGTTTGTTACAAGAGGAGATAACACAAAGTATGCGCTTTTGTTGTTTCCATTGCTTTCAATGCATTTTGGCCTAAAACGTGCATTTGCTGTTTTCTCTTAAACGCAACATGGGAGAAAAACCATTTCACATCACATTTGTGGGTCTTGGTCTTCAACACATCCAGTGAAATTTTGAGCTGTCTGTGTTTGCTACAAGAGGAGATATCACAAAGTATGCGCTTTTGTTATTTCCATTGCTTTCAATGCATTTTGGCCTAAAACTTGCATTTGCTGTTTTCTCTTAAACGCAACATGGGAGAAAAACCATTTCACATCACATTTGTGGGTCTTGGTCTTCAACACATCCAGTGAAATTTTGAGCTGTCTGTGTTTGCTACAAGAGGAGATATCACAAAGTATGCGCTTTTGTTGTTTTCATTGCTTTCAATGCATTTTGGCCTAAAACGTGCATTTGCTGTTTTCTCTTAAACGCAACATGGGAGAAAAACCATTTCACATCACATTTGTGGGTCTTGGTCTTCAACACATCCAGTGAAATTTTGAGCTGTCTGTGTTTGCTACAAGAGGAGATATCACAAAGTTTGAACTTTTGTTATTTCCATTGCTTTCAATGCATTTTGGCCTAAAACTTGCATTTGCTGTTTTCTCTTAAACGCAACATGGGAGAAAAACCATTTCACATCAGATTTGTGGGACTTGGTCTTCAACACATCCAGTGAAATTTTGAGCTGTCTGTGTTTGCTACAAGAGGAGATATCACAAAGTATGCGCTTTTGTTGTTTTCATTGCTTTCAATGCATTTTGGCCTAAAACGAGCATTTGCTGTTTTCTCATAAACGCAACATGGGAGAAAAACCATTTCACATCACATTTGTGGGTTTTGGTCTTCAACACATCCAGTGAAATTTTGAGCTGTCTGTGTTTGCTACAAGAGGAGATAACACAAAGTATGCGCTTTTGTTATTTTCATTGCTTTCAATGCATTTTGGCCTAAAACGTGCATTTGCTGTTTTCTCTTAAACGCAACATGGGAGAAAAACCATTTCACATCACATTTGTGGGTCTTGGTCTTCAACACATCCAGTGAAATTTTGAGCTGTCTGTGTTTGCTACAAGAGGAGATAACACAAAGTATGCGCTTTTGTTGTTTCCATTGCTTTCAATGCATTTTGGCCTAAAACTTGCATTTGCTGTTTTCTCTTAAACGCAACATGGGAGAAAAACCATTTCACATCACATTTGTGGGTCTTGGTCTTCAACACATCCAGTGAAATTTTGAGCTGTCTGTGTTTGCTACAAGAGGAGATATCACAAAGTATGCGCTTTTGTTGTTTCCATTGCTTTCAATGCATTTTGGCCTAAAACGTGCATTTGCTGTTTTCTCTTAAACGCAACATGGGAGAAAAACCATTTCACATCACATTTGTGGGTTTTGGTCTTCAACACATCCAGTGAAATTTTGAGCTGTCTGTGTTTGCTACAAGAGGAGATATCACAAAGTATGTGCTTTTGTTGTTTTCATTGCTTTCAATGCATTTTGGCCTAAAACTTGCATTTGCTGTTTTCTCTTAAACGCAACATGGGAGAAAAACCATTTCACTTCACATTTGTGGGTCTTGGTCTTCAACACATCCAGTGAAATTTTGAGCTGTCTGTGTTTGCTACAAGAGGAGATATCACAAAGTATGCGCTTTTGTTATTTCCATTGCTTTCAATGCATTTTGGAGTAAAACGTGCATTTGCTGTTTTCTCCGAAAACGCAACATGGGAGAAAAACGATTTCACATCACATTTGTGGGTTTTGGTCTTCAACACATCCAGTGAAATTTTGAGCTGTCTGTGTTTGCTACAAGAGGAGATATCACAAAGTATGCGCTTTTGTTGTTTTCATTGCTTTCAATGCATTTTGGCCTAAAACGTGCATTTGCTGTTTTCTCTTAAACGCAACATGGGAGAAAAACCATTTCACATCACATTTGTGGGTCTTGGTCTTCAACACATCCAGTGAAATTTTGAGCTGTCTGTGTTTGCTACAAGAGGAGATATCACAAAGTTTGAACTTTTCTGATTTCCATTGCTTTCAATGCATTTTGGCCTAAAACTTGCATTTGCTGTTTTCTCTTAAACGCAACATGGGAGATAAACCATTTCACATCACATTTGTGGGTTTTGGTCTTCAACACATCCAGTGAAATTTTGAGCTGTCTGTGTTTGCTACAAGAGGAGATAACACAAAGTATGCGCTTTTGTTGTTTCCATTGCTTTCAATGCATTTTGGCCTAAAACGTGCATTTGCTGTTTTCTCTTAAACGCAACATGGGAGAAAAACCATTTCACATCACATTTGTGGGTTTTGGTCTTCAACACATCCAGTGAAATTTTGAGCTGTCTGTGTTTGCTACAAGAGGAGATAACACAAAGTATGCGCTTTTGTGTTTCCATTGCTTTCAATGCATTTTTGCCTAAAACGTGCATTTGCTGTTTTCTCTCAAACGCAACATGGGAGAAAAACCATTTCACATCACATTTGTGGGTCTTTGTCTTCAACACATCCAGTGAAATTTTGAGCTGTCTGTGTTTGCTACAAGAGGAGATATCACAAAGTATGCACTTTTGTTGTTTCCATTGCTTTCAATGCATTTTGGCCTAAAACGTGCATTTGCTGTTTTCTCTTAAACGCAACATGGGAGTAAAACCATTTCACATCACATTTGTGGGTCTTGGTCTTCAACACATCCAGTGAAATTTTGAGCTGTCTGTGTTTGCTACAAGAGGAGATAACACAAAGTATGCGCTTTTGTGTTTCCATTGCTTTCAATGCATTTTGGCCTAAAACGTGCATTTGCTGTTTTCTCTCAAACGCAACATGGGAGAAAAACCATTTCACATCACATTTGTGGGTCTTGCTCTTCAACACATCCAGTGAAATTTTGAGCTGTCTGTGTTTGCTACAAGAGGAGATATCACAAAGTTTGAACTTTTGTTATTTCCATTGCTTTCAATGCATTTTGGCCTAAAACTTGCATTTGCTGTTTTCTCTTAAACGCAACATGGGAGAAAAACCATTTCACATCACATTTGTGGGTTTTGGTCTTCAACACATCCAGTGAAATTTTGAGCTGTCTGTGTTTGTTACAAGAGGAGATAACACAAAGTATGCGCTTTTGTTGTTTCCACTGCTTTCAATGCATTTTGGCCTAAAACGTGCATTAGCTGTTTTCTCTTAAACGCAACATGGGAGAAAAACCATTTCACATCACATTTGTGGGTCTTGGTCTTCAATACATCCAGTGAAATTTTGAGCTGTCTGTGTTTGCTACAAGAGGAGATATAACAAAGTATGCGCTTTTGTTATTTCCATTGCTTTCAATGCATTTTGGCCTAAAACTTGCATTTGCTGTTTTCTCTTAAACGCAACATGGGAGAAAAACCATTTCACATCACATTTGTGGGTCTTGGTCTTCAACACATCCAGTGAAATTTTGAGCTGTCTGTGTTTGCTACAAGAGGAGATATCACAAAGTATGCGCTTTTGTTGTTTTCATTGCTTTCAATGCATTTTGGCCTAAAACGTGCATTTGCTGTTTTCTCTTAAACGCAACATGGGAGAAAAACCATTTCACATCACATTTGTGGGTCTTGGTCTTCAACACATCCAGTGAAATTTTGAGCTGTCTGTGTTTGCTACAAGAGGAGATATCACAAAGTTTGAACTTTTGTTATTTCCATTGCTTTCAATGCATTTTGGCCTAAAACTTGCATTTGCTGTTTTCTCTTAAACGCAACATGGGAGAAAAACCATTTCACATCAGATTTGTGGGTCTTGGTCTTCAACACATCCAGTGAAATTTTGAGCTGTCTGTGTTTGCTACAAGAGGAGATATCACAAAGTATGCGCTTTTGTTGTTTTCATTGCTTTCAATGCATTTTGGCCTAAAACGAGCATTTGCTGTTTTCTCATAAACGCAACATGGGAGAAAAACCATTTCACATCACATTTGTGGGTTTTGGTCTTCAACACATCCAGTGAAATTTTGAGCTGTCTGTGTTTGCTACAAGAGGAGATAACACAAAGTATGCGCTTTTGTTATTTTCATTGCTTTCAATGCATTTTGGCCTAAAACGTGCATTTGCTGTTTTCTCTTAAACGCAACATGGGAGAAAAACCATTTCACATCACATTTGTGGGTCTTGGTCTTCAACACATCCAGTGAAATTTTGAGCTGTCTGTGTTTGCTACAAGAGGAGATAACACAAAGTATGCGCTTTTGTTGTTTCCATTGCTTTCAATGCATTTTGGCCTAAAACTTGCATTTGCTGTTTTCTCTTAAACGCAACATGGGAGAAAAACCATTTCACATCACATTTGTGGGTCTTGGTCTTCAACACATCCAGTGAAATTTTGAGCTGTCTGTGTTTGCTACAAGAGGAGATATCACAAAGTATGCGCTTTTGTTGTTTCCATTGCTTTCAATGCATTTTGGCCTAAAACGTGCATTTGCTGTTTTCTCTTAAACGAACATGGGAGAAAAACCATTTCACATCACATTTGTGGGTCTTGGTCTTCAACACATCCAGTGAAATTTTGAGCTGTCTGTGTTTGCTACAAGAGGAGATATCACAAAGTATGCGCTTTTGTTATTTCCATTGCTTTCAATGCATTTTGGCCTAAAACTTGCATTTGCTGTTTTCTCTTAAACGCAACATGGGAGAAAAACCATTTCACATCACATTTGTGGGTTTTGGTCTTCAACACATCCAGTGAAATTTTGAGCTGTCTGTGTTTGCTACAAGAGGAGATATCACAAAGTATGTGCTTTTGTTGTTTTCATTGCTTTCAATGCATTTTGGCCTAAAACTTGCATTTGCTGTTTTCTCTTAAACGCAACATGGGAGAAAAACCATTTCACTTCACATTTGTGGGTCTTGGTCTTCAACACATCCAGTGAAATTTTGAGCTGTCTGTGTTTGCTACAAGAGGAGATATCACAAAGTATGCGCTTTTGTTATTTCCATTGCTTTCAATGCATTTTGGAGTAAAATGTGCATTTGCTGTTTTCTCTTAAACGCAACATGGGAGAAAAACGATTTCACATCACATTTGTGGGTTTTGGTCTTCAACACATCCAGTGAAATTTTGAGCTGTCTGTGTTTGCTACAAGAGGAGATATCACAAAGTATGCGCTTTTGTTGTTTTCATTGCTTTCAATGCATTTTGGCCTAAAACGTGCATTTGCTGTTTTCTCTTAAACGCAACATGGGAGAAAAACCATTTCACATCACATTTGTGGGTCTTGGTCTTCAACACATCCAGTGAAATTTTGAGCTGTCTGTGTTTGCTACAAGAGGAGATATCACAAAGTTTGAACTTTTGTTATTTCCATTGCTTTCAATGCATTTTGGCCTAAAACTTGCATTTGCTGTTTTCTCTTAAATGCAACATGGGAGAAAAACCATTTCACATCACATTTGTGGGTCTTGGTCTTCAACACATCCAGTGAAATTTTGAGCTGTCTGTGTTTGCTACAAGAGGAGATATCACAAAGTATGCGCTTTTGTTGTTTCCATTGCTTTCAATGCATTTTGGCCTAAAACTTGCATTTGCTGTTTTCTCTTAAACGCAACATGGGAGAAAAACCATTTCACATCACATTTGTGGGTTTTGGTCTTCAACACATCCAGTGAAATTTTGAGCTGTCTGTGTTTGCTACAAGAGGAGATATCACAAAGTATGTGCTTTTGTTGTTTTCATTGCTTTCAATGCATTTTGGCCTAAAACTTGCATTTGCTGTTTTCTCTTAAACGCAACATGGGAGAAAAACCATTTCACATCACATTTGTGGGTCTTGGTCTTCAACACATCCAGTGAAATTTTGAGCTGTCTGTGTTTGCTACAAGAGGAGATATCACAAAGTATGCGCTTTTGTTATTTCCATTGCTTGCAATGCATTTTGGAGTAAAACGTGCATTTGCTGTTTTCTCTTAAACGCAACATGGGAGAAAAACGATTTCACATCACATTTGTGGGTTTTGGTCTTCAACACATCCAGTGAAATTTTGAGCTGTCTGTGTTTGCTACAAGAGGAGATATCACAAAGTATGCGCTTTTGTTGTTTTCATTGCTTTCAATGCATTTTGGCCTAAAACGTGCATTTGCTGTTTTCTCTTAAACGCAACATGGGAGTAAAACCATTTCACATCACATTTGTGGGACTTGGTCTTCAACACATCCAGTGAAATTTTGAGCTGTCTGTGTTTGCTACAAGAGGAGATAACACAAAGTATGCGCTTTTGTGTTTCCATTGCTTTCAATGCATTTTGGTCTAAAACGTGCATTTGCTGTTTTCTCTCAAACGCAACATGGGAGAAAAACCATTTCACATCACATTTGTGGGTCTTGGTCTTCAACACATCCAGTGAAATTTTGAGCTGTCTGTGTTTGCTACGAGAGGAGATATCACAAAGTTTGAACTTTTGTTATTTCCATTGCTTTCAATGCATTTTGGCCTAAAACTTGCATTTGCTGTTTTCTCTTAAACGCAACATGGGATAAAAACCATTTCACATCACATTTGTGGGTTTTGGTCTTCAACACATCCAGTGAAATTTTGAGCTGTCTGTGTTTGTTACAAGAGGAGATAACACAAAGTATGCGCTTTTGTTGTTTCCATTGCTTTCAATGCATTTTGGCCTAAAACGTGCATTTGCTGTTTTCTCTTAAACGCAACATGGGAGAAAAACCTTTTCACATCACATTTGTGGGTCTTGGTCTTCAACACATCCAGTGAAATTTTGAGCTGTCTGTGTTTGCTACAAGAGGAGATATCACAAAGTATGCGCTTTTGTTATTTCCATTGCTTTCAATGCATTTTGGCCTAAAACTTGCATTTGCTGTTTTCTCTTAAACGCAACATGGGAGAAAAACCATTTCACATCACATTTGTGGGTCTTGGTCTTCAACACATCCAGTGAAATTTTGAGCTGTCTGTGTTTGCTACAAGAGGAGATATCACAAAGTATGCACTTTTGTTGTTTTCATTGCTTTCAATGCATTTTGGCCTAAAACGTGCATTTGCTGTTTTCTCTTAAACGCAACATGGGAGAAAAACCATTTCACATCACATTTGTGGGTCTTGGTCTTCAACACATCCAGTGAAATTTTGAGCTGTCTGTGTTTGCTACAAGAGGAGATATCACAAAGTTTGAACTTTTGTTATTTCCATTGCTTTCAATGCATTTTGGCCTAAAACATGCATTTGCTGTTTTCTCTTAAACGCAACATGGGAGAAAAACCATTTCACATCAGATTTGTGGGTCTTGGTCTTCAACACATCCAGTGAAATTTTGAGCTGTCTGTGTTTGCTACAAGAGGAGATATCACAAAGTATGCGCTTTTGTTATTTTCATTGCTTTCAATGCATTTTGGCCTAAAACGTGCATTTGCTGTTTTCTCTTAAACGCAACATGGGAGAAAAACCATTTCACATCACATTTGTGGGTCTTGGTCTTCAACACATCCAGTGAAATTTTGAGCTGTCTGTGTTTGCTACAAGAGGAGATAACACAAAGTATGCGCTTTTGTTGTTTCCATTGCTTTCAATGCATTTTGGCCTAAAACGTGCATTTGCTGTTTTCTCTTAAACGCAACATGGGAGAAAAACCATTTCACATCACATTTGTGGGTCTTGGTCTTCAACACATCCAGTGAAATTTTGAGCTGTCTGTGTTTGCTACAAGAGGAGATATCACAAAGTATGCGCTTTTGTTATTTCCATTGCTTTCAATGCATTTTGGCCTAAAACTTGCATTTGCTGTTTTCTCTTAAACGCAACATGGGAGAAAAACCATTTCACATCACATTTGTGGGTTTTGGTCTTCAACACATCCAGTGAAATTTTGAGCTGTCTGTGTTTGCTACAAGAGGAGATATCACAAAGTATGTGCTTTTGTTGTTTTCATTGCTTTCAATGCATTTTGGCCTAAAACTTGCATTTGCTGTTTTCTCTTAAACGCAACATGGGAGAAAAACCATTTCACTTCACATTTGTGGGTCTTGGTCTTCAACACATCCAGTGAAATTTTGAGCTGTCTGTGTTTGCTACAAGAGGAGATATCACAAAGTATGCGCTTTTGTTATTTCCATTGCTTTCAATGCATTTTGGAGTAAAACGTGCATTTGCTGTTTTCTCTTAAACGCAACATGGGAGAAAAACGATTTCACATCACATTTGTGGGTTTTGGTCTTCAACACATCCAGTGAAATTTTGAGCTGTCTGTGTTTGCTACAAGAGGAGATATCACAAAGTATGCGCTTTTGTTGTTTTCATTGCTTTCAATGCATTTTGGCATAAAATGTGCATTTGCTGTTTTCTCTTAAACGCAACATGGGAGAAAAACCATTTCACATCACATTTGTGGGTCTTGGTCTTCAACACATCCAGTGAAATTTTGAGCTGTCTGTGTTTGCTACAAGAGGAGATATCACAAAGTTTGAACTTTTGTTATTTCCATTGCCTTCAATGCATTTTGGCCTAAAACTTGCATTTGCTGTTTTCTCTTAAACGCAACATGGGAGAAAAACGATTTCACATCACATTTGTGGGTTTTGGTCTTCAACACATCCAGTGAAATTTTGAGCTGTCTGTGTTTGCTACAAGAGGAGATATCACAAAGTATGCGCTTTTGTTGTTTTCATTGCTTTCAATGCATTTTGGCCTAAAACGTGCATTTGCTGTTTTCTCTTAAACGCAACATGGGAGTAAAACCATTTCACATCACATTTGTGGGACTTGGTCTTCAACACATCCAGTGAAATTTTGAGCTGTCTGTGTTTGCTACAAGAGGAGATAACACAAAGTATGCGCTTTTGTGTTTCCATTGCTTTCAATGCATTTTGGCCTAAAACGTGCATTTGCTGTTTTCTCTCAAACGCAACATGGGAGAAAAACCATTTCACATCACATTTGTGGGTCTTGGTCTTCAACACATCCAGTGAAATTTTGAGCTGTCTGTGTTTGCTACAAGAGGAGATATCACAAAGTTTGAACTTTTGTTATTTCCATTGCTTTCAATGCATTTTGGCCTAAAACTTGCATTTGCTGTTTTCTCTTAAACGCAACATGGGAGAAAAACCATTTCACATCACATTTGTGGGTCTTGGTCTTCAACACATCCAGTGAAATTTTGAGCTGTCTGTGTTTGCTACAAGAGGAGATATCACAAAGTATGCGCTTTTGTTATTTCCATTGCTTTCAATGCATTTTGGCCTAAAACTTGCATTTGCTGTTTTCTCTTAAACGCAACATGGGAGAAAAACCATTTCACATCACATTTGTGGGTCTTGGTCTTCAACACATCCAGTGAAATTTTGAGCTGTCTGTGTTTGCTACAAGAGGAGATATCACAAAGTATGCACTTTTGTTGTTTTCATTGCTTTCAATGCATTTTGGCCTAAAACGTGCATTTGCTGTTTTCTCTTAAACGCAACATGGGAGAAAAACCATTTCACATCACATTTGTGGGTCTTGGTCTTCAACACATCCAGTGAAATTTTGAGCTGTCTGTGTTTGCTACAAGAGGAGATATCACAAAGTTTGAACTTTTGTTATTTCCATTGCTTTCAATGCATTTTGGCCTAAAACATGCATTTGCTGTTTTCTCTTAAACGCAACATGGGAGAAAAACCATTTCACATCAGATTTGTGGGTCTTGGTCTTCAACACATCCAGTGAAATTTTGAGCTGTCTGTGTTTGCTACAAGAGGAGATATCACAAAGTATGCGCTTTTGTTATTTTCATTGCTTTCAATGCATTTTGGCCTAAAACGTGCATTTGCTGTTTTCTCTTAAACGCAACATGGGAGAAAAACCATTTCACATCACATTTGTGGGTCTTGGTCTTCAACACATCCAGTGAAATTTTGAGCTGTCTGTGTTTGCTACAAGAGGAGATATCACAAAGTTTGAACTTTTGTTATTTCCATTGCTTTCAATGCATTTTGGCCTAAAACGTGCATTTGCTGTTTTCTCTTAAACGCAACATGGGAGAAAAACCATTTCACATCACATTTGTGGGTCTTGGTCTTCAACACATCCAGTGAAATTTTGAGCTGTCTGTGTTTGCTACAAGAGGAGATATCACAAAGTATGCGCTTTTGTTATTTCCATTGCTTTCAATGCATTTTGGCCTAAAACTTGCATTTGCTGTTTTCTCTTAAACGCAACATGGGAGAAAAACCATTTCACATCACATTTGTGGGTTTTGGTCTTCAACACATCCAGTGAAATTTTGAGCTGTCTGTGTTTGCTACAAGAGGAGATATCACAAAGTATGTGCTTTTGTTGTTTTCATTGCTTTCAATGCATTTTGGCCTAAAACTTGCATTTGCTGTTTTCTCTTAAACGCAACATGGGAGAAAAACCATTTCACTTCACATTTGTGGGTCTTGGTCTTCAACACATCCAGTGAAATTTTGAGCTGTCTGTGTTTGCTACAAGAGGAGATATCACAAAGTATGCGCTTTTGTTATTTCCATTGCTTTCAATGCATTTTGGAGTAAAACGTGCATTTGCTGTTTTCTCTTAAACGCAACATGGGAGAAAAACGATTTCACATCACATTTGTGGGTTTTGGTCTTCAACACATCCAGTGAAATTTTGAGCTGTCTGTGTTTGCTACAAGAGGAGATATCACAAAGTATGCGCTTTTGTTGTTTTCATTGCTTTCAATGCATTTTGGCATAAAATGTGCATTTGCTGTTTTCTCTTAAACGCAACATGGGAGAAAAACCATTTCACATCACATTTGTGGGTCTTGGTCTTCAACACATCCAGTGAAATTTTGAGCTGTCTGTGTTTGCTACAAGAGGAGATATCACAAAGTTTGAACTTTTGTTATTTCCATTGCCTTCAATGCATTTTGGCCTAAAACTTGCATTTGCTGTTTTCTCTTAAACGCAACATGGGAGAAAAACGATTTCACATCACATTTGTGGGTTTTGGTCTTCAACACATCCAGTGAAATTTTGAGCTGTCTGTGTTTGCTACAAGAGGAGATATCACAAAGTATGCGCTTTTGTTGTTTTCATTGCTTTCAATGCATTTTGGCCTAAAACGTGCATTTGCTGTTTTCTCTTAAACGCAACATGGGAGTAAAACCATTTCACATCACATTTGTGGGACTTGGTCTTCAACACATCCAGTGAAATTTTGAGCTGTCTGTGTTTGCTACAAGAGGAGATAACACAAAGTATGCGCTTTTGTGTTTCCATTGCTTTCAATGCATTTTGGCCTAAAACGTGCATTTGCTGTTTTCTCTCAAACGCAACATGGGAGAAAAACCATTTCACATCACATTTGTGGGTCTTGGTCTTCAACACATCCAGTGAAATTTTGAGCTGTCTGTGTTTGCTACAAGAGGAGATATCACAAAGTTTGAACTTTTGTTATTTCCATTGCTTTCAATGCATTTTGGCCTAAAACTTGCATTTGCTGTTTTCTCTTAAACGCAACATGGGAGAAAAACCATTTCACATCACATTTGTGGGTCTTGGTCTTCAACACATCCAGTGAAATTTTGAGCTGTCTGTGTTTGCTACAAGAGGAGATATCACAAAGTATGCGCTTTTGTTATTTCCATTGCTTTCAATGCATTTTGGCCTAAAACTTGCATTTGCTGTTTTCTCTTAAACGCAACATGGGAGAAAAACCATTTCACATCACATTTGTGGGTCTTGGTCTTCAACACATCCAGTGAAATTTTGAGCTGTCTGTGTTTGCTACAAGAGGAGATATCACAAAGTATGCACTTTTGTTGTTTTCATTGCTTTCAATGCATTTTGGCCTAAAACGTGCATTTGCTGTTTTCTCTTAAACGCAACATGGGAGAAAAACCATTTCACATCACATTTGTGGGTCTTGGTCTTCAACACATCCAGTGAAATTTTGAGCTGTCTGTGTTTGCTACAAGAGGAGATATCACAAAGTTTGAACTTTTGTTATTTCCATTGCTTTCAATGCATTTTGGCCTAAAACATGCATTTGCTGTTTTCTCTTAAACGCAACATGGGAGAAAAACCATTTCACATCAGATTTGTGGGTCTTGGTCTTCAACACATCCAGTGAAATTTTGAGCTGTCTGTGTTTGCTACAAGAGGAGATATCACAAAGTATGCGCTTTTGTTATTTTCATTGCTTTCAATGCATTTTGGCCTAAAACGTGCATTTGCTGTTTTCTCTTAAACGCAACATGGGAGAAAAACCATTTCACATCACATTTGTGGGTCTTGGTCTTCAACACATCCAGTGAAATTTTGAGCTGTCTGTGTTTGCTACAAGAGGAGATATCACAAAGTTTGAACTTTTGTTATTTCCATTGCTTTCAATGCATTTTGGCCTAAAACTTGCATTTGCTGTTTTCTCTTAAACGCAACATGGGAGAAAAACCATTTCACATCACATTTGTGGGTCTTGGTCTTCAACACATCCAGTGAAATTTTGAGCTGTCTGTGTTTGCTACAAGAGGAGATATCACAAAGTATGCGCTTTTGTTATTTCCATTGCTTTCAATGCATTTTGGCCTAAAACTTGCATTTGCTGTTTTCTCTTAAACGCAACATGGGAGAAAAACCATTTCACATCACATTTGTGGGTCTTGGTCTTCAACACATCCAGTGAAATTTTGAGCTGTCTGTGTTTGCTACAAGAGGAGATATCACAAAGTATGCACTTTTGTTGTTTTCATTGCTTTCAATGCATTTTGGCCTAAAACGTGCATTTGCTGTTTTCTCTTAAACGCAACATGGGAGAAAAACCATTTCACATCACATTTGTGGGTCTTGGTCTTCAACACATCCAGTGAAATTTTGAGCTGTCTGTGTTTGCTACAAGAGGAGATATCACAAAGTTTGAACTTTTGTTATTTCCATTGCTTTCAATGCATTTTGGCCTAAAACATGCATTTGCTGTTTTCTCTTAAACGCAACATGGGAGAAAAACCATTTCACATCAGATTTGTGGGTCTTGGTCTTCAACACATCCAGTGAAATTTTGAGCTGTCTGTGTTTGCTACAAGAGGAGATATCACAAAGTATGCGCTTTTGTTATTTTCATTGCTTTCAATGCATTTTGGCCTAAAACGTGCATTTGCTGTTTTCTCTTAAACGCAACATGGGAGAAAAACCATTTCACATCACATTTGTGGGTCTTGGTCTTCAACACATCCAGTGAAATTTTGAGCTGTCTGTGTTTGCTACAAGAGGAGATAACACAAAGTATGCGCTTTTGTTGTTTCCATTGCTTTCAATGCATTTTGGCCTAAAACGTGCATTTGCTGTTTTCTCTTAAACGCAACATGGGAGAAAAACCATTTCACATCACATTTGCGGGTCTTGGTCTTCAACACATCCAGTGAAATTTTGAGCTGTCTGTGTTTGCTACAAGAGGAGATATCACAAAGTATGCGCTTTTGTTATTTCCATTGCTTTCAATGCATTTTGGCCTAAAACTTGCATTTGCTGTTTTCTCTTAAACGCAACATGGGAGAAAAACCATTTCACATCACATTTGTGGGTTTTGGTCTTCAACACATCCAGTGAAATTTTGAGCTGTCTGTGTTTGCTACAAGAGGAGATATCACAAAGTATGTGCTTTTGTTGTTTTCATTGCTTTCAATGCATTTTGGCCTAAAACTTGCATTTGCTGTTTTCTCTTAAACGCAACATGGGAGAAAAACCATTTCACTTCACATTTGTGGGTCTTGGTCTTCAACACATCCAGTGAAATTTTGAGCTGTCTGTGTTTGCTACAAGAGGAGATATCACAAAGTATGCGCTTTTGTTATTTCCATTGCTTTCAATGCATTTTGGAGTAAAACGTGCATTTGCTGTTTTCTCTTAAACGCAACATGGGAGAAAAACGATTTCACATCACATTTGTGGGTTTTGGTCTTCAACACATCCAGTGAAATTTTGAGCTGTCTGTGTTTGCTACAAGAGGAGATATCACAAAGTATGCGCTTTTGTTGTTTTCATTGCTTTCAATGCATTTTGGCATAAAACGTGCATTTGCTGTTTTCTCTTAAACGCAACATGGGAGAAAAACCATTTCACATCACATTTGTGGGTCTTGGTCTTCAACACATCCAGTGAAATTTTGAGCTGTCTGTGTTTGCTACAAGAGGAGATATCACAAAGTTTGAACTTTTGTTATTTCCATTGCCTTCAATGCATTTTGGCCTAAAACTTGCATTTGCTGTTTTCTCTTAAACGCAACATGGGAGAAAAACCATTTCACATCACATTTGTGGGTCTTGGTCTTCAACACATCCAGTGAAATTTTGAGCTGTCTGTGTTTGCTACAAGAGGAGATATCACAAAGTATGCGCTTTTGTTATTTCCATTGCTTTCAATGCATTTTGGCCTAAAACTTGCATTTGCTGTTTTCTCTTAAACGCAACATGGGAGAAAAACCATTTCACATCACATTTGTGGGTCTTGGTCTTCAACACATCCAGTGAAATTTTGAGCTGTCTGTGTTTGCTACAAGAGGAGATATCACAAAGTATGCACTTTTGTTGTTTTCATTGCTTTCAATGCATTTTGGCCTAAAACGTGCATTTGCTGTTTTCTCTTAAACGCAACATGGGAGAAAAACCATTTCACATCACATTTGTGGGTCTTGGTCTTCAACACATCCAGTGAAATTTTGAGCTGTCTGTGTTTGCTACAAGAGGAGATATCACAAAGTTTGAACTTTTGTTATTTCCATTGCTTTCAATGCATTTTGGCCTAAAACATGCATTTGCTGTTTTCTCTTAAACGCAACATGGGAGAAAAACCATTTCACATCAGATTTGTGGGTCTTGGTCTTCAACACATCCAGTGAAATTTTGAGCTGTCTGTGTTTGCTACAAGAGGAGATATCACAAAGTATGCGCTTTTGTTATTTTCATTGCTTTCAATGCATTTTGGCCTAAAACGTGCATTTGCTGTTTTCTCTTAAACGCAACATGGGAGAAAAACCATTTCACATCACATTTGTGGGTCTTGGTCTTCAACACATCCAGTGAAATTTTGAGCTGTCTGTGTTTGCTACAAGAGGAGATATCACAAAGTTTGAACTTTTGTTATTTCCATTGCTTTCAATGCATTTTGGCCTAAAACTTGCATTTGCTGTTTTCTCTTAAACGCAACATGGGAGAAAAACCATTTCACATCACATTTGTGGGTCTTGGTCTTCAACACATCCAGTGAAATTTTGAGCTGTCTGTGTTTGCTACAAGAGGAGATATCACAAAGTATGCGCTTTTGTTATTTCCATTGCTTTCAATGCATTTTGGCCTAAAACTTGCATTTGCTGTTTTCTCTTAAACGCAACATGGGAGAAAAACCATTTCACATCACATTTGTGGGTCTTGGTCTTCAACACATCCAGTGAAATTTTGAGCTGTCTGTGTTTGCTACAAGAGGAGATATCACAAAGTATGCACTTTTGTTGTTTTCATTGCTTTCAATGCATTTTGGCCTAAAACGTGCATTTGCTGTTTTCTCTTAAACGCAACATGGGAGAAAAACCATTTCACATCACATTTGTGGGTCTTGGTCTTCAACACATCCAGTGAAATTTTGAGCTGTCTGTGTTTGCTACAAGAGGAGATATCACAAAGTTTGAACTTTTGTTATTTCCATTGCTTTCAATGCATTTTGGCCTAAAACATGCATTTGCTGTTTTCTCTTAAACGCAACATGGGAGAAAAACCATTTCACATCAGATTTGTGGGTCTTGGTCTTCAACACATCCAGTGAAATTTTGAGCTGTCTGTGTTTGCTACAAGAGGAGATATCACAAAGTATGCGCTTTTGTTATTTTCATTGCTTTCAATGCATTTTGGCCTAAAACGTGCATTTGCTGTTTTCTCTTAAACGCAACATGGGAGAAAAACCATTTCACATCACATTTGTGGGTCTTGGTCTTCAACACATCCAGTGAAATTTTGAGCTGTCTGTGTTTGCTACAAGAGGAGATAACACAAAGTATGCGCTTTTGTTGTTTCCATTGCTTTCAATGCATTTTGGCCTAAAACGTGCATTTGCTGTTTTCTCTTAAACGCAACATGGGAGAAAAACCATTTCACATCACATTTGTGGGTCTTGGTCTTCAACACATCCAGTGAAATTTTGAGCTGTCTGTGTTTGCTACAAGAGGAGATATCACAAAGTATGCGCTTTTGTTATTTCCATTGCTTTCAATGCATTTTGGCCTAAAACTTGCATTTGCTGTTTTCTCTTAAACGCAACATGGGAGAAAAACCATTTCACATCACATTTGTGGGTTTTGGTCTTCAACACATCCAGTGAAATTTTGAGCTGTCTGTGTTTGCTACAAGAGGAGATATCACAAAGTATGTGCTTTTGTTGTTTTCATTGCTTTCAATGCATTTTGGCCTAAAACTTGCATTTGCTGTTTTCTCTTAAACGCAACATGGGAGAAAAACCATTTCACTTCACATTTGTGGGTCTTGGTCTTCAACACATCCAGTGAAATTTTGAGCTGTCTGTGTTTGCTACAAGAGGAGATATCACAAAGTATGCGCTTTTGTTATTTCCATTGCTTTCAATGCATTTTGGAGTAAAACGTGCATTTGCTGTTTTCTCTTAAACGCAACATGGGAGAAAAACGATTTCACATCACATTTGTGGGTTTTGGTCTTCAACACATCCAGTGAAATTTTGAGCTGTCTGTGTTTGCTACAAGAGGAGATATCACAAAGTATGCGCTTTTGTTGTTTTCATTGCTTTCAATGCATTTTGGCATAAAACGTGCATTTGCTGTTTTCTCTTAAACGCAACATGGGAGAAAAACCATTTCACATCACATTTGTGGGTCTTGGTCTTCAACACATCCAGTGAAATTTTGAGCTGTCTGTGTTTGCTACAAGAGGAGATATCACAAAGTTTGAACTTTTGTTATTTCCATTGCCTTCAATGCATTTTGGCCTAAAACTTGCATTTGCTGTTTTCTCTTAAACGCAACATGGGAGAAAAACCATTTCACATCACATTTGTGGGTCTTGGTCTTCAACACATCCAGTGAAATTTTGAGCTGTCTGTGTTTGCTACAAGAGGAGATATCACAAAGTATGCGCTTTTGTTATTTCCAGTGCTTTCAATGCATTTTGGCCTAAAACTTGCATTTGCTGTTTTCTCTTAAACGCAACATGGGAGAAAAACCATTTCACATCACATTTGTGGGTTTTGGTCTTCAACACATCCAGTGAAATTTTGAGCTGTCTGTGTTTGCTACAAGAGGAGATATCACAAAGTATGTGCTTTTGTTGTTTTCATTGCTTTCAATGCATTTTGGCCTAAAACTTGCATTTGCTGTTTTCTCTTAAACGCAACATGGGAGAAAAACCATTTCACTTCACATTTGTGGGTCTTGGTCTTCAACACATCCAGTGAAATTTTGAGCTGTCTGTGTTTGCTACAAGAGGAGATATCACAAAGTATGCGCTTTTGTTATTTCCATTGCTTTCAATGCATTTTGGAGTAAAACGTGCATTTGCTGTTTTCTCTTAAACGCAACATGGGAGAAAAACGATTTCACATCACATTTGTGGGTTTTGGTCTTCAACACATCCAGTGAAATTTTGAGCTGTCTGTGTTTGCTACAAGAGGAGATATCACAAAGTATGCGCTTTTGTTGTTTTCATTGCTTTCAATGCATTTTGGCCTAAAATGTGCATTTGCTGTTTTCTCTTAAACGCAACATGGGAGAAAAACCATTTCACATCACATTTGTGGGTCTTGGTCTTCAACACATCCAGTGAAATTTTGAGCTGTCTGTGTTTGCTACAAGAGGAGATATCACAAAGTATGCGCTTTTGTTATTTCCATTGCTTTCAATGCATTTTGGAGTAAAACGTGCATTTGCTGTTTTCTCTTAAACGCAACATGGGAGAAAAACGATTTCACATCACATTTGTGGGTTTTGGTCTTCAACACATCCAGTGAAATTTTGAGCTGTCTGTGTTTGCTACAAGAGGAGATATCACAAAGTATGCGCTTTTGTTGTTTTCATTGCTTTCAATGCATTTTGGCCTAAAACGTGCATTTGCTGTTTTCTCTTAAACGCAACATGGGAGTAAAACCATTTCACATCACATTTGTGGGACTTGGTCTTCAACACATCCAGTGAAATTTTGAGCTGTCTGTGTTTGCTACAAGAGGAGATAACACAAAGTATGCGCTTTTGTGTTTCCATTGCTTTCAATGCATTTTGGCCTAAAACGTGCATTTGCTGTTTTCTCTCAAATGCAACATGGGAGAAAAACCATTTCACATCACATTTGTGGGTCTTGGTCTTCAACACATCCAGTGAAATTTTGAGCTGTCTGTGTTTGCTACAAGAGGAGATATCACAAAGTTTGAACTTTTGTTATTTCCATTGCTTTCAATGCATTTTGGCCTAAAACTTGCATTTGCTGTTTTCTCTTAAACGCAACATGGGAGAAAAACCATTTCACATCACATTTGTGGGTTTTGGTCTTCAACACATCCAGTGAAATTTTGAGCTGTCTGTGTTTGTTACAAGAGGAGATAACACAAAGTATGCGCTTTTGTTGTTTCCATTGCTTTCAATGCATTTTGGCCTAAAACGTGCATTTGCTGTTTTCTCTTAAACGCAACATGGGAGAAAAACCATTTCACATCACATTTGTGGGTCTTGGTCTTCAACACATCCAGTGAAATTTTGAGCTGTCTGTGTTTGCTACAAGAGGAGATATCACAAAGTATGCGCTTTTGTTATTTCCATTGCTTTCAATGCATTTTGGCCTAAAACTTGCATTTGCTGTTTTCTCTTAAACGCAACATGGGAGAAAAACCATTTCACATCACATTTGTGGGTCTTGGTCTTCAACACATCCAGTGAAATTTTGAGCTGTCTGTGTTTGCTACAAGAGGAGATATCACAAAGTATGCACTTTTGTTGTTTTCATTGCTTTCAATGCATTTTGGCCTAAAACGTGCATTTGCTGTTTTCTCTTAAATGCAACATGGGAGAAAAACCATTTCACATCACATTTGTGGGTCTTGGTCTTCAACACATCCAGTGAAATTTTGAGCTGTCTGTGTTTGCTACAAGAGGAGATATCACAAAGTTTGAACTTTTGTTATTTCCATTGCTTTCAATGCATTTTGGCCTAAAACATGCATTTGCTGTTTTCTCTTAAACGCAACATGGGAGAAAAACCATTTCACATCAGATTTGTGGGTCTTGGTCTTCAACACATCCAGTGAAATTTTGAGCTGTCTGTGTTTGCTACAAGAGGAGATATCACAAAGTATGCGCTTTTGTTATTTTCATTGCTTTCAATGCATTTTGGCCTAAAACGTGCATTTGCTGTTTTCTCTTAAACGCAACATGGGAGAAAAACCATTTCACATCACATTTGTGGGTCTTGGTCTTCAACACATCCAGTGAAATTTTGAGCTGTCTGTGTTTGCTACAAGAGGAGATATCACAAAGTATGCGCTTTTGTTATTTCCATTGCTTTCAATGCATTTTGGCCTAAAACTTGCATTTGCTGTTTTCTCTTAAACGCAACATGGGAGAAAAACCATTTCACATCACATTTGTGGGTTTTGGTCTTCAACACATCCAGTGAAATTTTGAGCTGTCTGTGTTTGCTACAAGAGGAGATATCACAAAGTATGTGCTTTTGTTGTTTTCATTGCTTTCAATGCATTTTGGCCTAAAACTTGCATTTGCTGTTTTCTCTTAAACGCAACATGGGAGAAAAACCATTTCACTTCACATTTGTGGGTCTTGGTCTTCAACACATCCAGTGAAATTTTGAGCTGTCTGTGTTTGCTACAAGAGGAGATATCACAAAGTATGCGCTTTTGTTATTTCCATTGCTTTCAATGCATTTTGGAGTAAAACGTGCATTTGCTGTTTTCTCTTAAACGCAACATGGGAGAAAAACGATTTCACATCACATTTGTGGGTTTTGGTCTTCAACACATCCAGTGAAATTTTGAGCTGTCTGTGTTTGCTACAAGAGGAGATATCACAAAGTATGCGCTTTTGTTGTTTTCATTGCTTTCAATGCATTTTGGCATAAAACGTGCATTTGCTGTTTTCTCTTAAACGCAACATGGGAGAAAAACCATTTCACATCACATTTGTGGGTCTTGGTCTTCAACACATCCAGTGAAATTTTGAGCTGTCTGTGTTTGCTACAAGAGGAGATATCACAAAGTTTGAACTTTTGTTATTTCCATTGCCTTCAATGCATTTTGGCCTAAAACTTGCATTTGCTGTTTTCTCTTAAACGCAACATGGGAGAAAAACGATTTCACATCACATTTGTGGGTTTTGGTCTTCAACACATCCAGTGAAATTTTGAGCTGTCTGTGTTTGCTACAAGAGGAGATATCACAAAGTATGCGCTTTTGTTGTTTTCATTGCTTTCAATGCATTTTGGCCTAAAACGTGCATTTGCTGTTTTCTCTTAAACGCAACATGGGAGTAAAACCATTTCACATCACATTTGTGGGACTTGGTCTTCAACACATCCAGTGAAATTTTGAGCTGTCTGTGTTTGCTACAAGAGGAGATAACACAAAGTTTGAACTTTTGTTATTTCCATTGCTTTCAATGCATTTTGGCCTAAAACTTGCATTTGCTGTTTTCTCTTAAACGCAACATGGGAGAAAAACCATTTCACATCACATTTGTGGGTCTTGGTCTTCAACACATCCAGTGAAATTTTGAGCTGTCTGTGTTTGCTACAAGAGGAGATATCACAAAGTTTGAACTTTTGTTATTTCCATTGCTTTCAATGCATTTTGGCCTAAAACTTGCATTTGCTGTTTTCTCTTAAACGCAACATGGGAGAAAAACCATTTCACATCACATTTGTGGGACTTGGTCTTCAACACATCCAGTGAAATTTTGAGCTGTCTGTGTTTGCTACAAGAGGAGATAACACAAAGTTTGAACTTTTGTTATTTCCATTGCTTTCAATGCATTTTGGCCTAAAACGTGCATTTGCTGTTTTCTCTCAAACGCAACATGGGAGAAAAACCATTTCACATCACATTTGTGGGTCTTGGTCTTCAACACATCCAGTGAAATTTTGAGCTGTCTGTGTTTGCTACAAGAGGAGATATCACAAAGTTTGAACTTTTGTTATTTCCATTGCTTTCAATGCATTTTGGCCTAAAACTTGCATTTGCTGTTTTCTCTTAAACGCAACATGGGAGAAAAACCATTTCACATCACATTTGTGGGTTTTGGTCTTCAACACATCCAGTGAAATTTTGAGCTGTCTGTGTTTGTTACAAGAGGAGATAACACAAAGTATGCGCTTTTGTTGTTTCCATTGCTTTCAATGCATTTTGGCCTAAAACGTGCATTTGCTGTTTTCTCTTAAACGCAACATGGGAGAAAAACCATTTCACATCACATTTGTGGGTCTTGGTCTTCAACACATCCAGTGAAATTTTGAGCTGTCTGTGTTTGCTACAAGAGGAGATATTACAAAGTATGCGCTTTTGTTATTTCCATTGCTTTCAATGCATTTTGGCCTAAAACTTGCATTTGCTGTTTTCTCTTAAACGCAACATAGGAGAAAAACCATTTCACATCACATTTGTGGGTCTTGGTCTTCAACACATCCAGTGAAATTTTGAGCTGTCTGTGTTTGCTACAAGAGGAGATATCACAAAGTATGCACTTTTGTTGTTTTCATTGCTTTCAATGCATTTTGGCCTAAAACGTGCATTTGCTGTTTTCTCTTATACGCAACATGGGAGAAAAACCATTTCACATCACATTTGTGGGTCTTGGTCTTCAACACATCCAGTGAAATTTTGAGCTGTCTGTGTTTGCTACAAGAGGAGATATCACAAAGTTTGAACTTTTGTTATTTCCATTGCTTTCAATGCATTTTGGCCTAAAACATGCATTTGCTGTTTTCTCTTAAACGCAACATGGGAGAAAAACCATTTCACATCAGATTTGTGGGTCTTGGTCTTCAACACATCCAGTGAAATTTTGAGCTGTCTGTGTTTGCTACAAGAGGAGATATCACAAAGTATGCGCTTTTGTTATTTTCATTGCTTTCAATGCATTTTGGCCTAAAACGTGCATTTGCTGTTTTCTCTTAAACGCAACATGGGAGAAAAACCATTTCACATCACATTTGTGGGTCTTGGTCTTCAACACATCCAGTGAAATTTTGAGCTGTCTGTGTTTGCTACAAGAGGAGATAACACAAAGTATGCGCTTTTGTTGTTTCCATTGCTTTCAATGCATTTTGGCCTAAAACGTGCATTTGCTGTTTTCTCTTAAACGCAACATGGGAGAAAAACCATTTCACATCACATTTGTGGGTCTTGGTCTTCAACACATCCAGTGAAATTTTGAGCTGTCTGTGTTTGCTACAAGAGGAGATATCACAAAGTATGCGCTTTTGTTATTTCCATTGCTTTCAATGCATTTTGGCCTAAAACTTGCATTTGCTGTTTTCTCTTAAACGCAACATGGGAGAAAAACCATTTCACATCACATTTGTGGGTTTTGGTCTTCAACACATCCAGTGAAATTTTGAGCTGTCTGTGTTTGCTACAAGAGGAGATATCACAAAGTATGTGCTTTTGTTGTTTTCATTGCTTTCAATGCATTTTGGCCTAAAACTTGCATTTGCTGTTTTCTCTTAAACGCAACATGGGAGAAAAACCATTTCACTTCACATTTGTGGGTCTTGGTCTTCAACACATCCAGTGAAATTTTGAGCTGTCTGTGTTTGCTACAAGAGGAGATATCACAAAGTATGCGCTTTTGTTATTTCCATTGCTTTCAATGCATTTTGGAGTAAAACGTGCATTTGCTGTTTTCTCTTAAACGCAACATGGGAGGAAAAACGATTTCACATCACATTTGTGGGTTTTGGTCTTCAACACTTCCAGTGAAATTTTGAGCTGTCTGTGTTTGCTACAAGAGGAGATATCACAAAGTATGCGCTTTTGTTGTTTTCATTGCCTTCAATGCATTTTGGCCTAAAACTTGCATTTGCTGTTTTCTCTTAAACGCAACATGGGAGAAAAAACCATTTCACATCACATTTGTGGGTCTTGGTCTTCAACACATCCAGTGAAATTTTGAGCTGTCTGTGTTTGCTACAAGAGGAGATATCACAAAGTATGCGCTTTTGTTATTTCCATTGCTTTCAATGCATTTTGGCCTAAAACTTGCATTTGCTGTTTTCTCTTAAACGCAACATGGGAGAAAAACCATTTCACATCACATTTGTGGGTTTTGGTCTTCAACACATCCAGTGAAATTTTGAGCTGTCTGTGTTTGCTACAAGAGGAGATATCACAAAGTATGTGCTTTTGTTGTTTTCATTGCTTTCAATGCATTTTGGCCTAAAACTTGCATTTGCTGTTTTCTCTTAAACGCAACATGGGAGAAAAACCATTTCACTTCACATTTGTGGGTCTTGGTCTTCAACACATCCAGTGAAATTTTGAGCTGTCTGTGTTTGCTACAAGAGGAGATATCACAAAGTATGCGCTTTTGTTATTTCCATTGCTTTCAATGCATTTTGGAGTAAAACGTGCATTTGCTGTTTTCTCTTAAACGCAACATGGGAGAAAAACGATTTCACATCACATTTGTGGGTTTTGGTCTTCAACACATCCAGTGAAATTTTGAGCTGTCTGTGTTTGCTACAAGAGGAGATATCACAAAGTATGCGCTTTTGTTGTTTTCATTGCTTTCAATGCATTTTGGCCTAAAACGTGCATTTGCTGTTTTCTCTTAAACGCAACATGGGAGAAAAAACCATTTCACATCACATTTGTGGGTCTTGGTCTTCAACACATCCAGTGAAATTTTGAGCTGTCTGTGTTTGCTACAAGAGGAGATATCACAAAGTTTGAACTTTTGTTATTTCCATTGCTTTCAATGCATTTTGGCCTAAAACTTGCATTTGCTGTTTTCTCTTAAACGCAACATGGGAGAAAAACCATTTCACATCACATTTGTGGGTTTTGATCTTCAACACATCCAGTGAAATTTTGAGCTTTCTGTGTTTGCTACAAGAGGAGATATCACAAAGTTTGAACTTTTGTTATTTCCATTGCTTTCAATGCATTTTGGCCTAAAACTTGCATTTGCTGTTTTCTCTTAAACACAACATGGGAGAAAAACCATTTCACATCACATTTGTGGGTCTTGGTCTTCAACACATCCAGTGAAATTTTGAGCTGTCTCTGTTTGCTACAAGAGGAGATATCACAAAGTATGCGCTTTTGTTATTTCCATTGCATTCAATGCATTTTGGCCTAAAACTTGCATTTGCTGTTTTCTCTTAAACGCAACATGGGAGAAAAACCATTTCACATCACATTTGTGGGTTTTGGTCTTCAACACATCCAGTGAAATTTTGAGCTGTCTGTGTTTGCTACAAGAGGAGATAACACATGTATGCGCTTTTGTTGTTTCCATTGCTTTCAATGCATTTTGGCCTAAAACGTGCATTTGCTGTTTTCTCTCAAACGCAACATGGGAGAAAAACCATTTCACATCACATTTGTGGGTCTTGGTCTTCAACACATCCAGTGAAATTTTGAGCTGTCTGTGTTTGCTACAAGAGGAGATATCACAAAGTATGCGCTTTTGTTATTTCCATTGCTTTCAATGCATTTTGGCCTAAAACTTGCATTTGCTGTTTTCTCTTAAACGCAACATGGGAGAAAAACCATTTCACATCACATTTGTGGGTTTTGGTCTTCAACACATCCAGTGAAATTTTGAGCTGTCTGTGTTTGCTACAAGAGGAGATATCACAAAGTATGCGCTTTTGTTGTTTTCATTGCTTTCAATGCATTTTGGCCTAAAACGTGCATTTGCTGTTTTCTCTTAAACGCAACATGGGAGAAAAACCATTTCACATCACATTTGTGGGTCTTGGTCTTCAACACATCCAGTGAAATTTTGAGCTGTCTGTGTTTGCTACAAGAGGAGATATCACAAAGTTTGAACTTTTGTTATTTCCATTGCTTTCAATGCATTTTGGCCTAAAACTTGCATTTGCTGTTTTCTCTTAAACGCAACATGGGAGAAAAACCATTTCACATCACATTTGTGGGTTTTGATCTTCAACACATCCAGTGAAATTTTGAGCTTTCTGTGTTTGCTACAAGAGGAGATATCACAAAGTTTGAACTTTTGTTATTTCCATTGCTTTCAATGCATTTTGGCCTAAAACTTGCATTTGCTGTTTTCTCTTAAACACAACATGGGAGAAAAACCATTTCACATCACATTTGTGGGTCTTGGTCTTCAACACATCCAGTGAAATTTTGAGCTGTCTCTGTTTGCTACAAGAGGAGATATCACAAAGTATGCGCTTTTGTTATTTCCATTGCATTCAATGCATTTTGGCCTAAAACTTGCATTTGCTGTTTTCTCTTAAACGCAGCATGGGAGAAAAACCATTTCACATCACATTTGTGGGTTTTGGTCTTCAACACATCCAGTGAAATTTTGAGCTGTCTGTGTTTGCTACAAGAGGAGATAACACAAAGTATGCGCTTTTGTTGTTTCCATTGCTTTCAATGCATTTTGGCCTAAAACGTGCATTTGCTGTTTTCTCTCAAACGCAACATGGGAGAAAAACCATTTCACATCACATTTGTGGGTCTTGGTCTTCAACACATCCAGTGAAATTTTGAGCTGTCTGTGATTGCTACAAGAGGAGATATCACAAAGTATGCGCTTTTGTTATTTCCATTGCTTTCAATGCATTTTGGCCTAAAACTTGCATTTGCTGTTTTCTCTTAAACGCAACATGGGAGAAAAACCATTTCACATCACATTTGTGGGTTTTGGTCTTCAACACATCCGGTGAAATTTTGAGCTGTCTGTGTTTGCTACAAGAGGAGATAACACAAAGTATGCGCTTTTGTTGTTTCCATTGCTTTCAATGCATTTTGGCCTAAAACGTGCATTTACTGTTTTCTCTTAAACGCAACATGGGAGAAAAACCATTTCACATCACATTTGTGGGTCTTGGTCTTCAACACATCCAGTGAAATTTTGAGCTGTCTGTGTTTGCTACAAGAGGAGATAACACAAAGTATGCGCTTTTGTGTTTCCATTGCTTTCAATGCATTTTGGCCTAAAACGTGCATTTGCTGTTTTCTCTTAAACGCAACATGGGAGAAAAACCATTTCACATCACATTTGTGGGTCTTGGTCTTCAACACATCCAGTGAAATTTTGAGCTGTCTGTGTTTGCTACAAGAGGAGATATCACAAAGTATGCGCTTTTGTTGTTTCCATTGCTTTCAATGCATTTTGGCCTAAAACGTGCATTTGCTGTTTTCTCTTAAACGCAACATGGGAGAAAAACCATTTCACATCACATTTGTGGGTTTTGGTCTTCAACACATCCGGTGAAATTTTGAGCTGTCTGTGTTTGCTACAAGAGGAGATAACACAAAGTATGCGCTTTTGTGTTTCCATTGCTTTCAATGCATTTTGGCCTAAAACGTGCATTAGCTGTTTTCTCTTAAACGCAACATGGGAGAAAAACCATTTCACATCACATTTGTGGGTCTTGGTCTTCAACACATCCAGTGAAATTTTGAGCTGTCTGTGTTTGCTACAAGAGGAGATAACACAAAGTATGCGCTTTTGTTATTTTCATTGCTTTCAATGCATTTTGGCCTAAAACGTGCATTTGCTGTTTTCTCTTAAACGCAACATGGGAGAAAAACCATTTCACATCACATTTGTGGGTCTTGGTCTTCAACACATCCAGTGAAATTTTGAGCTGTCTGTGTTTGCTACAAGAGGAGATAACACAAAGTATGCGCTTTTGTTGTTTCCATTGCTTTCAATGCATTTTGGCCTAAAACTTGCATTTGCTGTTTTCTCTTAAACGCAACATGGGAGAAAAACCATTTCACATCACATTTGTGGGTCTTGGTCTTCAACACATCCAGTGAAATTTTGAGCTGTCTGTGTTTGCTACAAGAGGAGATATCACAAAGTATGCGCTTTTGTTGTTTCCATTGCTTTCAATGCATTTTGGCCTAAAACGTGCATTTGCTGTTTTCTCTTAAACGCAACATGGGAGAAAAACCATTTCACATCACATTTGTGGGTCTTGGTCTTCAACACATCCAGTGAAATTTTGAGCTGTCTGTGTTTGCTACAAGAGGAGATATCACAAAGTATGCGCTTTTGTTATTTCCATTGCTTTCAATGCATTTTGGCCTAAAACTTGCATTTGCTGTTTTCTCTTAAACGCAACATGGGAGAAAAACCATTTCACATCACATTTGTGGGTTTTGGTCTTCAACACATCCAGTGAAATTTTGAGCTGTCTGTGTTTGCTACAAGAGGAGATATCACAAAGTATGCGCTTTTGTTGTTTCCATTGCTTTCAATGCATTTTGGCCTAAAACGTGCATTTGCTGTTTTCTCTTAAACGCAACATGGGAGAAAAACCATTTCACATCACATTTGTGGGTTTTGGTCTTCAACACATCCGGTGAAATTTTGAGCTGTCTGTGTTTGCTACAAGAGGAGATAACACAAAGTATGCGCTTTTGTGTTTCCATTGCTTTCAATGCATTTTGGCCTAAAACGTGCATTTGCTGTTTTCTCTTAAACGCAACATGGGAGAAAAACCATTTCACATCACATTTGTGGGTCTTGGTCTTCAACACATCCAGTGAAATTTTGAGCTGTCTGTGTTTGCTACAAGAGGAGATAACACAAAGTATGCGCTTTTGTTATTTTCATTGCTTTCAATGCATTTTGGCCTAAAACGTGCATTTGCTGTTTTCTCTTAAACGCAACATGGGAGAAAAACCATTTCACATCACATTTGTGGGTCTTGGTCTTCAACACATCCAGTGAAATTTTGAGCTGTCTGTGTTTGCTACAAGAGGAGATAACACAAAGTATGCGCTTTTGTTGTTTCCATTGCATTCAATGCATTTTGGCCTAAAACTTGCATTTGCTGTTTTCTCTTAAACGCAACATGGGAGAAAAACCATTTCACATCACATTTGTGGGTCTTGGTCTTCAACACATCCAGTGAAATTTTGAGCTGTCTGTGTTTGCTACAAGAGGAGATATCACAAAGTATGCGCTTTTGTTGTTTCCATTGCTTTCAATGCATTTTGGCCTAAAACGTGCATTTGCTGTTTTCTCTTAAACGCAACATGGGAGAAAAACCATTTCACATCACATTTGTGGGTCTTGGTCTTCAACACATCCAGTGAAATTTTGAGCTGTCTGTGTTTGCTACAAGAGGAGATATCACAAAGTATGCGCTTTTGTTATTTCCATTGCTTTCAATGCATTTTGGCCTAAAACTTGCATTTGCTGTTTTCTCTTAAACGCAACATGGGAGAAAAACCATTTCACATCACATTTGTGGGTTTTGGTCTTCAACACATCCAGTGAAATTTTGAGCTGTCTGTGTTTGCTACAAGAGGAGATATCACAAAGTATGTGCTTTTGTTGTTTTCATTGCTTTCAATGCATTTTGGCCTAAAACTTGCATTTGCTGTTTTCTCTTAAACGCAACATGGGAGAAAAACCATTTCACTTCACATTTGTGGGTCTTGGTCTTCAACACATCCAGTGAAATTTTGAGCTGTCTGTGTTTGCTACAAGAGGAGATATCACAAAGTATGCGCTTTTGTTATTTCCATTGCTTTCAATGCATTTTGGAGTAAAACGTGCATTTGCTGTTTTCTCTTAAACGCAACATGGGAGAAAAACGATTTCACATCACATTTGTGGGTTTTGGTCTTCAACACATCCAGTGAAATTTTGAGCTGTCTGTGTTTGCTACAAGAGGAGATATCACAAAGTATGCGCTTTTGTTGTTTTCATTGCTTTCAATGCATTTTGGCCTAAAACGTGCATTTGCTGTTTTCTCTTAAACGCAACATGGGAGAAAAACCATTTCACATCACATTTGTGGGTCTTGGTCTTCAACACATCCAGTGAAATTTTGAGCTGTCTGTGTTTGCTACAAGAGGAGATATCACAAAGTTTGAACTTTTGTTATTTCCATTGCTTTCAATGCATTTTGGCCTAAAACTTGCATTTGCTGTTTTCTCTTAAATGCAACATGGGAGAAAAACCATTTCACATCACATTTGTGGGTCTTGGTCTTCAACACATCCCACTGAAATTTTGAGCTGTCTGTGTTTGCTACAAGAGGAGATATCACAAAGTATGCGCTTTTGTTGTTTCCATTGCTTTCAATGCATTTTGGCCTAAAACTTGCATTTGCTGTTTTCTCTTAAATGCAACATGGGAGAAAAACCATTTCACATCACATTTGTGGGTTTTGGTCTTCAACACATCCAGTGAAATTTTGAGCTGTCTGTGTTTGCTACAAGAGGAGATATCACAAAGTATGTGCTTTTGTTGTTTTCATTGCTTTCAATGCATTTTGGCCTAAAACTTGCATTTGCTGTTTTCTCTTAAACGCAACATGGGAGAAAAACCATTTCACATCACATTTGTGGGTCTTGGTCTTCAACACATCCAGTGAAATTTTGAGCTGTCTGTGTTTGCTACAAGAGGAGATATCACAAAGTATGCGCTTTTGTTATTTCCATTGCTTTCAATGCATTTTGGAGTAAAACGTGCATTTGCTGTTTTCTCTTAAACGCAACATGGGAGAAAAACGATTTCACATCACATTTGTGGGTTTTGGTCTTCAACACATCCAGTGAAATTTTGAGCTGTCTGTGTTTGCTACAAGAGGAGATATCACAAAGTATGCGCTTTTGTTGTTTTCATTGCTTTCAATGCATTTTGGCCTAAAACGTGCATTTGCTGTTTTCTCTTAAACGCAACATGGGAGTAAAACCATTTCACATCACATTTGTGGGACTTGGTCTTCAACACATCCAGTGAAATTTTGAGCTGTCTGTGTTTGCTACAAGAGGAGATAACACAAAGTATGCGCTTTTGTGTTTCCATTGCTTTCAATGCATTTTGGCCTAAAACGTGCATTTGCTGTTTTCTCTCAAACGCAACATGGGAGAAAAACCATTTCACATCACATTTGTGGGTCTTGGTCTTCAACACATCCAGTGAAATTTTGAGCTGTCTGTGTTTGCTACAAGAGGAGATATCACAAAGTTTGAACTTTTGTTATTTCCATTGCTTTCAATGCATTTTGGCCTAAAACTTGCATTTGCTGTTTTCTCTTAAACGCAACATGGGAGAAAAACCATTTCACATCACATTTGTGGGTTTTGGTCTTCAACACATCCAGTGAAATTTTGAGCTGTCTGTGTTTGTTACAAGAGGAGATAACACAAAGTATGCGCTTTTGTTGTTTCCATTGCTTTCAATGCATTTTGGCCTAAAACGTGCATTTGCTGTTTTCTCTTAAACGCAACATGGGAGAAAAACCATTTCACATCACATTTGTGGGTCTTGGTCTTCAACACATCCAGTGAAATTTTGAGCTGTCTGTGTTTGCTACAAGAGGAGATATCACAAAGTATGCGCTTTTGTTATTTCCATTGCTTTCAATGCATTTTGGCCTAAAACTTGCATTTGCTGTTTTCTCTTAAACGCAACATGGGAGAAAAACCATTTCACATCACATTTGTGGGTCTTGGTCTTCAACACATCCAGTGAAATTTTGAGCTGTCTGTGTTTGCTACAAGAGGAGATATCACAAAGTTTGAACTTTTGTTATTTCCATTGCTTTCAATGCATTTTGGCCTAAAATATGCATTTGCTGTTTTCTCTTAAACGCAACATGGGAGAAAAACCATTTCACATCAGATTTGTGGGTCTTGGTCTTCAACACATCCAGTGAAATTTTGAGCTGTCTGTGTTTTCTACAAGAGGAGATATCACAAAGTATGCGCTTTTGTTATTTCCATTGCTTTCAATGCATTTTGGCCTAAAACGTGCATTTGCTGTTTTCTCTTAAACGCAACATGGGAGAAAAACCATTTCACATCACATTTGTGGGTCTTGGTCTTCAACACATCCAGTGAAATTTTGAGCTGTCTGTGTTTGCTACAAGAGGAGATAACACAAAGTATGCGCTTTTGTTGTTTCCATTGCTTTCAATGCATTTTGGCCTAAAACGTGCATTTGCTGTTTTCTCTTAAACGCAACATGGGAGAAAAACCATTTCACATCACATTTGTGGGTCTTGGTCTTCAACACATCCAGTGAAATTTTGAGCTGTCTGTGTTTGCTACAAGAGGAGATATCACAAAGTATGCGCTTTTGTTATTTCCATTGCTTTCAATGCATTTTGGCCTAAAACTTGCATTTGCTGTTTTCTCTTAAACGCAACATGGGAGAAAAACCATTTCACATCACATTTGTGGGTTTTGGTCTTCAACACATCCAGTGAAATTTTGAGCTGTCTGTGTTTGCTACAAGAGGAGATATCACAAAGTATGTGCTTTTGTTGTTTTCATTGCTTTCAATGCATTTTGGCCTAAAACTTGCATTTGCTGTTTTCTCTTAAACGCAACATGGGAGAAAAACCATTTCACTTCACATTTGTGGGTCTTGGTCTTCAACACATCCAGTGAAATTTTGAGCTGTCTGTGTTTGCTACAAGAGGAGATATCACAAAGTATGCGCTTTTGTTATTTCCATTGCTTTCAATGCATTTTGGAGTAAAACGTGCATTTGCTGTTTTCTCTTAAACGCAACATGGGAGAAAAACGATTTCACATCACATTTGTGGGTTTTGGTCTTCAACACATCCAGTGAAATTTTGAGCTGTCTGTGTTTGCTACAAGAGGAGATATCACAAAGTATGCGCTTTTGTTGTTTTCATTGCTTTCAATGCATTTTGGCATAAAACGTGCATTTGCTGTTTTCTCTTAAACGCAACATGGGAGAAAACCATTTCACATCACATTTGTGGGTCTTGGTCTTCAACACATCCAGTGAAATTTTGAGCTGTCTGTGTTTGCTACAAGAGGAGATATCACAAAGTTTGAACTTTTGTTATTTCCATTGCCTTCAATGCATTTTGGCCTAAAACTTGCATTTGCTGTTTTCTCTTAAACGCAACATGGGAGAAAAACCATTTCACATCACATTTGTGGGTCTTGGTCTTCAACACATCCAGTGAAATTTTGAGCTGTCTGTGTTTGCTACAAGAGGAGATATCACAAAGTATGCGCTTTTGTTATTTCCATTGCTTTCAATGCATTTTGGCCTAAAACTTGCATTTGCTGTTTTCTCTTAAACGCAACATGGGAGAAAAACCATTTCACATCACATTTGTGGGTTTTGGTCTTCAACACATCCAGTGAAATTTTGAGCTGTCTGTGTTTGCTACAAGAGGAGATATCACAAAGTATGTGCTTTTGTTGTTTTCATTGCTTTCAATGCATTTTGGCCTAAAACTTGCATTTGCTGTTTTCTCTTAAACGCAACATGGGAGAAAAACCATTTCACTTCACATTTGTGGGTCTTGGTCTTCAACACATCCAGTGAAATTTTGAGCTGTCTGTGTTTGCTACAAGAGGAGATATCACAAAGTATGCGCTTTTGTTATTTCCATTGCTTTCAATGCATTTTGGAGTAAAACGTGCATTTGCTGTTTTCTCTTAAACGCAACATGGGAGAAAAACGATTTCACATCACATTTGTGGGTTTTGGTCTTCAACACATCCAGTGAAATTTTGAGCTGTCTGTGTTTGCTACAAGAGGAGATATCACAAAGTATGCGCTTTTGTTGTTTTCATTGCTTTCAATGCATTTTGGCCTAAAACGTGCATTTGCTGTTTTCTCTTAAACGCAGCATGGGAGAAAAACCATTTCACATCACATTTGTGGGTTTTGGTCTTCAACACATCCAGTGAAATTTTGAGCTGTCTGTGTTTGCTACAAGAGGAGATAACACAAAGTATGCGCTTTTGTTGTTTCCATTGCTTTCAATGCATTTTGGCCTAAAACGTGCATTTGCTGTTTTCTCTCAAACGCAACATGGGAGAAAAACCATTTCACATCACATTTGTGGGTCTTGGTCTTCAACACATCCAGTGAAATTTTGAGCTGTCTGTGTTTGCTACAAGAGGAGATATCACAAAGTATGCGCTTTTGTTATTTCCATTGCTTTCAATGCATTTTGGCCTAAAACTTGCATTTGCTGTTTTCTCTTAAACGCAACATGGGAGAAAAACCATTTCACATCACATTTGTGGGTTTTGGTCTTCAACACATCCAGTGAAATTTTGAGCTGTCTGTGTTTGCTACAAGAGGAGATATCACAAAGTATGCGCTTTTGTTGTTTTCATTGCTTTCAATGCATTTTGGCCTAAAACGTGCATTTGCTGTTTTCTCTTAAACGCAACATGGGAGAAAAACCATTTCACATCACATTTGTGGGTCTTGGTCTTCAACACATCCAGTGAAATTTTGAGCTGTCTGTGTTTGCTACAAGAGGAGATATCACAAAGTTTGAACTTTTGTTATTTCCATTGCTTTCAATGCATTTTGGCCTAAAACTTGCATTTGCTGTTTTCTCTTAAACGCAACATGGGAGAAAAACCATTTCACATCACATTTGTGGGTTTTGATCTTCAACACATCCAGTGAAATTTTGAGCTTTCTGTGTTTGCTACAAGAGGAGATATCACAAAGTTTGAACTTTTGTTATTTCCATTGCTTTCAATGCATTTTGGCCTAAAACTTGCATTTGCTGTTTTCTCTTAAACACAACATGGGAGAAAAACCATTTCACATCACATTTGTGGGTCTTGGTCTTCAACACATCCAGTGAAATTTTGAGCTGTCTCTGTTTGCTACAAGAGGAGATATCACAAAGTATGCGCTTTTGTTATTTCCATTGCATTCAATGCATTTTGGCCTAAAACTTGCATTTGCTGTTTTCTCTTAAACGCAGCATGGGAGAAAAACCATTTCACATCACATTTGTGGGTTTTGGTCTTCAACACATCCAGTGAAATTTTGAGCTGTCTGTGTTTGCTACAAGAGGAGATAACACAAAGTATGCGCTTTTGTTGTTTCCATTGCTTTCAATGCATTTTGGCCTAAAACGTGCATTTGCTGTTTTCTCTCAAACGCAACATGGGAGAAAAACCATTTCACATCACATTTGTGGGTCTTGGTCTTCAACACATCCAGTGAAATTTTGAGCTGTCTGTGTTTGCTACAAGAGGAGATATCACAAAGTATGCGCTTTTGTTATTTCCATTGCTTTCAATGCATTTTGGCCTAAAACTTGCATTTGCTGTTTTCTCTTAAACGCAACATGGGAGAAAAACCATTTCACATCACATTTGTGGGTTTTGGTCTTCAACACATCCGGTGAAATTTTGAGCTGTCTGTGTTTGCTACAAGAGGAGATAACACAAAGTATGCGCTTTTGTTGTTTCCATTGCTTTCAATGCATTTTGGCCTAAAACGTGCATTTACTGTTTTCTCTTAAACGCAACATGGGAGAAAAACCATTTCACATCACATTTGTGGGTCTTGGTCTTCAACACATCCAGTGAAATTTTGAGCTGTCTGTGTTTGCTACAAGAGGAGATAACACAAAGTATGCGCTTTTGTGTTTCCATTGCTTTCAATGCATTTTGGCCTAAAACGTGCATTTGCTGTTTTCTCTTAAACGCAACATGGGAGAAAAACCATTTCACATCACATTTGTGGGTCTTGGTCTTCAACACATCCAGTGAAATTTTGAGCTGTCTGTGTTTGCTACAAGAGGAGATATCACAAAGTATGCGCTTTTGTTGTTTCCATTGCTTTCAATGCATTTTGGCCTAAAACGTGCATTTGCTGTTTTCTCTTAAACGCAACATGGGAGAAAAACCATTTCACATCACATTTGTGGGTCTTGGTCTTCAACACATCCAGTGAAATTTTGAGCTGTCTGTGTTTGCTACAAGAGGAGATATCACAAAGTATGCGCTTTTGTTATTTCCATTGCTTTCAATGCATTTTGGCCTAAAACTTGCATTTGCTGTTTTCTCTTAAACGCAACATGGGAGAAAAAACCATTTCACTTCACATTTGTGGGTCTTGGTCTTCAACACATCCAGTGAAATTTTGAGCTGTCTGTGTTTGCTACAAGAGGAGATATCACAAAGTATGCGCTTTTGTTATTTCCATTGCTTTCAATGCATTTTGGAGTAAAACGTGCATTTGCTGTTTTCTCTTAAACGCAACATGGGAGAAAAACGATTTCACATCACATTTGTGGGTTTTGGTCTTCAACACATCCAGTGAAATTTTGAGCTGTCTGTGTTTGCTACAAGAGGAGATATCACAAAGTATGCGCTTTTGTTGTTTTCATTGCTTTCAATGCATTTTGGCCTAAAACGTGCATTTGCTGTTTTCTCTTAAACGCAACATGGGAGAAAAACCATTTCACATCACATTTGTGGGTCTTGGTCTTCAACACATCCAGTGAAATTTTGAGCTGTCTGTGTTTGCTACAAGAGGAGATATCACAAAGTATGCGCTTTTGTTATTTCCATTGCTTTCAATGCATTTTGGCCTAAAACTTGCATTTGCTGTTTTCTCTTAAACGCAACATGGGAGAAAAACCATTTCACATCACATTTGTGGGTTTTGGTCTTCAACACATCCAGTGAAATTTTGAGCTGTCTGTGTTTGCTACAAGAGGAGATATCACAAAGTATGCGCTTTTGTTGTTTTCATTGCTTTCAATGCATTTTGGCCTAAAACGTGCATTTGCTGTTTTCTCTTAAACGCAACATGGGAGAAAAACCATTTCACATCACATTTGTGGGTCTTGGTCTTCAACACATCCAGTGAAATTTTGAGCTGTCTGTGTTTGCTACAAGAGGAGATATCACAAAGTTTGAACTTTTGTTATTTCCATTGCTTTCAATGCATTTTGGCCTAAAACTTGCATTTGCTGTTTTCTCTTAAACGCAACATGGGAGAAAAACCATTTCACATCACATTTGTGGGTTTTGATCTTCAACACATCCAGTGAAATTTTGAGCTTTCTGTGTTTGCTACAAGAGGAGATATCACAAAGTTTGAACTTTTGTTATTTCCATTGCTTTCAATGCATTTTGGCCTAAAACTTGCATTTGCTGTTTTCTCTTAAACACAACATGGGAGAAAAACCATTTCACATCACATTTGTGGGTCTTGGTCTTCAACACATCCAGGGAAATTTTGAGCTGTCTGTGTTTGCTACAAGAGGAGATATCACAAAGTATGCGCTTTTGTTATTTCCATTGCTTTCAATGCATTTTGGCCTAAAACTTGCATTTGCTGTTTCTCTTAAACGCAACATGGGAGAAAAACCATTTCACATCACATTTGTGGGTTTTGGTCTTCAACACATCTGGTGAAATTTTGAGCTGTCTGTGTTTGCTACAAGAGGAGATAACACAAAGTATGCGCTTTTGTGTTTCCATTGCTTTCAATGCATTTTGGCCTAAAACGTGCATTTGCTGTTTTCTCTTAAACGCAACATGGGAGAAAAAACCATTTCACATCACATTTGTGGTCTTGGTCTTCAACACATCCAGTGAAATTTTGAGCTGTCTGTGTTTGCTACAAGAGGAGATATCACAAAGTATGCGCTTTTGTTGTTTCCATTGCTTTCAATGCATTTTGGCCTAAAACGTGCATTTACTGTTTTCTCTTAAACGCAACATGGAGAAAAACCATTTCACATCACATTTGTGGGTCTTGGTCTTCAACCACATCCAGTGAAATTTTGAGCTGTCTGTGTTTGCTACAAGAGGAGATATCACAAAGTTTGAACTTTTGTTATTTCCATTGCTTTCAATGCATTTTGGCCTAAAACTTGCATTTGCTGTTTTCTCTTAAACGCAACATGGGAGAAAAACCATTTCACATCACATTTGTGGTTTTGATCTTCAACACATCCAGTGAAATTTTGAGCTTTCTGTGTTTGCTACAAGAGGAGATATCACAAAGTTTGAACTTTTGTTATTTCCATTGCTTTCAATGCATTTTGGCCTAAAACTTGCATTTGCTGTTTTCTCTTAAACACAACATGGGAGAAAAACCATTTCACATCACATTTGTGGGTCTTGGTCTTCAACACATCCAGTGAAATTTTGAGCTGTCTCTGTTTGCTACAAGAGGAGATATCACAAAGTATGCGCTTTTGTTATTTCCATTGCATTCAATGCATTTTGGCCTAAAACTTGCATTTGCTGTTTTCTCTTAAACGCAGCATGGGAGAAAAACCATTTCACATCACATTTGTGGGTTTTGGTCTTCAACACATCCAGTGAATTTTTGAGCTGTCTGTGTTTGCTACAAGAGGAGATAACACAAAGTATGCGCTTTTGTTGTTTCCATTGCTTTCAATGCATTTTGGCCTAAAACGTGCATTTGCTGTTTTCTCTCAAACGCAACATGGGAGAAAAACCATTTCACATCACATTTGTGGGTCTTGGTCTTCAACACATCAGTGAAATTTTGAGCTGTCTGTGTTGCTACAAGAGGAGATATCACAAAGTATGCGCTTTTGTTATTTTCCATTGCTTTCAATGCATTTTGGCCTAAAACTTGCATTTGCTGTTTTCTCTTAAACGCAACATGGGAGAAAAACCATTTCACATCACATTTGTGGGTTTTGGTCTTCACACATCCGGTGAAATTTTGAGCTGTCTGTGTTTTGCTACAAGAGGAGATAACGACAAAGTATGCGCTTTTGTTGTTTCCATTGCTTTCAATGCATTTTGGCCTAAAACGTGCATTTACTGTTTTCTCTTAAACGCAACATGGGAGAAAAACCATTTCACATCTACATTTGTGGGTCTTGGTCTCTCAACATCCAGTGAAATTTTGAGCTGTCTGTGTTTGCTACAAGAGGAGATAACACAAAGTATGCGCTTTTGTGTTTCCATTGCTTTCAATGCATTTGGCCTAAAACGTGCATTTTGCTGTTTTCTCTTAAACGCAACATGGGAGAAAAACCATTTCACATCACATTTGTGGGTCTTGGTCTTCAACACATCCAGTGAAAATTTTGAGCTGTCTGTGTTTGCTACAAGAGGATATCACAAAGTATGGCGCTTTTGTTGTTTCCATTGCTTTCAATGCATTTTGGCCTAAAACGTGCATTTGCTGTTTTCTCTTAAACGCAACATGGGAGAAAAAACCATTTCACATCACATTTGTGGGTCTTGGTCTTCAACACATCCAGTGAAAATTTGAGCTGTCTGTGTTTGCTACAAGAGGAGATATCACAAAGTATCGCTTTTGTTATTTCCATTGCTTTCAATGCATTTTGGCCTAAAACTTGCATTTGCTGTTTTCTCTTAAACGCAACATGGGAGAAAAACCATTTCACTTCACATTTGTGGGTCTTGGTCTTCAAACACATCCAGTGAAAATTTTGAGCTGTCTGTGTTTGCTACAAGAGGAGATATCACAAAGTATGCGCTTTTGTTATTTCCATTGCTTTCAATGCATTTTGGAGTAAAACGTGCATTTGCTGTTTTCTCTTAAGACGCAACATGGGAGAAAAAACGATTTCACATCACATTTGTGAGTTTTGGTCTTCAACACATCCAGTGAAATTTTGAGCTGTCTGTGTTTGCTACAAGAGGAGATATCACAAAGTATGCGCTTTTGTTGTTTTCATTGCTTTCAATGCATTTTGGCCTAAAACGTGCATTTGCTGTTTTCTCTTAAACGCAACATGGAGAAAAACCATTTCAGCATCACATTTGTGGGTCTTGGTCTTCAACACATCCAGTGAAATTTTGAGCTGTCTGTGTTTGCTACAAGAGGAGATATCACAAAGTATGCGCTTTTGTTATTTCCATTGCTTTCAATGCATTTGGCCTAAAACTTGCATTTGCTGTTTTCTCTTAAACGCAACATGGAGAAAAACCATTTCACATCACATTTGTGGGTTTGGTCTTCAACACATCCAGTGAAATTTTGAGCTGTCTGTGTTTGCTACAAGAGGAGATATCACAAAGTAGTGCGCTTTTGTTGTTTTCAATTGCTTTCAATGCATTTTGGCCTAAAACGTGCATTTGCTGTTTTCTCTTAAACGCAACATGGGAGAAAAACCATTTCACATCACATTTGTGGGTCTTGGTCTTCAACACATCCAGTGAAAATTTTGAGCTGTCTGTGTTTGCTACAAGAGGAGATATCACAAAGTTTGAAACTTTTGTTATTTCCATTGCTTTCAATGCATTTTGGCCTAAAAACTTGCATTTGCTGTTTTCTCTTAAACGCAACATGGGAGAAAAACCATTTCACATCACATTTGTGGGTTTTGATCTTCAACACATCCAGTGAAATTTTGAGCTTTCTGTGTTTGCTACAAGAGGAGATATCACAAAGTTTGAACTTTGTTATTTCCATTGCTTTCAATGCATTTTGGCCTATAACTTGCATTTGCTGTTTTCTCTTAAACACAACATGGGAGAAAAACCATTTCACATCACATTTGTGGGTCTTGGTCTTCAACACATCCAGGGAAATTTTGAGCTGTCTCTGTTTGCTACAAGAGGAGATATCACAAAGTATGTGCTTTTGTTATTTCCATTGCATTCAATGCATTTTGGCCTAAAACTTGCATTTGCTGTTTTCTCTTAAACGCAGCATGGGAGAAAAACCATTTCACATCACATTTGTGGGTTTTGGTCTTCAACACATCCAGTGAAATTGTGAGCTGTCTGTGTTTGCTACAAGAGGAGATAACACAAAGTATGCGCTTTTGTTGTTTCCATTGCTTTCAATGCATTTTGGCCTAAAACGTGGCATTTGCTGTTTTCTCTCAAACGCAACATGGGAGAAAAAACCATTTCACATCACATTTGTGGGTCTTGGGTCTTCAACACATCCAGTGAAATTTTGAGCTGTCTGTGTTTGCTACAAGAGGAGATATCACAAAGTATGCGCTTTTGTTATTTCCATTGCTTCAATGCATTTTGGCCTAAAACTTGCATTTGCTGTTTCTCTTAAACGCAACATGGGAGAAAAACCATTTCACATCACATTTGTGGGTTTTGGTCTTCAACACATCTGGTGAAATTTTGAGCTGTCTGTGTTTGCTACAAGAGGAGATAACACAAAGTATGCGCTTTTGTGTTTCCATTGCTTTCAATGCATTTTGGCCTAAAACGTGCATTTGCTGTTTTCTCTTAAATGCAACATGGGAGAAAAACCATTTCACATCACATTTGTGGGTCTTGGTCTTCAACACATCCAGTGAAATTTTGAGCTGTCTGTGTTTGCTACAAGAGGAGATATCACAAAGTTTGAACTTTTGTTATTTCCATTGCTTTCAATGCATTTTGGCCTAAAACTTGCATTTGCTGTTTTCTCTTAAACGCAACATGGGAGAAAAACCATTTCACATCACATTTGTGGGTTTTGATCTTCAACACATCCAGTGAAATTTTGAGCTTTCTGTGTTTGCTACAAGAGGAGATATCACAAAGTTTGAACTTTTGTTATTTCCATTGCTTTCAATGCATTTTGGCCTAAAACTTGCATTTGCTGTTTTCTCTTAAACACAACATGGGAGAAAAACCATTTCACATCACATTTGTGGGTCTTGGTCTTCAACACATCCAGTGAAATTTTGAGCTGTCTCTGTTTGCTACAAGAGGAGATATCACAAAGTATGCGCTTTTGTTATTTCCATTGCATTCAATGCATTTTGGCCTAAAACTTGCATTTGCTGTTTTCTCTTAAACGCAGCATGGGAGAAAAACCATTTCACATCACATTTGTGGGTTTTGGTCTTCAACACATCCAGTGAAATTTTGAGCTGTCTGTGTTTGCTACAAGAGGAGATAACACAAAGTATGCGCTTTTGTTGTTTCCATTGCTTTCAATGCATTTTGGCCTAAAACGTGCATTTGCTGTTTTCTCTCAAACGCAACATGGGAGAAAAACCATTTCACATCACATTTGTGGGTCTTGGTCTTCAACACATCCAGTGAAATTTTGAGCTGTCTGTGTTTGCTACAAGAGGAGATATCACAAAGTATGCGCTTTTGTTATTTCCATTGCTTTCAATGCATTTTGGCCTAAAACTTGCATTTGCTGTTTTCTCTTAAACGCAACATGGGAGAAAAACCATTTCACATCACATTTGTGGGTTTTGGTCTTCAACACATCCGGTGAAATTTTGAGCTGTCTGTGTTTGCTACAAGAGGAGATAACACAAAGTATGCGCTTTTGTTGTTTCCATTGCTTTCAATGCATTTTGGCCTAAAACGTGCATTTACTGTTTTCTCTTAAACGCAACATGGGAGAAAAACCATTTCACATCACATTTGTGGGTCTTGGTCTTCAACACATCCAGTGAAATTTTGAGCTGTCTGTGTTTGCTACAAGAGGAGATAACACAAAGTATGCGCTTTTGTGTTTCCATTGCTTTCAATGCATTTTGGCCTAAAACGTGCATTTGCTGTTTTCTCTTAAACGCAACATGGGAGAAAAACCATTTCACATCACATTTGTGGGTCTTGGTCTTCAACACATCCAGTGAAATTTTGAGCTGTCTGTGTTTGCTACAAGAGGAGATATCACAAAGTATGCGCTTTTGTTGTTTCCATTGCTTTCAATGCATTTTGGCCTAAAACGTGCATTTGCTGTTTTCTCTTAAACGCAACATGGGAGAAAAACCATTTCACATCACATTTGTGGGTCTTGGTCTTCAACACATCCAGTGAAATTTTGAGCTGTCTGTGTTTGCTACAAGAGGAGATATCACAAAGTATGCGCTTTTGTTATTTCCATTGCTTTCAATGCATTTTGGCCTAAAACTTGCATTTGCTGTTTTCTCTTAAACGCAACATGGGAGAAAAACCATTTCACTTCACATTTGTGGGTCTTGGTCTTCAACACATCCAGTGAAATTTTGAGCTGTCTGTGTTTGCTACAAGAGGAGATATCACAAAGTATGCGCTTTTGTTATTTCCATTGCTTTCAATGCATTTTGGAGTAAAACGTGCATTTGCTGTTTTCTCTTAAACGCAACATGGGAGAAAAACGATTTCACATCACATTTGTGGGTTTTGGTCTTCAACACATCCAGTGAAATTTTGAGCTGTCTGTGTTTGCTACAAGAGGAGATATCACAAAGTATGCGCTTTTGTTGTTTTCATTGCTTTCAATGCATTTTGGCCTAAAACGTGCATTTGCTGTTTTCTCTTAAACGCAACATGGGAGAAAAACCATTTCACATCACATTTGTGGGTCTTGGTCTTCAACACATCCAGTGAAATTTTGAGCTGTCTGTGTTTGCTACAAGAGGAGATATCACAAAGTATGCGCTTTTGTTATTTCCATTGCTTTCAATGCATTTTGGCCTAAAACTTGCATTTGCTGTTTTCTCTTAAACGCAACATGGGAGAAAAACCATTTCACATCACATTTGTGGGTTTTGGTCTTCAACACATCCAGTGAAATTTTGAGCTGTCTGTGTTTGCTACAAGAGGAGATATCACAAAGTATGCGCTTTTGTTGTTTTCATTGCTTTCAATGCATTTTGGCCTAAAACGTGCATTTGCTGTTTTCTCTTAAACGCAACATGGGAGAAAAACCATTTCACATCACATTTGTGGGTCTTGGTCTTCAACACATCCAGTGAAATTTTGAGCTGTCTGTGTTTGCTACAAGAGGAGATATCACAAAGTTTGAACTTTTGTTATTTCCATTGCTTTCAATGCATTTTGGCCTAAAACTTGCATTTGCTGTTTTCTCTTAAACGCAACATGGGAGAAAAACCATTTCACATCACATTTGTGGGTTTTGATCTTCAACACATCCAGTGAAATTTTGAGCTTTCTGTGTTTGCTACAAGAGGAGATATCACAAAGTTTGAACTTTTGTTATTTCCATTGCTTTCAATGCATTTTGGCCTAAAACTTGCATTTGCTGTTTTCTCTTAAACACAACATGGGAGAAAAACCATTTCACATCACATTTGTGGGTCTTGGTCTTCAACACATCCAGTGAAATTTTGAGCTGTCTCTGTTTGCTACAAGAGGAGATATCACAAAGTATGTGCTTTTGTTATTTCCATTGCATTCAATGCATTTTGGCCTAAAACTTGCATTTGCTGTTTTCTCTTAAACGCAGCATGGGAGAAAAACCATTTCACATCACATTTGTGGGTTTTGGTCTTCAACACATCCAGTGAAATTTTGAGCTGTCTGTGTTTGCTACAAGAGGAGATAACACAAAGTATGCGCTTTTGTTGTTTCCATTGCTTTCAATGCATTTTGGCCTAAAACGTGCATTTGCTGTTTTCTCTCAAACGCAACATGGGAGAAAAACCATTTCACATCACATTTGTGGGTCTTGGTCTTCAACACATCCAGTGAAATTTTGAGCTGTCTGTGTTTGCTACAAGAGGAGATATCACAAAGTATGCGCTTTTGTTATTTCCATTGCTTTCAATGCATTTTGGCCTAAAACTTGCATTTGCTGTTTCTCTTAAACGCAACATGGGAGAAAAACCATTTCACATCACATTTGTGGGTTTTGGTCTTCAACACATCTGGTGAAATTTTGAGCTGTCTGTGTTTGCTACAAGAGGAGATAACACAAAGTATGCGCTTTTGTGTTTCCATTGCTTTCAATGCATTTTGGCCTAAAACGTGCATTTGCTGTTTTCTCTTAAACGCAACATGGGAGAAAAACCATTTCACATCACATTTGTGGGTCTTGGTCTTCAACACATCCAGTGAAATTTTGAGCTGTCTGTGTTTGCTACAAGAGGAGATATCACAAAGTATGCGCTTTTGTTGTTTCCATTGCTTTCAATGCATTTTGGCCTAAAACGTGCATTTGCTGTTTTCTCTTAAACGCAACATGGGAGAAAAACCATTTCACATCACATTTGTGGGTCTTGGTCTTCAACACATCCAGTGAAATTTTGAGCTGTCTGTGTTTGCTACAAGAGGAGATAACACAAAGTATGCGCTTTTGTTGTTTCCATTGCTTTCAATGCATTTTGGCCTAAAACGTGCATTTGCTGTTTTCTCTCAAACGCAACATGGGAGAAAAACCATTTCACATCACATTTGTGGGTCTTGGTCTTCAACACATCCAGTGAAATTTTGAGCTGTCTGTGTTTGCTACAAGAGGAGATATCACAAAGTATGCGCTTTTGTTATTTCCATTGCTTTCAATGCATTTTGGCCTAAAACTTGCATTTGCTGTTTTCTCTTAAACGCAACATGGGAGAAAAACCATTTCACATCACATTTGTGGGTTTTTGTCTTCAACACATCCAGTGAAATTTTGAGCTGTCTGTGTTTGCTACAAGAGGAGATATCACAAAGTATGTGCTTTTGTTGTTTTCATTGCTTTCAATGCATTTTGGCCTAAAACTTGCATTTGCTGTTTTCTCTTAAACGCAACATGGGAGAAAAACCATTTCACTTCACATTTGTGGGTCTTGGTCTTCAACACATCCAGTGAAATTTTGAGCTGTCTGTGTTTGCTACAAGAGGAGATATCACAAAGTATGCGCTTTTGTTATTTCCATTGCTTTCAATGCATTTTGGAGTAAAACGTGCATTTGCTGTTTTCTCTTAAACGCAACATGGGAGAAAAACGATTTCACATCACATTTGTGGGTTTTGGTCTTCAACACATCCAGTGAAATTTTGAGCTGTCTGTGTTTGCTACAAGAGGAGATATCACAAAGTATGCGCTTTTGTTGTTTTCATTGCTTTCAATGCATTTTGGCCTAAAACGTGCATTTGCTGATTTCTCTTAAACGCAACATGGGAGAAAAACCATTTCACATCACATTTGTGGGTCTTGGTCTTCAACACATCCAGTGAAATTTTGAGCTGTCTGTGTTTGCTACAAGAGGAGATATCACAAAGTTTGAACTTTTGTTATTTCCATTGCTTTCAATGCATTTTGGCCTAAAACTTGCATTTGCTGTTTTCTCTTAAACGCAACATGGGAGAAAAACCATTTCACATCACATTTGTGGGTTTTGGTCTTCAACACATCCAGTGAAATTTTGAGCTGTCTGTGTTTGCTACAAGAGGAGATATCACAAAGTTTGAACTTTTGTTATTTCCATTGCTTTCAATGCATTTTGGCCTAAAACTTGCATTTGCTGTTTTCTCTTAAACACAACATGGGAGAAAAACCATTTCACATCACATTTGTGGGTCTTGGTCTTCAACACATCCAGTGAAATTTTGAGCTGTCTCTGTTTGCTACAAGAGGAGATATCACAAAGTATGCGCTTTCGTTATTTCCATTGCATTCAATGCATTTTGGCCTAAAACTTGCATTTGCTGTTTTCTCTTAAACGCAGCATGGGAGAAAAACCATTTCACATCACATTTGTGGGTTTTGGTCTTCAACACATCCAGTGAAATTTTGAGCTGTCTGTGTTTGCAACAAGAGGAGATATCACAAAGTATGCGCTTTTGTTATTTCCATTGCTTTCAATGCATTTTGGCCTAAAACTTGCATTTGCTGTTTTCTCTTAAACGCAACATGGGAGAAAAACCATTTCACATCACATTTGTGGGTTTTGGTCTTCAACACATCCAGTGAAATTTTGAGCTGTCTGTGTTTGCTACAAGAGGAGATAACACAAAGTATGCGCTTTTGTTGTTTCCATTGCTTTCAATGCATTTTGGCCTAAAACGTGCATTTACTGTTTTCTCTTAAACGCAACATGGGAGAAAAACCATTTCACATCACATTTGTGGGTCTTGGTCTTCAACACATCCAGTGAAATTTTGAGCTGTCTGTGTTTGCTACAAGAGGAGATAACACAAAGTATGCGCTTTTGTGTTTCCATTGCTTTCAATGCATTTTGGCCTAAAACGTGCATTTGCTGTTTTCTCTTAAACGCAACATGGGAGAAAAACCATTTCACATCAGATTTGTGGTTTTTGGTCTTCAACACATCCAGTGAAATTTTGAGCTGTCTGTGTTTGCTCCAAGAGGAGATAACACAAAGTATGTGCTTTTGTTGTTTCCATTGCTTTCAATGCATTTTGGCCTAAAACGTGCATTTGCTGTTTTCTCTTAAATGCAACATGGGAGAAAAACCATTTCACATCACATTTGTGGGTCTTGGTCTTCAACACATCCAGTGAAATTTTGAGCTGTCTGTGTTTGCTACAAGAGGAGATATCACAAAGTTTGAACTTTTGTTATTTCCATTGCTTTCAATGCATTTTGGCCTAAAACTTGCATTTGCTGTTTTCTCTTAAACGCAACATGGGAGATAAACCATTTCACATCACATTTGTGGGTTTTGGTCTTCAACACATCCAGTGAAATTTTGAGCTGTCTGTGTTTGCTACAAGAGGAGATAACGCAAAGTATGCGCTTTTGTTGTTTCCATTGCTTTCAATGCATTTTGGCCTAAAACGTGCATTTGCTGTTTTCTCTTAAACGCAACATGGGAGAAAAACCATTTCACATCACATTTGTGGGTTTTGGTCTTCAACACATCCAGTGAAATTTTGAGCTGTCTGTGTTTGCTACAAGAGGAGATAACAGAAAGTATGCGCTTTGTGTTTCCATTGCTTTCAATGCATTTTTGCCTAAAACGTGCATTTGCTGTTTTCTCTCAAACGCAACATGGGAGAAAAACCATTTCACATCACATTTGTGGGTCTTTGTCTTCAACACATCCAGTGAAATTTTGAGCTGTCTGTGTTTGCTACAAGACGAGATATCACAAAGTATGCACTTTTGTTGTTTCCATTGCTTTCAATGCATTTTGGCCTAAAACGTGCATTTGCTGTTTTCTCTTAAACGCAACATGGGAGTAAAACCATTTCACATCACATTTGTGGGTCTTGGTCTTCAACACATCCAGTGAAATTTTGAGCTGTCTGTGTTTGCTACAAGAGGAGATAACACAAAGTATGCGCTTTTGTGTTTCCATTGCTTTCAATGCATTTTGGCCTAAAACGTGCATTTGCTGTTTTCTCTCAAACGCAACATGGGAGAAAAACCATTTCACATCACATTTGTGGGTCTTGGTCTTCAACACATCCAGTGAAATTTTGAGCTGTCTGTGTTTGCTACAAGAGGAGATATCACAAAGTATGCGCTTTTGTTATTTCCATTGCTTTCAATGCATTTTGGCCTAAAACTTGCATTTGCTGTTTTCTCTTAAACGCAACATGGGAGAAAAACCATTTCACATCACATTTGTGGGTTTTGGTCTTCAACACATCCAGTGAAATTTTGAGCTGTCTGTGTTTGCTACAAGAGGAGATATCACAAAGTATGCGCTTTTGTTGTTTTCATTGCTTTCAATGCATTTTGGCCTAAAACGTGCATTTGCTGTTTTCTCTTAAACGCAACATGGGAGAAAAACCATTTCACATCACATTTGTGGGTCTTGGTCTTCAACACATCCAGTGAAATTTTGAGCTGTCTGTGTTTGCTACAAGAGGAGATATCACAAAGTTTGAACTTTTGTTATTTCCATTGCTTTCAATGCATTTTGGCCTAAAACTTGCATTTGCTGTTTTCTCTTAAACGCAACATGGGAGAAAAACCATTTCACATCACATTTGTGGGTTTTGATCTTCAACACATCCAGTGAAATTTTGAGCTTTCTGTGTTTGCTACAAGAGGAGATATCACAAAGTTTGAACTTTTGTTATTTCCATTGCTTTCAATGCATTTTGGCCTAAAACTTGCATTTGCTGTTTTCTCTTAAACACAACATGGGAGAAAAACCATTTCACATCACATTTGTGGGTCTTGGTCTTCAACACATCCAGTGAAATTTTGAGCTGTCTGTGTTTGCTACAAGAGGAGATATCACAAAGTATGCGCTTTTGTTATTTCCATTGCTTTCAATGCATTTTGGCCTAAAACTTGCATTTGCTATTTTCTCTTAAACGCAACATGGGAGAAAAACCATTTCACATCACATTTGTGGGTTTTGGTCTTCAACACATCCAGTGAAATTTTGAGCTGTCTGTGTTTGCTACAAGAGGAGATAACACAAAGTATGCGCTTTTGTTGTTTCCATTGCTTTCAATGCATTTTGGCCTAAAACGTGCATTTACTGTTTTCTCTTAAACGCAACATGGGAGAAAAACCATTTCACATCACATTTGTGGGTCTTGGTCTTCAACACATCCAGTGAAATTTTGAGCTGTCTGTGTTTGCTACAAGAGGAGATAACACAAAGTATGCGCTTTTGTGTTTCCATTGCTTTCAATGCATTTTGGCCTAAAACGTGCATTTGCTGTTTTCTCTTAAACGCAACATGGGAGAAAAACCATTTCACATCACATTTGTGGGTCTTGGTCTTCAACACATCCAGTGAAATTTTGAGCTGTCTGTGTTTGCTACAAGAGGAGATAACACAAAGTATGCGCTTTTGTTATTTCCATTGCTTTCAATGCATTTTGGAGTAAAACGTGCATTTGCTGTTTTCTCTTAAACGCAACATGGGAGAAAAACGATTTCACATCACATTTGTGGGTTTTGGTCTTCAACACATCCAGTGAAATTTTGAGCTGTCTGTGTTTGCTACAAGAGGAGATTTCACAAAGTATGCGCTTTTGTTGTTTTCATTGCTTTCAATGCATTTTGGCCTAAAACGTGCATTTGCTGTTTTCTCTTAAACGCAACATGGGAGAAAAACCATTTCACATCACATTTGTGGGTCTTGGTCTTCAACACATCCAGTGAAATTTTGAGCTGTCTGTGTTTGCTACAAGAGGAGATATCACAAAGTTTGAACTTTTGTTATTTCCATTGCTTTCAATGCATTTTGGCCTAAAACTTGCATTTGCTGTTTTCTCTTAAACGCAACATGGGAGAAAAACCATTTCACATCACATTTGTGGGTCTTGGTCTTCAACACATCCAGTGAAATTTTGAGCTGTCTGTGTTTGCTACAAGAGGAGATATCACAAAGTATGCGCTTTTGTTATTTCCATTGCTTTCAATGCATTTTGGCCTAAAACTTGCATTTGCTGTTTTCTCTTAAACGCAACATGGGAGAAAAACCATTTCACATCACATTTGTGGGTTTTGGTCTTCAACACATCCAGTGAAATTTTGAGCTGTCTGTGTTTGCTACAAGAGGAGATATCACAAAGTATGTGCTTTTGTTGTTTTCATTGCTTTCAATGCATTTTGGCCTAAAACTTGCATTTGCTGTTTTCTCTTAAACGCAACATGGGAGAAAAACCATTTCACTTCACATTTGTGGGTCTTGGTCTTCAACACATCCAGTGAAATTTTGAGCTGTCTGTGTTTGCTACAAGAGGAGATATCACAAAGTATGCGCTTTTGTTATTTCCATTGCTTTCAATGCATTTTGGAGTAAAACGTGCATTTGCTGTTTTCTCTTAAACGCAACATGGGAGAAAAACGATTTCACATCACATTTGTGGGTTTTGGTCTTCAACACATCCAGTGAAATTTTGAGCTGTCTGTGTTTGCTACAAGAGGAGATATCACAAAGTATGCGCTTTTGTTGTTTTCATTGCTTTCAATGCATTTTGGCCTAAAACGTGCATTTGCTGTTTTCTCTTAAACGCAACATGGGAGAAAAACCATTTCACATCACATTTGTGGGTCTTGGTCTTCAACACATCCAGTGAAATTTTGAGCTGTCTGTGTTTGCTACAAGAGGAGATATCACAAAGTTTGAACTTTTGTTATTTCCATTGCTTTCAATGCATTTTGGCCTAAAACTTGCATTTGCTGTTTTCTCTTAAACGCAACATGGGAGAAAAACCATTTCACATCACATTTGTGGGTTTTGGTCTTCAACACATCCAGTGAAATTTTGAGCTGTCTGTGTTTGCTACAAGAGGAGATATCACAAAGTTTGAACTTTTGTTATTTTCATTGCTTTCAATGCATTTTGGCCTAAAACTTGCATTTGCTGTTTTCTCTTAAACACAACATGGGAGAAAAACCATTTCACATCACATTTGTGGGTCTTGGTCTTCAACACATCCAGTGAAATTTTGAGCTGTCTCTGTTTGCTACAAGAGGAGATATCACAAAGTATGCGCTTTCGTTATTTCCATTGCATTCAATGCATTTTGGCCTAAAACTTGCATTTGCTGTTTTCTCTTAAACGCAGCATGGGAGAAAAACCATTTCACATCACATTTGTGGGTTTTGGTCTTCAACACATCCAGTGAAATTTTGAGCTGTCTGTGTTTGCAACAAGAGGAGATATCACAAAGTATGCGCTTTTGTTATTTCCATTGCTTTCAATGCATTTTGGCCTAAAACTTGCATTTGCTGTTTTCTCTTAAACGCAACATGGGAGAAAAACCATTTCACATCACATTTGTGGGTTTTGGTCTTCAACACATCCAGTGAAATTTTGAGCTGTCTGTGTTTGCTACAAGAGGAGATATCACAAAGTATGCGCTTTTGTTGTTTTCATTGCTTTCAATGCATTTTGGCCTAAAACGTGCATTTGCTGTTTTCTCTTAAACGCAACATGGGAGAAAAACCATTTCACATCACATTTGTGGGTTTTGGTCTGTGTTTATTACAGAAATTGCCACCATATAAAAAATATATAAAACCATATTTACAATATTTTACATATTATACATTCTAAGCCAATATTTGTATTTAATCCATACTAACAACTCCCTTATCAATTGGAGCACTTACAAGGAACACCACCAAACCCTATCCACCACCTACCCCTCCCCCCACTACATACCCCAGCAACCTCAAAACCCTCCCTCCCCACACCTCACACACCACACTTCGCAATTCTCACACTCCACCACCTACCCAAGCAGCGAGAAGGTAATACTAGTTATCCAGGTATATGTAAAGCATTTCTCTGTAATTTCTATATACTAGGTGAAGGACAGGAAAGGGTAAACACCAGCTACAATGGACTCTGGACCGAATTTCTGCTACCCATTCAAGGGGGCCTCAGATGGCGCCACAAACGTGACCAGCTGACGGCATCCATCCTTCCTTTATCCATTTCCATCATCCGCTTTACCTCGTGCAGAATTTCCCCAACTACTGATATCCAGGGAAGGACTTTACCCCCCATGGCCAATCGACACCGTGCATTCCATGTGCTATAACGGACCGCTAAGCTGACTAAAAAAATTGTGCACAAATCAAACCTTCCAAATCCCTTGAATGCACCATAAGCCCATTCAGGGTAACTCAGCCCCGAAAGGCAAGGAATACGAAGGCGCCTTGAAACCCTCTTATAAACCCCTATGTTATAGGGACACTTACAGAAGAAGTGGTCCATAGTCTCCTCCTCCCCTAGACACTCCTCCCGTGGACAACCACGATCATCGGCACTTCTTACTTTAAGGTTACCCCTAACATAGAGCCTTCCATGGAAGGAGAGCCAGGCTATGTCCCTAAACTTCAAAGGGATCCTCTGAGAGTTAATCAGAGCTAATCCCTCCGAACACACCTCACCCGGGCAATCCTTTAGGGCCAGCGGAACATAGAAGTAGGTCTGCAGAATCCTCAACCCCATCTCCCTCCTGGCTGAGCTTCTTACATCACCGACCCCCAAGCTCCACCGCCTCATAACTTTCAGGCACAGGATAACGTAGATCGGGAGGTATCCTCGCCTAACTCGGAATGTCTTAATCCGACCCCCTTCCATCCATTCATTGAGGAAGGGAAACACCCATCCCCCGAAGCCTTCTACCCATTGAGGGGGAGTCTCCAAAAACAGACTCCCAATGTTTAATTTACAAAACGTTGTTACAAAGAAAACAACTGGATTGACCATACTCTGGCCTCCTTCTTCTCTCAATTTGTAGGTGATTCCCCTTTTGATAATATTCATCCTGTTTCCCCAAAACATCAGGAAAAACAGTGAATTTAACCTAGACCACATAGATTGAGGCAAAAAACAGACATAGCTAATGTACAGAAACACCGGGATCAGGTGGGTTTTACATAAGTCAACCCTTTCCCTGTAAGAAGATTTCCACCTTCTCCATACAGATACCTTCCTGGTTGCTATTTCCAGCTTCTTCTCCCAATTTAGGGTGCCATAATCACCATGATTGAAAAATATTCCTAGAATTTTTATCTGCGCACTGGCCCGGGGGAGGCTGTCCGGAAGGTCAAATTCTGCCCCTTCCTCCCCCATCCAAAAAGCTTCACACTTCTCCTGGTTTATCCTGGAGCATGAAGCCTCAGAATACAACCTGATAAGTTCTTCCACCTGCCATGCCTCTGCCTCTTCAGACAGAAACACCGTGACATCATCAGCATAGGCTACAACCTTCAGTGCAGGCCCCGGACCCAGCTGCACCCCTCCCACCGTATCATACTCCAACCTCCTTATAAAGGGGTCAATAGCAAACACGTACAGAAGGGGGCTCAGGGGGCAACCCTGACGAACCCCAGAACCCACACTGAAAGCTTCACCCACCCAACCATTCACAAGTGGGAAGCTTTCGGCCTTTTTATATATTGTTTTCAGCCAATTCACCACCCTCTCTGGAAATCCATACCACTCCAGTACCGCCCATAGGTACTCATGGTTGACTCTGTCAAAAGCCTTTGACTGATCCAGTGCCAACAAATACTTTCCCCACTTCTCAGCACGACACCGCTCAATGACCTCCCGGACACCAAGGACAGCACTAAAAGTACTACGGCCCTTCACAGTGCAATGCTGAGAAGCTGAAAGAAGCAATTCCGTAAATTCAGCCATTCTGTTAAAAATTATTTTTGCCAAAATCTTCCTATCAGTGTTAAGAAGAGCTATGGGGCGCCAGTTCTCAACACTCAGAGGGTCCTTTCTTTTGGAGAGTAATATAAGAGCAGATGTCCTCATAGAAGGGGGAAGACATTCTTCACCAAGACACTCATTGAAAACTTCTACCAGACGAGGGGCCAGAATATCCGAAAAGGTCTTATAAAACTCAGATGTTAAACCATCCGGACCTGGAGATTTTTTCCCAGAAAGCCCGTCAATTGCTCTCCTGACCTCCTCCACCCCTATATCACTCTCCAAACAATCAAAGGGGACATCAGGCCTCCTGAGTCCAGGTGTTCCCCTCAGAAAGACCTCCATCCTTTCTCTGATAAGTAATTTCTCAGATAAAAGGTCAGAGTAATAATCTACAATGACACCCAAAATACCCTCCTTTGTCTCTTGGAGAGTACCCTGGTTATCACGCAGTCCCCTGATCTCTCTTGCCTCAGCTGTCATCCTACAGCTCTGATAGGGATCAGGCGAGTGGTAAGTCCCGTAATCCCTCTCCAGAACCAAAGATGCCAACCGGTTATACTGAAATTCTTTCATCTGAGCTTTTACCCGGGAAATTTCCCCACTATTTCCCTCCTCAGAAATCAAGAGATCCAATTTCTTTCTCAAAAAATAGTAGATGTTGCTATTTACCAAGTTCTTTTTTGCTACTGATCGTTTAAAGAAATTCCGAGTTCTTTTCTTGACCTCCTCCCACCACTCTGATCTACTCCATCCTGCCTCCAACAATGTTTCCTGTGCCTGAAAGAACTCTCTAAAGGATTGTCTAACTCCCTCCTCCTGTAGGAGGTCCGAGTTAAGGCGCCACATACCCCTGCCTTTCTGAAGGGATTGTGCTACATTCAAGGTAACACTCAGAAAACAGTGATCCGAAAACTCCACCAACCTTACCTCTGGAGGCAAGGTCTTCAGAGTTTCCTTAACAAAAAATCTATCTATCCTTGACCTACGACTACCGCAATAATATGTGTAACCCGTGAGGTCTGGGTAATGGCGAACATGCACATCCACCAGACCAGCCTCTCTAATCATCCCTACTAAATAATTTGAATCATAGCTCAATGTTGTCTTTGAGCCTCCCCTGTCTTTAGGCCGAATGACGGTGTTAAAATCACCACCAAAGACAACTTGTTGGGCCGTGAAGAGAAATGGTTTTATTTCTCTAAAGAGGCACTTTCTATCCCATGCTGACTGCGGGCCATAGATGTTAATCAATCTCAGGTCATGCCCCCTCAGAGAAATATCCAAAATGATACACCTGCCCACTTGTAACTCTATAACCTTGTGTATGGTTACCATATCAGTAAAAAGTACTGCCACCCCACCGTACGGCTCGGCCGCAAGAGACCAGTAAGATGGACCCCTCTTCCACTCCCTCTTAATCCTATGGAGGGCATCCAACTTACTTATCCTTGTCTCCTGCAAAAACAAAAAATCAACCTCAATCGTGTTGAAAAAATCAAAGGCCATAAAACGAGCTCGGTCGGAAATAACGGAAGCCACATTAATCGTGGCACATCGTATGGGTTGGGGATCCATATTTCTAGGTTATAGAAAAGCAGAACCAACCTTACCTTCTCCTTACTTCTGCCCAGGGGGATCCCCCTCCCCCACACCCTCCACCCTAGCCCCACCACCATCTCCATCACCAATACACACCACCACTCCCCTTCCTCCCGGATCCGGAGGTTTGGGAATTACAGACCCCTGTGGAACTTCCACAGATGGATCAATCCCAATTACCTCCATTTCGCCCTCATTTTGAGGAGGTGCATCCTCCCCTTCCTTCTCCTCCACCCGACTTCTCCTCCTTCTTATATCCCCCTGTAGTTCTGTCCCCATTTCGTCCCACTCTAAATCCTGTGGATCTTCTATGGTTTTCCCCTCCTTCCCTTGGCCCATTTCCCCCTTCTCCTCCTTCCTTCTCTTACTGGATCCTGATTCTCCTTCCCTATCCTTCTTCCTTGCCGCCCTCCTTCTTGCTACTCTAGGGGCAAACACCAACTCCCCCCTTTGCCTCATTATCTCCCCATCTTCTTCTTCATCTGTGGTAAGCGCATCAAATCTGTTTACCAATATTAACTCCTCCCCTCCTTTCCTCTTTTTTTTATTTTTATTTTTAACCTTTTGGAATCCATCCTCTCTATTTTCCACCTCTTTCCTTTCCTCTGCCACTCTCCACCTTGTCACATGCTCCTCTTGCACCTCCACTGAACCTCTCTCCTTTCTACCTCTTCCCTCCTCCTCCTCCCCTGAATCATCCTTCTCCCTCACATCAGCCTCCGGACACCTACTATATGGGTGTCCCTCTTGTCCACACAAATTGCACCTCACTCTATTGCACATTCTCGACGTATGCCCCATTCCTCCACATAATGTACATTTAATCACTCCACAATCCCCACTCAAATGCCGCGTATCCCCACACCTAAAACAGGTCTTTGGCTGGCCCTGATAGAAGACCTGTATTCTGTCCCTCCCAATGTAGGTGGCAGAGGGCAAGTGGTTCATACCAAACGCAGTACTTAACAGTCTTACCTGTATGGTATAAGCCCCACCCCACACCCCCTTGGTGTAATCAACTTTTACCAGTCCCGATAACACCTCACAGTGCCTAGAGAGCCAATACTTAATGTCATTTTCTGGTATAGATTCATTTCGAACCAGCACAGTCAATTTGACCACATCCTGCCTAGACATTAATTTTGCACTGTAGTCATCATATGGCTTATTTCCTTTGGCAGATGACCATTTGCTCCACAGTCTCTGCATTCCATAGTTTGATTGGAAACTTACATCAAAGTCTTTAGATCTAATAGGATGTATGCATGCAAATAAATCTACAGCTGATACACCCAGAGAAAACAACATGGTCAAAAAATGTTCTTTGCTTGGTACCTCCTCCTCCCCCTCCCACTTAAACTGTATCACATTACGCCTCTTAACACCAGTATCATGTTCAGTTCTTGAAAAAAACTTTCGTGCCTCACTCCTCCCCCCTGCCAATGCACCAGCATAAGAAACTTTATTTTTATTAATATTTTGTTCATTTCCCAAATCATTACCATTCACCTTCTGTCCATTGCCAGAGTCATGAATCCCAGAGACTGATGCTCCTTCATTAACACCTTTGCCACCAATCATCTTCCTTGCTTGTTCTTTATTAATCAGCTCTAATGCTGCCTTCACTCTTGCAGGAGTCTCCAGTTCCCCATACATGATATTTAATAAGGCTCTTTCTTTTGGCTGCAACCGTTCTTTTTCCAGTGACAGCATACCCTGTGCCAAGACACCTCTCTTCCTGGACACCGCTACTTCCATGCCCTCCTTTGATGCGTCCTCAGCTGCCCCCGTAGCCGCCCCGGGTCCTGAGGTACACACAGAATCCGCCGGCCCAATAGGGGGTACAGCCTCCTCACCCCTCTGCGCCCTACTCGTCCGTCCTTCCCCGGTCCGCACCGGGCGCCCTTGCCTACCTACCAGCGTTTCGGCAGAGGTGTCCGGACCCTGGGAGACATCCCCCAGCGAGGCGGGGACACTCTCTACCGAACGCGCAAAGTCCTCCGCCGCACCCCGGGGGTCCCCCACTCCTCCACCTACCTGCCGATTCACTGCGTCGCCCTTCGCTGTCTCTGGCTCCCGACTCCCGGCTCCAGCTGAGGTACTCTTTCCATCGCTGCAGACAGAGTCCCCGATGCCTGGAAGCTCTGCCTCTCCCGATTTTGCTGCAGTGCTGCTGGAGACGAATACACCAGGGATCCCGTCACCACTACTCACCGGGATCCCAGCTCCTTGCCGCTTCACCGCGATGCCTTCCTCCGTCTCCGGCTCCAGGCTCCTGGCTCCAGCTGAACACTCCATTCTCTCACTGCCGTCAGGACCTTGGATACAGGAAATTCCTCCTCCTCCCGAGACAGGCATACCACCGCTGGAGACAGGCACGCCAGGAATTCCACCACCGCTCACAGGGATCCCTGCCGCGTCATCATTCCTGATTGACAGGTCCTCCGCTACGTCACCGCTCTGCCTCGGAACTCCCGCCATGTCACCGGGAACTCCACTAACCCTTTCAGGTAACTTTTCAGTTTCTTCCATTATTTTAATGGCAGTCAGTAATGGATTCTCCGATGGCTGAGTCGGGGTTAACCCCTCCAGTGCTGGATTAGCTGGAAAGCCGCTGGGATCCTCCGGACACTGGCTCGCCTGTCTCAGCAGCCTGATTCTTTCTTTCACCCGGTCAAGGGTATCCTGCAGCTCCACCAGTTCTCCTCTCAGCCTGGGTTTCTCCCACGTATGCGCTTTATTCCTCTTTTTTTTAATATAAGAGATTTTTGTGTTTAACCTCTTCGCCTCTGCCACGGCTTCTTCCAAGCACAGCTGTGCTACATAGTCTTCTTCATCGGAGCCCAGGGAAGCCTCCCCTTCCTCCTCAACGGCCAAAAACATCGGGTCCTCGGTCCCCCCCTCTTCACTATCCGGTGGAGCACCGGCACCACTCGCCTCCGCTCTACCCACGGTTACATCACCGGGGGGAGCCTCCACGGACAGTTCGGGGGGTCCCGCTCGCGGCCGCTGTTGCTCCACAGCAGCCGCGCTCCCGACAACATGCTTCTCCGGCTCCCGCACCCCCGGCTGGCTGAAAGCTTCAGCCCGATTCCTCACCGGGGTACTCAGGTGCGGCTCCTCTTTTTTCCTCACCCGCTGGGCTTGAGACCCCTTCCGTAGGGGACTCTTCCCTTTCCATGCCCCAGGAGGGCGCATCCTTCCTGGGGGAAGCCCGCAGAACAGCTGGCTGGAAACGTCACACTGTACTGGAAGTCAGGAGCTCCTCCTCCACACGTCCTGCCGCCAGGGATTCAGCACATCCAGTGAAATTTTGAGCTGTCTGTGTTTGCTACAAGAGGAGATAACACAAAGTATGCGCTTTTGTTGTTTCCATTGCTTTCAATGCATTTTGGCCTAAAACGTGCATTTACTGTTTTCTCTTAAACGCAACATGGGAGAAAAACCATTTCACATCACATTTGTGGGTCTTGGTCTTCAACACATCCAGTGAAATTTTGAGCTGTCTGTGTTTGCTACAAGAGGAGATAACACAAAGTATGCGCTTTTGTGTTTCCATTGCTTTCAATGCATTTTGGCCTAAAACGTGCATTTGCTGTTTTCTCTTAAACGCAACATGGGAGAAAAACCATTTCACATCAGATTTGTGGGTCTTGGTCTTCAACACATCCAGTGAAATTTTGAGCTGTCTGTGTTTGCTACAAGAGGAGATGTCACAAAGTATGCGCTTTTGTTGTTTTCATTGCTTTCAATGCATTTTGGCCTAAAACGAGCATTTGCTGTTTTCTCTTAAACGCAACATGGGAGAAAAACCATTTCACATCACATTTGTGGTTTTTGGTCTTCAACACATCCAGTGAAATTTTGAGCTGTCTGTGTTTGCTCCAAGAGGAGATAACACAAAGTATGTGCTTTTGTTGTTTCCATTGCTTTCAATGCATTTTGGCCTAAAACGTGCATTTGCTGTTTTCTCTTAAACGCAACATGGGAGAAAAACCATTTCACATCACATTTGTGGGTCTTGGTCTTCAACACATCCAGTGAAATTTTGAGCTGTCTGTGTTTGCTACAAGAGGAGATATCACAAAGTATGCGCTTTTGTTGTTTTCATTGCTTTCAATGCATTTTGGCCTAAAACGTGCATTTGCTGTTTTCTCTTAAATGCAAAATGGGAGAAAAACCATTTCACATCACATTTGTGGGTCTTGGTCTTCAACACATCCAGTGAAATTTTGAGCTGTCTGTGTTTGCTACAAGAGGAGATATCACAAAGTTTGAACTTTTGTTATTTCCATTGCTTTCAATGCATTTTGGCCTAAAACTTGCATTTGCTGTTTTCTCTTAAACGCAACATGGGAGATAAACCATTTCACATCACATTTGTGGGTTTTGGTCTTCAACACATCCAGTGAAATTTTGAGCTGTCTGTGTTTGCTACAAGAGGAGATAACGCAAAGTATGCGCTTTTGTTGTTTCCATTGCTTTCAATGCATTTTGGCCTAAAACGTGCATTTGCTGTTTTCTCTTAAACGCAACATGGGAGAAAAACCATTTCACATCACATTTGTGGGTTTTGGTCTTCAACACATCCAGTGAAATTTTGAGCTGTCTGTGTTTGCTACAAGAGGAGATAACACAAAGTATGCGCTTTGTGTTTCCATTGCTTTCAATGCATTTTTGCCTAAAACGTGCATTTGCTGTTTTCTCTCAAACGCAACATGGGAGAAAAACCATTTCACATCACATTTGTGGGTCTTTGTCTTCAACACATCCAGTGAAATTTTGAGCTGTCTGTGTTTGCTACAAGAGGAGATATCACAAAGTTTGAACTTTTGTTATTTTCATTGCTTTCAATGCATTTTGGCCTAAAACTTGCATTTGCTGTTTTCTCTTAAACACAACATGGGAGAAAAACCATTTCACATCACATTTGTGGGTCTTGGTCTTCAACACATCCAGTGAAATTTTGAGCTGTCTCTGTTTGCTACAAGAGGAGATATCACAAAGTATGCGCTTTCGTTATTTCCATTGCATTCAATGCATTTTGGCCTAAAACTTGCATTTGCTGTTTTCTCTTAAACGCAGCATGGGAGAAAAACCATTTCACATCACATTTGTGGGTTTTGGTCTTCAACACATCCAGTGAAATTTTGAGCTGTCTGTGTTTGCAACAAGAGGAGATATCACAAAGTATGCGCTTTTGTTATTTCCATTGCTTTCAATGCATTTTGGCCTAAAACTTGCATTTGCTGTTTTCTCTTAAACGCAACATGGGAGAAAAACCATTTCACATCACATTTGTGGGTTTTGGTCTTCAACACATCCAGTGAAATTTTGAGCTGTCTGTGTTTGCTACAAGAGGAGATAACACAAAGTATGCGCTTTTGTTGTTTTCATTGCTTTCAATGCATTTTGGCCTAAAACGTGCATTTACTGTTTTCTCTTAAACGCAACATGGGAGAAAAACCATTTCACATCACATTTGTGGGTCTTGGTCTTCAACACATCCAGTGAAATTTTGAGCTGTCTGTGTTTGCTACAAGAGGAGATAACACAAAGTATGCGCTTTTGTGTTTCCATTGCTTTCAATGCATTTTGGCCTAAAACGTGCATTTGCTGTTTTCTCTTAAACGCAACATGGGAGAAAAACCATTTCACATCAGATTTGTGGGTCTTGGTCTTCAACACATCCAGTGAAATTTTGAGCTGTCTGTGTTTGCTACAAGAGGAGATGTCACAAAGTATGCGCTTTTGTTGTTTTCATTGCTTTCAATGCATTTTGGCCTAAAACGAGCATTTGCTGTTTTCTCTTAAACGCAACATGGGAGAAAAACCATTTCACATCACATTTGTGGTTTTTGGTCTTCAACACATCCAGTGAAATTTTGAGCTGTCTGTGTTTGCTCCAAGAGGAGATAACACAAAGTATGTGCTTTTGTTGTTTCCATTGCTTTCAATGCATTTTGGCCTAAAACGTGCATTTGCTGTTTTCTCTTAAACGCAACATGGGAGAAAAACCATTTCACATCACATTTGTGGGTCTTGGTCTTCAACACATCCAGTGAAATTTTGAGCTGTCTGTGTTTGCTACAAGAGGAGATATCACAAAGTATGCGCTTTTGTTGTTTTCATTGCTTTCAATGCATTTTGGCCTAAAACGTGCATTTGCTGTTTTCTCTTAAATGCAAAATGGGAGAAAAACCATTTCACATCACATTTGTGGGTCTTGGTCTTCAACACATCCAGTGAAATTTTGAGCTGTCTGTGTTTGCTACAAGAGGAGATATCACAAAGTTTGAACTTTTGTTATTTCCATTGCTTTCAATGCATTTTGGCCTAAAACTTGCATTTGCTGTTTTCTCTTAAACGCAACATGGGAGATAAACCATTTCACATCACATTTGTGGGTTTTGGTCTTCAACACATCCAGTGAAATTTTGAGCTGTCTGTGTTTGCTACAAGAGGAGATAACGCAAAGTATGCGCTTTTGTTGTTTCCATTGCTTTCAATGCATTTTGGCCTAAAACGTGCATTTGCTGTTTTCTCTTAAACGCAACATGGGAGAAAAACCATTTCACATCACATTTGTGGGTTTTGGTCTTCAACACATCCAGTGAAATTTTGAGCTGTCTGTGTTTGCTACAAGAGGAGATAACACAAAGTATGCGCTTTGTGTTTCCATTGCTTTCAATGCATTTTTGCCTAAAACGTGCATTTGCTGTTTTCTCTCAAACGCAACATGGGAGAAAAACCATTTCACATCACATTTGTGGGTCTTTGTCTTCAACACATCCAGTGAAATTTTGAGCTGTCTGTGTTTGCTACAAGACGAGATATCACAAAGTATGCACTTTTGTTGTTTCCATTGCTTTCAATGCATTTTGGCCTAAAACGTGCATTTGCTGTTTTCTCTTAAACGCAACATGGGAGTAAAACCATTTCACATCACATTTGTGGGTCTTGGTCTTCAACACATCCAGTGAAATTTTGAGCTGTCTGTGTTTGCTACAAGAGGAGATAACACAAAGTATGCGCTTTTGTGTTTCCATTGCTTTCAATGCATTTTGGCCTAAAACGTGCATTTGCTGTTTTCTCTCAAACGCAACATGGGAGAAAAACCATTTCACATCACATTTGTGGGTCTTGGTCTTCAACACATCCAGTGAAATTTTGAGCTGTCTGTGTTTGCTACAAGAGGAGATATCACAAAGTTTGAACTTTTGTTATTTCCATTGCTTTCAATGCATTTTGGCCTAAAACTTGCATTTGCTGTTTTCTCTTAAACGCAACATGGGAGAAAAACCATTTCACATCACATTTGTGGGTCTTGGTCTTCAACACATCCACGTTTTAGGCCAAAATGCATTGAAAGCAATGGAACCAACAAAAGTGCATACTTTGTGATATCTCCTCTTGTAGCAAACACAGACAGCTCAAAATTTCACTGGATGTGTTGAAGACAAAGACCCACAAATGTGATGTGAAATGGTTTTTCTCCCATGTTGCGTTTGAGAGAAAACAGCAAATGCACGTTTTAGGCCAAAATGCATTGAAAGCAATGGAAACACAAAAGCGCATACTTTGTGATATCTCCTCTTGTAGCAAACACAGACAGCTCAAAATTTCACTGGATGTGTTGAAGACCAAGACCCACAAATGTGATGTGAAATGGTTTTTTCTCCCATGTTGTGTTTAAGAGAAAACAGCAAATGCAAGTTTTAGGCCAAAATGCATTGAAAGCAATGGAAATAACAAAAGTTCAAACTTTGTGATATCTCCTCTTGTAGCAAACACAGACAGCTCAAAATTTCACTGGATGTGTTGAAGACCAAAACCCACAAATGTGATGTGAAATGGTTTTTCTCCCATGTTGCGTTTAAGAGAAAACAGCAAATGCAAGTTTTAGGCCAAAATGCATTGAAAGCAATGGAAATAACAAAAGTTCAAACTTTGTGATATCTCCTCTTGTAGGAAACACAGACAGCTCAAAATTTCACTGGATGTGTTGAAGACCAAGACCCACAAATGTGATGTGAAATGGTTTTTCTCCCATGTTGCATTTAAGAGAAAACAGCAAATGCACGTTTTAGGCCAAAATGCATTGAAAGCAATGAAAACAACAAAAGCGCATACTTTGTGATATCTCCTCTTGTAGCAAACACAGACAGCTCAAAATTTCACTGGATGTGTTGAAGACAAAAACCCACAAATGTGATGTGAAATCGTTTTTCTCCCATGTTGCGTTTAAGAGAAAACAGCAAATGCACGTTTTACTCCAAAATGCATTGAAAGCAATGGAAATAACAAAAGCGCATACTTTGTGATATCTCCTCTTGTAGCAAACACAGACAGCTCAAAATTTCACTGGATGTGTTGAATACCAAGACCCACAAATGTGAAGTGAAATGGTTTTTCTCCCATGTTGCGTTTAAGAGAAAACGGAAATGCAAGTTTTAGGCCAAAATGCATTGAAAGCAATGAAAACAACAAAAGCACATACTTTGTGATATCTCCTCTTGTAGCAAACACAGACAGCTCAAAATTTCACTGGATGTGTTGAAGACCAAAACCCACAAATGTGATGTGAAATGGTTTTTCTCCCATGTTGCGTTTAAGAGAAAACAGCAAATGAAAGTTTTAGGCCAAAATGCATTGAAAGCAATGGAAATAACAAAAGCGCATACTTTGTGATATCTCCTCTTGTAGCAAACACAGACAGCTCAAAATTTCACTGGATGTGTTGAAGACCAAGACCCACAAATGTGATGTGAAATGGTTTTTCTCCCATGTTGCGTTTAAGAGAAAACAGCAAATGCAAGTTTTAGGCCAAAATGCATTGAAAGCAATGGAAATAACAAAAGTTCAAACTTTGTGATATCTCCTCTTGTAGCAAACACAGACAGCTCAAAATTTCAATGGATGTGTTGAAGACCAAGACCCACAAATGTGATGTGAAATGGTTTTTCTCCCATGTTGCGTTTAAGAGAAAACAGCAAATGCACGTTTTAGGCCAAAATGCATTGAAAGCAATGAAAACAACAAAAGTGCATACTTTGTGATATCTCCTCTTGTAGCAAACACAGACAGCTCAAAATTTCACTGGATGTGTTGAAGACCAAAAACCCACAAATGTGATGTGAAATCGTTTTTCTCCCATGTTGCGTTTAAGAGAAAACAGCAAATGCACGTTTTACTCCAAAATGCATTGAAAGCAATGGAAATAACAAAAGCGCATACTTTGTGATATCTCCTCTTGTAGCAAACACAGACAGCTCAAAATTTCACTGGATGTGTTGAAGACCAAGACCCACAAATGTGAAGTGAAATGGTTTTTCTCCCTTGTTGCGTTTAAGAGAAAACAGCAAATGCACGTTTTACTCCAAAATGCATTGAAAGCAATGGAAATAACAAAAGCGCATACTTTGTGATATCTCCTCTTGTAGCAAACACAGACAGCTCAAAATTTCACTGGATGTGTTGAAGACAAAAACCCACAAATGTGATGTGAAATCGTTTTTCTCCCATGTTGCGTTTAAGAGAAAACAGCAAATGCACGTTTTACTCCAAAATGCATTGAAAGCAATGGAAATAACAAAAGCGCATACTTTGTGATATCTCCTCTTGTAGCAAACACAGACAGCTCAAAATTTCACTGGATGTGTTGAATACCAAGACCCACAAATGTGAAGTGAAATGGTTTTTCTCCCATGTTGCGTTTAAGAGAAAACAGCAAATGCAAGTTTTAGGCCAAAATGCATTGAAAGCAATGAAAACAACAAAAGCACATACTTTGTGATATCTCCTCTTGTAGCAAACACAGACAGCTCAAAATTTCACTGGATGTGTTGAAGACCAAAACCCACAAATGTGATGTGAAATGGTTTTTCTCCCATGTTGCGTTTAAGAGAAAACAGCAAATGAAAGTTTTAGGCCAAAATGCATTGAAAGCAATGGAAATAACAAAAGCGCATACTTTGTGATATCTCCTCTTGTAGCAAACACAGACAGCTCAAAATTTCACTGGATGTGTTGAAGACCAAGACCCACAAATGTGATGTGAAATGGTTTTTCTCCCATGTTGCGTTTAAGAGAAAACAGCAAATGCAAGTTTTAGGCCAAAATGCATTGAAAGCAATGGAAATAACAAAAGTTCAAACTTTGTGATATCTCCTCTTGTAGCAAACACAGACAGCTCAAAATTTCACTGGATGTGTTGAAGACCAAGACCCACAAATGTGATGTGAAATGGTTTTTCTCCCATGTTGCGTTTAAGAGAAAACAGCAAATGCACGTTTTAGGCCAAAATGCATTGAAAGCAATGAAAACAACAAAAGTGCATACTTTGTGATATCTCCTCTTGTAGCAAACACAGACAGCTCAAAATTTCACTGGATGTGTTGAAGACCAAAACCCACAAATGTGATGTGAAATCGTTTTTCTCCCATGTTGCGTTTAAGAGAAAACAGCAAATGCACGTTTTACTCCAAAATGCATTGAAAGCAATGGAAATAACAAAAGCGCATACTTTGTGATATCTCCTCTTGTAGCAAACACAGACAGCTCAAAATTTCACTGGATGTGTTGAAGACCAAGACCCACAAATGTGAAGTGAAATGGTTTTTCTCCCTTGTTGCGTTTAAGAGAAAACAGCAAATGCAAGTTTTAGGCCAAAATGCATTGAAAGCAATGAAAACAACAAAAGCACATACTTTGTGATATCTCCTCTTGTAGCAAACACAGACAGCTCAAAATTTCACTGGATGTGTTGAAGACCAAAACCCACAAATGTGATGTGAAATGGTTTTTCTCCCATGTTGCGTTTAAGAGAAAACAGCAAATGCAAGTTTTAGGCCAAAATGCATTGAAAGCAATGGAAATAACAAAAGCGCATACTTTGTGATATCTCCTCTTGTAGCAAACACAGACAGCTCAAACTTTCACTGGATGTGTTGAAGACCAAGACCCACCAATGTGATGTGAAATGGTTTTTCTCCCATGTTGCGTTTAAGAGAAAACAGCAAATGCACGTTTTAGGCCAAAATGCATTGAAAGCAATGGAAACAACAAAAGCGCATACTTTGTGATATCTCCTCTTGTAGCAAACACAGACAGCTCAAAATTTCACTGGATGTGTTGAAGACCAAGACCCACAAATGTGATGTGAAATGGTTTTTCTCCCATGTTGCGTTTAAGAGAAAACAGCAAATGCACGTTTTAGGCCAAAATGCATTGAAAGCAATGGAAACAACAAAAGCGCATACTTTGTGTTATCTCCTCTTGTAGCAAACACAGACAGCTCAAAATTTCACTGGATGTGTTGAAGACCAAGACCCACAAATGTGATGTGAAATGGTTTTTCTCCCATGTTGCGTTTAAGAGAAAACAGCAAATGCACGTTTTAGGCCAAAATGCATTGAAAGCAATGAAAATAACAAAAGCGCATACTTTGTGTTATCTCCTCTTGTAGCAAACACAGACAGCTCAAAATTTCACTGGATGTGTTGAAGACCAAAACCCACAAATGTGATGTGAAATGGTTTTTCTCCCATGTTGCGTGTAAGAGAAAACAGCAAATGCTCGTTTTAGGCCAAAATGCATTGAAAGCAATGAAAACAACAAAAGCGCATACTTTGTGATATCTCCTCTTGTAGCAAACACAGACAGCTCAAAATTTCACTGGATGTGTTGAAGACCAAGACCCACAAATCTGATGTGAAATGGTTTTTCTCCCATGTTGCGTTTAAGAGAAAACAGCAAATGCAAGTTTTAGGCCAAAATGCATTGAAAGCAATGGAAATAACAAAAGTTCAAACTTTGTGATATCTCCTCTTGTAGCAAACACAGACAGCTCAAAATTTCACTGGATGTGTTGAAGACCAAGACCCACAAATGTGATGTGAAATGGTTTTTCTCCCATTTTGCGTTTAAGAGAAAACAGCAAATGCACGTTTTAGGCCAAAATGCATTGAAAGCAATGAAAACAACAAAAGCGCATACTTTGTGATATCTCCTCTTGTAGCAAACACAGACAGCTCAAAATTTCACTGGATGTGTTGAAGACCAAGACCCACAAATGTGATGTGAAATGGTTTTTCTCCCATGTTGCGTTTAAGAGAAAACGGAAATGCACGTTTTAGGCCAAAATGCATTGAAAGCAATGAAAACAACAAAAGCGCATACTTTGTGATATCTCCTCTTGTAGCAAACACAGACAGCTCAAAATTTCACTGGATGTGTTGAAGACCAAGACCCACAAATGTGATGTGAAATGGTTTTTCTCCCATGTTGCGTTTGAGAGAAAACAGCAAATGCACGTTTTAGGCCAAAATGCATTGAAAGCAATGGAAACACAAAAGCGCATACTTTGTGATATCTCCTCTTGTAGCAAACACAGACAGCTCAAAATTTCACTGGATGTGTTGAAGACCAAGACCCACAAATGTGATGTGAAATGGTTTTTCTCCCATGTTGTGTTTAAGAGAAAACAGCAAATGCAAGTTTTAGGCCAAAATGCATTGAAAGCAATGGAAATAACAAAAGTTCAAACTTTGTGATATCTCCTCTTGTAGCAAACACAGACAGCTCAAAATTTCACTGGATGTGTTGAAGACCAAAACCCACAAATGTGATGTGAAATGGTTTTTCTCCCATGTTGCGTTTAAGAGAAAACAGCAAATGCAAGTTTTAGGCCAAAATGCATTGAAAGCAATGGAAATAACAAAAGTTCAAACTTTGTGATATCTCCTCTTGTAGGAAACACAGACAGCTCAAAATTTCACTGGATGTGTTGAAGACCAAGACCCACAAATGTGATGTGAAATGGTTTTTCTCCCATGTTGCATTTAAGAGAAAACAGCAAATGCACGTTTTAGGCCAAAATGCATTGAAAGCAATGAAAACAACAAAAGCGCATACTTTGTGATATCTCCTCTTGTAGCAAACACAGACAGCTCAAAATTTCACTGGATGTGTTGAAGACAAAAACCCACAAATGTGATGTGAAATCGTTTTTCTCCCATGTTGCGTTTAAGAGAAAACAGCAAATGCACGTTTTACTCCAAAATGCATTGAAAGCAATGGAAATAACAAAAGCGCATACTTTGTGATATCTCCTCTTGTAGCAAACACAGACAGCTCAAAATTTCACTGGATGTGTTGAATACCAAGACCCACAAATGTGAAGTGAAATGGTTTTTCTCCCATGTTGCGTTTAAGAGAAAACGGAAATGCAAGTTTTAGGCCAAAATGCATTGAAAGCAATGAAAACAACAAAAGCACATACTTTGTGATATCTCCTCTTGTAGCAAACACAGACAGCTCAAAATTTCACTGGATGTGTTGAAGACCAAAACCCACAAATGTGATGTGAAATGGTTTTTCTCCCATGTTGCGTTTAAGAGAAAACAGCAAATGAAAGTTTTAGGCCAAAATGCATTGAAAGCAATGGAAATAACAAAAGCGCATACTTTGTGATATCTCCTCTTGTAGCAAACACAGACAGCTCAAAATTTCACTGGATGTGTTGAAGACCAAGACCCACAAATGTGATGTGAAATGGTTTTTCTCCCATGTTGCGTTTAAGAGAAAACAGCAAATGCAAGTTTTAGGCCAAAATGCATTGAAAGCAATGGAAATAACAAAAGTTCAAACTTTGTGATATCTCCTCTTGTAGCAAACACAGACAGCTCAAAATTTCAATGGATGTGTTGAAGACCAAGACCCACAAATGTGATGTGAAATGGTTTTTCTCCCATGTTGCGTTTAAGAGAAAACAGCAAATGCACGTTTTAGGCCAAAATGCATTGAAAGCAATGAAAACAACAAAAGTGCATACTTTGTGATATCTCCTCTTGTAGCAAACACAGACAGCTCAAAATTTCACTGGATGTGTTGAAGACCAAAACCCACAAATGTGATGTGAAATCGTTTTTCTCCCATGTTGCGTTTAAGAGAAAACAGCAAATGCACGTTTTACTCCAAAATGCATTGAAAGCAATGGAAATAACAAAAGCGCATACTTTGTGATATCTCCTCTTGTAGCAAACACAGACAGCTCAAAATTTCACTGGATGTGTTGAAGACCAAGACCCACAAATGTGAAGTGAAATGGTTTTTCTCCCTTGTTGCGTTTAAGAGAAAACAGCAAATGCACGTTTTACTCCAAAATGCATTGAAAGCAATGGAAATAACAAAAGCGCATACTTTGTGATATCTCCTCTTGTAGCAAACACAGACAGCTCAAAATTTCACTGGATGTGTTGAAGACAAAAACCCACAAATGTGATGTGAAATCGTTTTTCTCCCATGTTGCGTTTAAGAGAAAACAGCAAATGCACGTTTTACTCCAAAATGCATTGAAAGCAATGGAAATAACAAAAGCGCATACTTTGTGATATCTCCTCTTGTAGCAAACACAGACAGCTCAAAATTTCACTGGATGTGTTGAATACCAAGACCCACAAATGTGAAGTGAAATGGTTTTTCTCCCATGTTGCGTTTAAGAGAAAACAGCAAATGCAAGTTTTAGGCCAAAATGCATTGAAAGCAATGAAAACAACAAAAGCACATACTTTGTGATATCTCCTCTTGTAGCAAACACAGACAGCTCAAAATTTCACTGGATGTGTTGAAGACCAAAACCCACAAATGTGATGTGAAATGGTTTTTCTCCCATGTTGCGTTTAAGAGAAAACAGCAAATGAAAGTTTTAGGCCAAAATGCATTGAAAGCAATGGAAATAACAAAAGCGCATACTTTGTGATATCTCCTCTTGTAGCAAACACAGACAGCTCAAAATTTCACTGGATGTGTTGAAGACCAAGACCCACAAATGTGATGTGAAATGGTTTTTCTCCCATGTTGCGTTTAAGAGAAAACAGCAAATGCAAGTTTTAGGCCAAAATGCATTGAAAGCAATGGAAATAACAAAAGTTCAAACTTTGTGATATCTCCTCTTGTAGCAAACACAGACAGCTCAAAATTTCACTGGATGTGTTGAAGACCAAGACCCACAAATGTGATGTGAAATGGTTTTTCTCCCATGTTGCGTTTAAGAGAAAACAGCAAATGCACGTTTTAGGCCAAAATGCATTGAAAGCAATGAAAACAACAAAAGTGCATACTTTGTGATATCTCCTCTTGTAGCAAACACAGACAGCTCAAAATTTCACTGGATGTGTTGAAGACCAAAACCCACAAATGTGATGTGAAATCGTTTTTCTCCCATGTTGCGTTTAAGAGAAAACAGCAAATGCACGTTTTACTCCAAAATGCATTGAAAGCAATGGAAATAACAAAAGCGCATACTTTGTGATATCTCCTCTTGTAGCAAACACAGACAGCTCAAAATTTCACTGGATGTGTTGAAGACCAAGACCCACAAATGTGAAGTGAAATGGTTTTTCTCCCTTGTTGCGTTTAAGAGAAAACAGCAAATGCAAGTTTTAGGCCAAAATGCATTGAAAGCAATGAAAACAACAAAAGCACATACTTTGTGATATCTCCTCTTGTAGCAAACACAGACAGCTCAAAATTTCACTGGATGTGTTGAAGACCAAAACCCACAAATGTGATGTGAAATGGTTTTTCTCCCATGTTGCGTTTAAGAGAAAACAGCAAATGCAAGTTTTAGGCCAAAATGCATTGAAAGCAATGGAAATAACAAAAGCGCATACTTTGTGATATCTCCTCTTGTAGCAAACACAGACAGCTCAAACTTTCACTGGATGTGTTGAAGACCAAGACCCACCAATGTGATGTGAAATGGTTTTTCTCCCATGTTGCGTTTAAGAGAAAACAGCAAATGCACGTTTTAGGCCAAAATGCATTGAAAGCAATGGAAACAACAAAAGCGCATACTTTGTGATATCTCCTCTTGTAGCAAACACAGACAGCTCAAAATTTCACTGGATGTGTTGAAGACCAAGACCCACAAATGTGATGTGAAATGGTTTTTCTCCCATGTTGCGTTTAAGAGAAAACAGCAAATGCACATTTTAGGCCAAAATGCATTGAAAGCAATGGAAACAACAAAAGCGCATACTTTGTGTTATCTCCTCTTGTAGCAAACACAGACAGCTCAAAATTTCACTGGATGTGTTGAAGACCAAGACCCACAAATGTGATGTGAAATGGTTTTTCTCCCATGTTGCGTTTAAGAGAAAACAGCAAATGCACGTTTTAGGCCAAAATGCATTGAAAGCAATGAAAATAACAAAAGCGCATACTTTGTGTTATCTCCTCTTGTAGCAAACACAGACAGCTCAAAATTTCACTGGATGTGTTGAAGACCAAAACCCACAAATGTGATGTGAAATGGTTTTTCTCCCATGTTGCGTGTAAGAGAAAACAGCAAATGCTCGTTTTAGGCCAAAATGCATTGAAAGCAATGAAAACAACAAAAGCGCATACTTTGTGATATCTCCTCTTGTAGCAAACACAGACAGCTCAAAATTTCACTGGATGTGTTGAAGACCAAGACCCACAAATCTGATGTGAAATGGTTTTTCTCCCATGTTGCGTTTAAGAGAAAACAGCAAATGCAAGTTTTAGGCCAAAATGCATTGAAAGCAATGGAAATAACAAAAGTTCAAACTTTGTGATATCTCCTCTTGTAGCAAACACAGACAGCTCAAAATTTCACTGGATGTGTTGAAGACCAAGACCCACAAATGTGATGTGAAATGGTTTTTCTCCCATTTTGCGTTTAAGAGAAAACAGCAAATGCACGTTTTAGGCCAAAATGCATTGAAAGCAATGAAAACAACAAAAGCGCATACTTTGTGATATCTCCTCTTGTAGCAAACACAGACAGCTCAAAATTTCACTGGATGTGTTGAAGACCAAGACCCACAAATGTGATGTGAAATGGTTTTTCTCCCATGTTGCGTTTAAGAGAAAACGGAAATGCACGTTTTAGGCCAAAATGCATTGAAAGCAATGAAAACAACAAAAGCGCATACTTTGTGATATCTCCTCTTGTAGCAAACACAGACAGCTCAAAATTTCACTGGATGTGTTGAAGACCAAGACCCACAAATGTGATGTGAAATGGTTTTTCTCCCATGTTGCGTTTAAGAGAAAACAGCAAATGCACGTTTTAGGCCAAAATGCATTGAAAGCAATGGAAACAACAAAAGCGCATACTTTGTGTTATCTCCTCTTGTAGCAAACACAGACAGCTCAAAATTTCACTGGATGTGTTGAAGACCAAAACCCACAAATGTGATGTGAAATGGTTTTTCTCCCATGTTGCGTTTAAGAGAAAACAGCAAATGCAAGTTTTAGGCCAAAATGCATTGAAAGCAATGGAAATAACAAAAGTTCAAACTTTGTGATATCTCCTCTTGTAGCAAACACAGACAGCTCAAAATTTCACTGGATGTGTTGAAGACCAAGACCCACAAATGTGATGTGAAATGGTTTTTCTCCCATGTTGCGTTTGAGAGAAAACAGCAAATGCACGTTTTAGGCCAAAATGCATTGAAAGCAATGAAAACAACAAAAGCGCATACTTTGTGATATCTCCTCTTGTAGCAAACACAGACAGCTCAAAATTTCACTGGATGTGTTGAAGACCAAGACCCACAAATGTGATGTGAAATGGTTTTTCTCCCATGTTGCGTTTAAGAGAAAACAGCAAATGCAAGTTTTAGGCCAAAATGCATTGAAAGCAATGGAAATAACAAAAGCGCATACTTTGTGATATCTCCTCTTGTAGCAAACACAGACAGCTCAAAATTTCACTGGATGTGTTGAAGACCAAGACCCACAAATGTGATGTGAAATGGTTTTTCTCCCATGTTGCATTTAAGAGAAAACAGCAAATGCTCGTTTTAGGCCAAAATGCATTGAAAGCAATGAAAACAACAAAAGTGCATACTTTGTGATATCTCCTCTTGTAGCAAACACAGACAGCTCAAAATTTCACTGGATGTGTTGAAGACCAAGACCCACAAATGTGATGTGAAATGGTTTTTCTCCCATGTTGCGTTTAAGAGAAAACAGCAAATGCACGTTTTAGGCCAAAATGCATTGAAAGCAATGGAAACAACAAAAGCGCATACTTTGTGTTATCTCCTCTTGTAGCAAACACAGACAGCTCAAAATTTCACTGGATGTGTTGAAGACCAAAACCCACAAATGTGATGTGAAATGGTTTTTCTCCCATGTTGCGTTTAAGAGAAAACAGCAAATGCAAGTTTTAGGCCAAAATGCATTGAAAGCAATGGAAATAACAAAAGTTCAAACTTTGTGATATCTCCTCTTGTAGCAAACACAGACAGCTCAAAATTTCACTGGATGTGTTGAAGACCAAGACCCACAAATGTGATGTGAAATGGTTTTTCTCCCATGTTGCGTTTGAGAGAAAACAGCAAATGCACGTTTTAGGCCAAAATGCATTGAAAGCAATGGAAACACAAAAGCGCATACTTTGTGTTATCTCCTCTTGTAGCAAACACAGACAGCTCAAAAATTCACTGGATGTGTTGAAGACCAAGACCCACAAATGTGATGTGAAATGGTTTTACTCCCATCTTGCGTTTAAGAGAAAACAGCAAATGCACGTTTTAGGCCAAAATGCATTGAAAGCAATGGAAACAACAAAAGTGCATACTTTGTGATATCTCCTCTTGTAGCAAACACAGACAGCTCAAAATTTCACTGGAAGTGTTGAAGACAAAGACCCACAAATGTGATGTGAAATGGTTTTTCTCCCATGTTGCATTTGAGAGAAAACAGCAAATGCACGTTTTAGGCAAAAATGCATTGAAAGCAATGGAAACACAAAAGCGCATACTTTGTGTTATCTCCTCTTGTAGCAAACACAGACAGCTCAAAATTTCACTGGATGTGTTGAAGACCAAAACCCACAAATGTGATGTGAAATGGTTTTTCTCCCATGTTGCGTTTAAGAGAAAACAGCAAATGCACGTTTTAGGCCAAAATGCATTGAAAGCAATGGAAACAACAAAAGCGCATACTTTGTGTTATCTCCTCTTGTAGCAAACACAGACAGCTCAAAATTTCACTGGATGTGTTGAAGACCAAAACCCACAAATGTGATGTGAAATGGTTTTTCTCCCATGTTGCGTTTAAGAGAAAACAGCAAATGCACGTTTTAGGCCAAAATGCATTGAAAGCAATGGAAACAACAAAAGCGCATACTTTGTGTTATCTCCTCTTGTAGCAAACACAGACAGCTCAAAATTTCACTGGATGTGTTGAAGACCAAAACCCACAAATGTGATGTGAAATGGTTTATCTCCCATGTTGCGTTTAAGAGAAAACAGCAAATGCAAGTTTTAGGCCAAAATGCATTGAAAGCAATGGAAATAACAAAAGTTCAAACTTTGTGATATCTCCTCTTGTAGCAAACACAGACAGCTCAAAATTTCACTGGATGTGTTGAAGACCAAGACCCACAAATGTGATGTGAAATGGTTTTTTTCCCATGTTGCGTTTAAGAGAAAACAGCAAATGCACGTTTTAGGCCAAAATGCATTGAAAGCAATGGAAACAACAAAAGCACATACTTTGTGTTATCTCCTCTTGGAGCAAACACAGACAGCTCAAAATTTCACTGGATGTGTTGAAGACCAAAAACCACAAATGTGATGTGAAATGGTTTTTCTCCCATGTTGCGTTTGAGAGAAAACAGCAAATGCACGTTTTAGGCCAAAATGCATTGAAAGCAATGGAAACACAAAAGCGCATACTTTGTGTTATCTCCTCTTGTAGCAAACACAGACAGCTCAAAATTTCACTGGATGTGTTGAAGACCAAAACCCACAAATGTGATGTGAAATGGTTTTTCTCCCATGTTGCGTTTAAGAGAAAACAGCAAATGCAAGTTTTAGGCCAAAATGCATTGAAAGCAATGGAAACAACAAAAGCGCATACTTTGTGTTATCTCCTCTTGTAGCAAACACAGACAGCTCAAAATTTCACTGGATGTGTTGAAGACCAAAACCCACAAATGTGATGTGAAATGGTTTTTCTCCCATGCTGCGTTTAAGAGAAAACAGCAAATGCAAGTTTTAGGCCAAAATGCATTGAATGCAATGGAAATAACAAAAGCGCATACTTTGTGATATCTCCTCTTGTAGCAAACAGAGACAGCTCAAAATTTCACTGGATGTGTTGAAGACCAAGACCCACAAATGTGATGTGAAATGTTTTTTCTCCCATGTTGTGTTTAAGAGAAAACAGCAAATGCAAGTTTTAGGCCAAAATGCATTGAAAGCAATGGAAATAACAAAAGTTCAAACTTTGTGATATCTCCTCTTGTAGCAAACACAGACAGCTCAAAATTTCACTGGATGTGTTGAAGACCAAGACCCACAAATGTGATGTGAAATGGTTTTTCTCCCATGTTGCATTTAAGAGAAAACAGCAAATGCACGTTTTAGGCCAAAATGCATTGAAAGCAATGGAAACAACAAAAGCGCATACTTTGTGATATCTCCTCTTGTAGCAAACACAGACAGCTCAAAATTTCACTGGATGTGTTGAAGACCAAAACCCACAAATGTGATGTGAAATGGTTTTTCTCCCATGTTGCGTTTAAGAGAAAACAGCAAATGCTCGTTTTAGGCCAAAATGCATTGAAAGCAATGAAAACAACAAAAGCGCATACTTTGTGATATCTCCTCTTGTAGCAAACACAGACAGCTCAAAATTTCACTGGATGTGTTGAAGACCAAGACCCACAAATGTGATGTGAAATGGTTTTTCTCCCATGTTGCGTTTAAGAGAAAACAGCAAATGCAAGTTTTAGGCCAAAATGCATTGAAAGCAATGGAAATAACAAAAGTTCAAACTTTGTGATATCTCCTCTTGTAGCAAACACAGACAGCTCAAAACTTCACTGGATGTGTTGAAGACCAAGACCCACAAATGTGATGTGAAATGGTTTTTCTCCCATGTTGCGTTTAAGAGAAAACAGCAAATGCACGTTTTAGGCCAAAATGCATTGAAAGCAATGAAAACAACAAAAGCGCATACTTTGTGATATCTCCTCTTGTAGCAAACACAGACAGCTCAAAATTTCACTGGATGTGTTGAAGACCAAGACCCACAAATGTGATGTGAAATGGTTTTTCTCCCATGTTGCGTTTAAGAGAAAACAGCAAATGCACGTTTTAGGCCAAAATGCATTGAAAGCAATGGAAATAACAAAAGCGCATACTTTGTGATATCTCCTCTTGTAGCAAACACAGACAGCTCAAAATTTCACTGGATGTGTTGAAGACCAAGACCCACAAATGTGATGTGAAATGGTTTTTCTCCCATGTTGCGTTTAAGAGAAAACAGCAAATGCACGTTTTAGGCCAAAATGCATTGAAAGCAATGGAAACAACAAAAGCGTATTCTTTGTGTTATCTCCTCTTGTAGCAAACACAGACAGCTCAAAATTTCACTGGATGTGTTGAAGACCAAAACCCACAAATGTGATGTGAAATGGTTTTTTCTCCCATGTTGCGTTTAAGAGAAAACAGCAAATGCAAGTTTTAGGCCAAAATGCATTGAAAGCAATGGAAATAACAAAAGCGCATACTTTGTGATATCTCCTCTTGTAGCAAACACAGACAGCTCAAAATTTCACTGGATGTGTTGAAGACCAAGACCCACAAATGTGATGTGAAATGGTTTTTCTCCCATGTTGCGTTTGAGAGAAAACGGAAATGCACGTTTTAGGCCAAAATGCATTGAAAGCAATGGAAACACAAAAGCGCATACTTTGTGTTATCTCCTCATGTAGCAAACACAGACAGCTCAAAATTTCACTGGATGTGTTGAAGACCAAGACCCACAAATGTGATGTGAAATGGTTTTTCTCCCATGTTGCGTTTAAGAGAAAACAGCAAATGCACGTTTTAGGCCAAAATGCATTGAAAGCAATGGAAACAACAAAAGCGCATACTTTGTGATATCTCCTCTTGTAGCAAACACAGACAGCTCAAAATTTCACTGGATGTGTTGAAGACCAAGACCCACAAATGTGATGTGAAATGGTTTTTCTCCCATGTTGCGTTTAAGAGAAAACAGCAAATGCAAGTTTTAGGCCAAAATGCATTGAAAGCAATGGAAATAACAAAAGTTCAAACTTTGTGATATCTCCTCTTGTAGCAAACACAGACAGCTCAAAACTTCACTGGATGTGTTGAAGACCAAGACCCACAAATGTGATGTGAAATGGTTTTTCTCCCATGTTGCGTTTAAGAGAAAACAGCAAATGCACGTTTTAGGCCAAAATGCATTGAAAGCAATGAAAACAACAAAAGCGCATACTTTGTGATATCTCCTCTTGTAGCAAACACAGACAGCTCAAAATTTCACTGGATGTGTTGAAGACCAAGACCCACAAATGTGATGTGAAATGGTTTTTCTCCCATGTTGCGTTTAAGAGAAAACAGCAAATGCAAGTTTTAGGCCAAAATGCATTGAAAGCAATGGAAATAACAAAAGCGCATACTTTGTGATATCTCCTCTTGTAGCAAACACAGACAGCTCAAAATTTCACTGGATGTGTTGAAGACCAAGACCCACAAATGTGATGTGAAATGGTTTTTCTCCCATGTTGCGTTTGAGAGAAAACAGCAAATGCACGTTTTAGGCCAAAATGCATTGAAAGCAATGGAAACACAAAAGCGCATACTTTGTGTTATCTCCTCATGTAGCAAACACAGACAGCTCAAAATTTCACTGGATGTGTTGAAGACCAAGACCCACAAATGTGATGTGAATTGGTTTTTCTCCCATGTTGCGTTTAAGAGAAAACAGCAAATGCACGTTTTAGGCCAAAATGCATTGAAAGCAATGGAAACAACAAAAGCGCATACTTTGTGTTATCTCCTCTTGTAGCAAACACAGACAGCTCAAAATTTCACTGGATGTGTTGAAGACCAAAACCCACAAATGTGATGTGAAATGGTTTTTCTCCCATGTTGCGTTTAAGAGAAAACAGCAAATGCAAGTTTTAGGCCAAAATGCATTGAAAGCAATGGAAATAACAAAAGCGCATACTTTGTGATATCTCCTCTTGTAGCAAACACAGACAGCTCAAAATTTCACTGGATGTGTTGAAGACCAAGACCCACAAATGTGATGTGAAATGGTTTTTCTCCCATGTTGCGTTTGAGAGAAAACAGCAAATGCACGTTTTAGGCCAAAATGCATTGAAAGCAATGGAAACACAAAAGCGCATACTTTGTGTTATCTCCTCTTGTAGCAAACACAGACAGCTCAAAATTTCACTGGATGTGTTGAAGACCAAAACCCACAAATGTGATGTGAAATGGTTTTTCTCCCATGTTGCGTTTAAGAGAAAACAGCAAATGCACGTTTTAGGCCAAAATGCATTGAAAGCAATGGAAACAACAAAAGCGCATACTTTGTGTTATCTCCTCTTGTAGCAAACACAGACAGCTCAAAATTTCACTGGATGTGTTGAAGACCAAAACCCACAAATGTGATGTGAAATGGTTTTTCTCCCATGCTGCGTTTAAGAGAAAACAGCAAATGCAAGTTTTAGGCCAAAATGCATTGAATGCAATGGAAATAACAAAAGCGCATACTTTGTGATATCTCCTCTTGTAGCAAACAGAGACAGCTCAAAATTTCACTGGATGTGTTGAAGACCAAGACCCACAAATGTGATGTGAAATGGTTTTTCTCCCATGTTGTGTTTAAGAGAAAACAGCAAATGCAAGTTTTAGGCCAAAATGCATTGAAAGCAATGGAAATAACAAAAGTTCAAACTTTGTGATATCTCCTCTTGTAGCAAACACAGACAGCTCAAAATTTCACTGGATGTGTTGAAGACCAAAACCCACAAATGTGATGTGAAATGGTTTTTCTCCCATGTTGCGTTTAAGAGAAAACAGCAAATGCAAGTTTTAGGCCAAAATGCATTGAAAGCAATGGAAATAACAAAAGTTCAAACTTTGTGATATCTCCTCTTGTAGCAAACACAGACAGCTCAAAATTTCACTGGATGTGTTGAAGACGAAGACCCACAAATGTGATGTGAAATGGTTTTTCTCCCATGTTGCGTTTAAGAGAAAACAGCAAATGCACGTTTTAGGCCAAAATGCATTGAAAGCAATGAAAACAACAAAAGTGCATACTTTGTGATATCTCCTCTTGTAGCAAACACAGACAGCTCAAAATTTCACTGGATGTGTTGAAGACCAAAACCCACAAATGTGATGTGAAATCGTTTTTCTCCCATGTTGCGTTTAAGAGAAAACAGCAAATGCACGTTTTACTCCAAAATGCATTGAAAGCAATGGAAATAACAAAAGCGCATACTTTGTGATATCTCCTCTTGTAGCAAACACAGACAGCTCAAAATTTCACTGGATGTGTTGAAGACCAAGACCCACAAATGTGAAGTGAAATGGTTTTTCTCCCTTGTTGCGTTTAAGAGAAAACAGCAAATGCAAGTTTTAGGCCAAAATGCATTGAAAGCAATGAAAACAACAAAAGCACATACTTTGTGATATCTCCTCTTGTAGCAAACACAGACAGCTCAAAATTTCACTGGATGTGTTGAAGACCAAAACCCACAAATGTGATGTGAAATGGTTTTTCTCCCATTTTGCGTTTAAGAGAAAACAGCAAATGCAAGTTTTAGGCCAAAATGCATTGAAAGCAATGGAAATAACAAAAGCGCATACTTTGTGATATCTCCTCTTGTAGCAAACACAGACAGCTCAAAATTTCACTGGATGTGTTGAAGACCAAGACCCACAAATGTGATGTGAAATGGTTTTTCTCCCATGTTGCGTTTAAGAGAAAACAGCAAATGCACGTTTTAGGCCAAAATACATTGAAAGCAATGGAAACAACAAAAGTGCATACTTTGTGATATCTCCTCTTGTAGCAAACACAGACAGCTCAAAATTTCACTGGATGTGTTGAAGACCAAGACCCACAAATGTGATGTGAAATGGTTTTTCTCCCATGTTGCGTTTAAGAGAAAACAGCAAATGCACGTTTTAGGCCAAAATGCATTGAAAGCAATGGAAACAACAAAAGCGCATACTTTGTGTTATCTCCTCTTGTAGCAAGCACAGACAGCTCAAAATTTCACTGGATGTGTTGAAGACCAAGTCCCACAAATGTGATGTGAAATGGTTTTTCTCCCATGTTGCGTTTAAGAGAAAACAGCAAATGCACGTTTTAGGCCAAAATGCATTGAAAGCAATGAAAATAACAAAAGCGCATACTTTGTGTTATCTCCTCTTGTAGCAAACACAGACAGCTCAAAATTTCACTGGATGTGTTGAAGACCAAAACCCACAAATGTGATGTGAAATGGTTTTTCTCCCATGTTGCGTTTAAGAGAAAACAGCAAATGCTCGTTTTAGGCCAAAATGCATTGAAAGCAATGAAAACAACAAAAGCG
>JAUIMM010002099.1:0-140994 GCA_031769625.1 Taudactylus pleione
TGAAGTAAGAGACAGAGCGGGGGAGGGGGGGAGACGAGGAGAAAGGAAAGATGAAGTAAGGGACAGAGCGGGGGAGGGTGGGAGATGAGGAGAGAGGAAAGATGAAGTAAGGGACAGAGTGGGGGAGGGGGCGAGATGAGGAGAGAGGAAAGATGAAGTAAGGGACAGAGTGGGGGGAGGCGAGAAAAGAGGAGGGATGAAGTAAGGGACAGAGCGGGGAGGAGGGGGGAAATGAGGAGAGAGGAGGGATGAAGTAAGGGACAGAGCGGGGGAGGAGGGATGAAGTAAGGGACAGAGCGGAGGAGGAGGGATGAAGTAAGGGACAGAGCGGGGGACGAGGGGGTGAGACGAGGAGAGAGGATGGATGAAGTAAGGGACAGAGCGGGGGAGGGGGGGAGACGAGGAGAGAGGAAAGAAGTAAGGGGGGAGGGGGGGAGACAAGGAGAGAGAAGGGATGAAGTAAGGGGCAGATCGGGGGAGGAGGGGGGAGACGAGGAGAGAGGAGGGATTAAGTAAGAAACAGAGCGGGGGAGGGGGGAGATGAGGAGAGAGGAGGGATGAAGTAAGGGACAGAGCGGGGGAGGGTGGGAGATGAGGAGAGAGGAGGGATGAAGTAAGGGACAGAGCGGGGGAGGGTGGGAGACGAGGAGAGGAGGGATGAAGTAAGGTACAGAGCGGGGGAGGGTGAGAGACGAGAGAGGAAGGATGGAGTAAGGGACAGAGCGGGGGAGGGGGGGAGACGAGGAGAGAGGAAAGATGAAGTAAGGGACAGTGCAGGGGAGGGGGGGGACGAGGAGAGAGGAAAGATGAAGTAAGGGACAGAGTGGGGGGAAGGCGAGGAGAGAGGAGGGATGAAGTAAGGGACAGAGCGGAAAATGAGGAGAGAGGAGGGATGAAGTAAGGGACAGAGCGGGGGAGGGAGGAGACGAGGAGAGAGGAGGGATGAAGAAAGGGACAGAGCGGGGGAGGAGGGGGGGGAGACAAGGAGAGAGAAGGGATGAAGTAAGGGACAGAGCGTGGGAGGAGGGGGGGAGACAAGGAGAGAGAAGGGATGAAGTAAGGGACAGAGCGGGGGAGGAGGGGGGGAGAGAGAGAAGGGATGAAGTAAGGGACAGAGCGGGGGAGGAGGGGGGAGACGAGGAAAGAGGAGGGATGAAGTAAGGGACAGAGCGTGGGAGGGGGAGAGACGAGGGATGAAGTAAGGGACGGAGGGGGGGAGACAAGGAGAGAGGAGGGATGAAGTAAGGGACAGAGCGGGGGAGGGTGGGAGACGAGAGAGGAAGGATGAAGTAAGGGACAGAGCGGGGGAGGAGGGGGGGGAGACGAGGATAGAGAAAGGATTAAGTATGGGACAGAGCGGGGAGGTGGGGGGGAGACGAGGAGAGAGGAGGGATGAAGTAAGAGACAGAGCGGCAAAGGGGGGAGACGAGGAGAGAGGAGGAATGAAGTAAGGGACATAGCGGGGTAGGAGGGGGGTAGACGAGGAGAGAGGAGGGATGATGTAAGGGACAGAGCGGGGGGAGGAGGGGGCGAGACAAGGAGAGAGAAGGGATGAAGTAAGGGACAGAGCGTGGGAGGAGGGGGGATGAAGTAAGGGATAGAGCGGGGGAGGGGGGGAGATGAGGAGAGAGGAGGGATGAAGTAAGGGACAGAGCGGGGGAGTGGGGGAGACGAGGAGAGAGGAGGGATGAAGTAAGGGACAGAGCGGGGGAGGGGGGGGTGACGAGGAGAGAGGAGGGATAAAGTAAGTGACAGAGCGGGGGAGGAGGGGGGATGAAGTAAGGGACAGAGCGGGGGAGGAGGGGGGATGAAGTAAGGGACAGAGCGGTGGAGGGTGGGAGATGAGGAGAGAGGAAAGATGAAGAAAGGGACAGAGTGGGGGAGGGGGGGGAGACGAGGAGAGAGGAAAGATGAAGTAAGGGACAGATTGGGGGGAGGCGAGGAAAGAGGAGGGATGAAGTAAGGGACAGAGCGGGGAGGTGGGGGGAAACGAGGAGAGAGGAGGGATGAAGTAAGGGACAGAGCGGGTGAGGGGGGAGACGAGGAGAGAGGAGGGATGAAGTAAGGGACAGAGCGGGGGAGGAGGGATGAAGTAAGGGACAGAGCGGAGGAGGGATGAAGTAAGGGACAGAGCGGGGAGGTGGGGGGAAACGAGGAGAGAGGAGGGATGAAGTAAGGGACATCACGGAGGAGGGGGGAGACGAGGAGAGAGGAGGGATGAAGTAAGGGACAGAGCGGGGGAGGGGGGGATGAGGAGAGAGGACGGATGAAGTAAGGAACAGAGCGTGGGAGGGGGAGAGACGAGGAGAGAGGAGGGATGAAGTAAGGGACAGAGTGGGGGAGGAGACGAGGAGAGAGGAGGCATGAAGTAAGGGACAGAGCGGGGGAGGAGGGGGGGAGACAAGGAGAGAGGAGGGATGAAGTAAGGGACAGAACGGGGGAGCGTGGAGATGAGGAGAGAGGAGGGATGAAGTAAGGGACTGAGCGGGGGAGGAGGGATGAAGTAAGGGACAGAGCGGAGGAGGAGGGATGAAGTAAGGGACAGAGCGGGGGAGGAGGGGGTGAGACGAGGAGAGAGGAGGGATGAAGTAAGGGACAGAGCGGAGGAGGGGGGAGACGAGGAGAGAGGAGGGATGAAGTAAGGGACAGAGCGGGGGAGGGGGGGATGAGGAGAGAGGATGGATGAAGTAAGGAACAGAGCGTGGGAGGGGGAGAGACGAGGAGAGAGGAGGGATGAAGTAAGGGACATAGCGGGGGAGGAGGGGGCGAGACAAGGAGAGAAAAGGGATGAAGTAAGGGACAGAGCGGGAGAGGAGGGGGGATGAAGTAAGGGACAGAGCGGGAGAGGAGGAGGGATGAAGTAAGGGACAGAGCGGGGGAGGGGGGGAGATGAGGAGAGAGGAGGGATAAAGTAAGGGACAGAGCGGGGGAGGGGGGGGATGAGGAGAGAGAGGACGGATGAAGTAAGGAACAGAGCGTGGGAGGGGGAGAGACGAGGAGAGAGGAGGGATGAAGTAAGGGACAGAGCGGGGGAGACGAGGAGAGAGGAGGCATGAAGTAAGGGACAGAGCGGGGGAGGAGGGGGGGAGACAAGGAGAGAGGAGGGATGAAGTAAGGGACAGAACGGGGGAGCGTGGAGATGAGGAGAGAGGAGGGATGAAGTAAGAGACTGAGCGGGGGATGAGGGGAGACTTGGAGAGAGGAGGGATGAAGTAAGGGACAGAGCGGGGAAGGGGGGGATGAGGAGAGAGGACGGATGAAGTAAGGAACAGAGCGTGGGAGGGGGGAGACAAGGAGAGAGGAGGGATGAAGTAAGGGACAGAATGGGGGAGCGTGGAGATGAGGAGAGAGGAGGGATGAAGGGACAGAGCGGGGGATGAGGGGAGACGAGGAGAGAGGAGGGATGAAGTAAGGGACAGAGAGGGGGAGGAGGGGGGGAGACGAGGAGAGAGGAGGGATGAAGTAAGGGACAGAACGGGGGAGGAGGGGGGGGAGACGAGGAGAGAGGACGGATGAAGTAAGGGACAGAGTGGGGAGCAGGGAGGAGACGAGGAGAGGGGATGGATGAAGTAAGGGACAGAGCGGAGGAGGAGGGATGAAGTAAGGGACTGAGCGGGGGAGGAGGGGGGGAGACGAGGATAGAGAGAGGATGAAGTAGGGGACAGAGCGGGGAGGTGGGGGGGAGACGAGGAGAGAGGAGGGATGAAGTAAGGGACAGAGCGGGGGAGGAGGGATGAAGTAAGGGACAGAGCGGAGGAGGAGGGATGAAGTAAGGGACAGAGCGGAGGAGGACGGATGAAGTAAGGAACAGAGCGTGGGAGGGGGGGAGACAAGGAGAGAGGAGGGATGAAGTAAGGGACAGAGAGGGGGAGGAGGGGGGGAGACGAGGAGAGAGGAGGGATGAAGTAAGGGACAGAACGGGGGAGGAGGGGGGGAGACGAGGAGAGAGTAGGGATGAAGTAAGGGACAGAGAGGGGGAGGAGGGGGGGAGACGAGGAGAGAGGAGGGATGAAGTAAGGGACAGAGCGGGGGAGGAGGGATGAAGTAAGGGACAGAGCGGAGGAGGAGGGATGAAGTAGGGGACAGAGCGGGGAGGTGGGGGGGAGACGAGGAGAGAGGAGGGATGAAGTAAGGAACATAGCGGAGGAGGGGGGAGACGAGGAGAGAGGAGGGATGAAGTAAGGGACATAGCGGAGGAAGGGTGGGGAGACGAGGAGAGAGGAGGGATGAAGTAAGTGACAGAGCGGGGGATTGGGGGAGACGAAGAGAGAGGAGGGATAAAGTAAGGGATAGAGCGGGGGAGGGGGGGAGATGAGGAGAGAGGAGGGATGAAGTAAGGGACAGAGCGGCGGAGGGGGGGAGACGAGGAGAGAGGAGGGATGAAGTAAGGGACAGAGCGGCGGAGGGGGGGAGACGAGGAGAGAGGAGGGATGAAGTAAGGGACAGAGCGGGGAAGGAGGGGAGAGGAGGAGAGAGGAGGGATAAAGGGACAGAGCGGGGGAGGGGGGGGAGATGAGGAGAGTGGACGGATTAAGTAAGGAACAGAGCGTGGGATGGGGAGAGACGAGGAGAGAGGGATGAAGTAAGGGACAGAGCGGGGGAGGGGGGGAGACGAGGAGAGAGGTGGGATGAAGTAAGGGAGAGAGCGGGGGAGCAGGGGGGAAACGAGGAGAGAGGAGGGATGAAGTAAGGGACAGAGCGGGAGAGGGGGGGAGATGAGGAGAGAGGAGGGATGAAGTAAGGGACAGAGCGGGGGAGGGTGGGAGACGAGAGAGGAAGGATGAAGTAAGGGACAGAGCGGGGGAGACGAGGAGAGAGGAAAGAAGTAAGGGGGGAGGGGGGGAGAGAAGGGATGAAGTAAGGGGCAGAGCGGGGGAGGAAAGGGGAGATGAGGAGAGATGAAGTAAGAAACAGAGCGGGTGAGGGGGGAGATGAGGAGGAAGGATGAAGTAAGGGACAGAGAGGGGGAGGGGGGGAGATGAGGAGAGGAGGGATGAAGTAAGGGACAGAGCGGGGGAGGGTGGGAGATGAGGAGAGGAGGGATGAAGTAAGGGACAGAGCGGGGGAGGGTGGGAGACGAGAGAGGAAGGATGAAGTAAGGGACAGAGCGGGGGAGGGGGGGAGACGAGGTGAGAGGAGAGATTAAGTAAGGGACAGAGTGGGGGGAGGCGAGGAGAGAGGAGGGATGAAGTAAGGGACAGAGCGGGGAAGAGGGGAGACAAGAGAGGAGGGATGAAGTAAGGGACAGAGCGGTGGAGGAGGGGGGGAAACGAGGAGAGAGGAGGTATGAAGTAAGGGACAGAGCGGAGGAGGGGGGAGACGAGGAGAGAGGTGGGATGAAGTAAGGGACAGAGCGGGGGAGGAGGGATGAAGTAAGGGACAGAGCGGAGGAGGAGGGATGAAGTAAGGGACAGTGCGGGGGATGAGGGGGGGAGACGAGGATGGAGAAAGGATGAAGTAGGGGACAGAGCGGGGAGGTGGCGGGGAGACGAGGAGAGAGGAGGGATGAAGAAAGGGACAGAGCGGGGGAGGAGGGATGAAGTAAGGGACAGAGCGGAGGAGGAGGGATGAAGTAAGGGACAGAGCGGGGGAGGAGGGGGGGGAGACGAGGATAGAGAAAGGATGAAGTAGGGGACAGAGCGGGGTGGTGGGGGGGAGACGAGGAGAGAGGTGGGATGAAGTAAGGGACAGAGCGGGGGAGGGGGGGAGACGAGGAGAAAGGAAAGATGAAGTAAGGGACAGAGCGGGGGAGGGTGGGAGATGAGGAGAGAGGAAAGATGAAGTAAGGGACAGAGTGGGGGAGGGGGGGAGACGAGGAGAGAGGAAAGATGAAGTAAGTGACAGAGTGGGGGGAGGCGAGGAAAGAGGAGGGATGAAATAAGGGACAGAGCGGGGAGGAGGGGGGAGACGAGGAGAGAGGAGGGATGAAGTAAGGGACAGAGTGGGGAGCAGGGAGGAGACGAGGAGAGAGGAGGGATGAAGTAAGGGACAGAGCAGAGGAGGAGTGATGAAGTAGGGGACAGAGCGGGGAGGAGGGGGGGAGACGAGGAGAGAGGAGGGATGAAGTAATGGACGGAGGGGGGGAGATGAGGAGAGAGGAGGGATGAAGTAAGGGACAGAGCGGGGGAGGGGGGAGATGAGGAGATAGGAGGGATGAAGTAAGGGACAGAGCGGGGGAGGAGGGGGGGAGACGACGAGAGAGGAGGGATGAAGTAATGGACGGAGGGGGGGAGATGAGGAGAGAGGAGGGATGAAGTAAGGGACAGAGCGGGGGGAGGAGGGGGGAGACGAGGAGTGAGAATGGATGAAGTAAGGGACAGAGCGGGGGAGGGGGGTGATGAGGAGAGCGGAGGGATGAAGTAAGGGATAGAGCGGGGGAGGGGGGAGATGAGGAGGGATGAAGTAAGGGACAGAGGGGGGGAGGAGGGGGGGAGATGAGGAGAGAGGAGGGATGAAGTAAGGGACAGAGCGGGGGAGGGGGGAGAGGATGGATGAAGTAAGGGACAGAGCGGGGGAGGGGGGAGGGGGGAGATGAGGAGAGAGGAGGGATGAAGTAAGGGACAGAGCGGGGGGGAGACGAGGAGAGAGGAGGGATGAAGTAAGGGACAGAGCGGGGAGGAGGGGGCAGACGAGGAGAGAGGAGGGATGAAGTAAGGGACAGAGCGGGGGAGAAGGGGGGAGACGAGGAGAGAGGAGGGATGAAGTAAGGGAGAGCGGGGGAGGGGGAAGGTGAGGAGAGAGGACGGATGAAGTAAGGGACAGAGCGGGGGAGGGGGGAGATGAGGAGAGAGGAGGGATGAAGTAAGGGACTGAGTGGGGGAGGAGGGCGGGAGACGAGGAGAGAGGAGGGTTGAAGTAATGGACGGAGGGGGGGAGATAAGAAGAGAGGAGGGATGAAGTAAGGGACAGAGCGGGGGGAGGAGGGGGGAGACGAGGAGAGAGAATGGATGAAGTAAGGGACAGAGCGGGGGGAGGGGGGTGATGAGGAGAGAGGAGGGATGAAGTAAGGGATAGAGCGGGGGAGGGGGGAGATGAGGAGAGAGGAGGGATGAAGTAAGGGACTGAGTGGGGGAGGGAGATGAGGAGAGAGGGATGAAGTAAGGGACAGAGCGGGGGAGGGGGGAGATGAGGAGAGATGAAGTAAGGGACAGAGCGGGGGAGATGAGGAGAGAGGAGGGATGAAGTAAGGGACAGAGCGGGGGAGGGGGGAGATGAGGAGAGAGGAGGGATGAAGTAACGGACAGAGCAGGGGAGGGGGAGGAGAGAGGAGGGATGAAGTAAGAGACAGAGCGGGGGAGGAGGGGGGAGATGAGGAGAGAGGAGGTATGAAGTAAGGAACAGAGCAGGGGAGGGGGGGAGATGAGGAGAGAGGAGGGATGAAGGACATAGCGCGGGAGGAGGTGGGGAGGGGATGGAGAGAGGAGGGATGAAGTAAGGGACAGAGTGGGGAGGAGGGGGTAGATGAGGAGTGAGAAGGGATGAAGTAAGGGACAGAGTGGGGGAGGGTTGTGGAGGGGGAGGAGATAGGAGGGATGAAGTAAGGGACAGAGCGGTGGAGGGGGGGGAGACTAGGAGAGAGGAGGGATGAAGTAAGGGACAGAGCGGGGGAGGGGGGAGATGAGGAGAGAGGAGGGATGAAGTAAGGGACAGAGCGGGGGAGGGGGGAGATGAGGAGAGAGGAGGGATGAAGTAAGGGACAGAGCGGGGGAGGAGGGGGGGGAGACGAGGAGAGAGGAGGGATGAAGTAATGGACGGAGGGGGGGAGATGAGGAGAGAGGAGGGATGAAGTAAGGGACAGAGCGGGGGGAGGAGGGGGGAGACGAGGAGAGAGAATGGATGAAGTAAGGGACAGAGCGGGGGAGGGGGGTGATGAGGAGAGAGGAGGGATGAAGTAAGGGACATAGCGGGGTAGGAGGGGGGTAGACGAGGAGAGAGGAGGGATGAAGTAAGGGACAGAGCGGGGGAGGAGGGGGCGAGACAAGGAAAGAGGAGGGATGAAGTAAGGGACAGAGCGGGAGAGAGGAGGGATGAAGGGACAGAGCGGGGGAGGGGGGAGAAGAGGAGAGAGGAGTGATGAAGTAAGGGACAGAGCGGGGGAGGAGGGGGGGAGACGAGGAGAGAGGAGGGATGAAGTAATGGACGGAAGGGGGGAGATGAGGAGAGAGGAGGGATGAAGTAAGGGACAGAGCGGGGGGAGGAGGGGGGAGACGAGGAGAGAGAATGGATTAAGTAAGGGACAGAGCGGGGGAGGGGGGTGATGAGGAGAGAGGAGGGATGAAGCAAGGGATAGAGCGAGGGAGGGGGGAGATGAGGAGGGATGAAGTAAGGGACAGAGGGGGGGAGGAGGGGGGAGATGAGGAGAGAGGAGGGATGAAGTAAGGGACAGAGCGGGGGAGGGGGGAGAGGAGAGAGGAGGGATGAAGTAAGGGACAGAGCGGGGGAGGTGGGAGATGAGGAGAGAGGAGGGATGAAGTAAGGGACAGAGCGGGGGGGAGACGAGGAGAGAGGAGGGATGAAGTAAGGGACAGAGCGGGGAGGAGGGGGCAGACGAGGAGAGAGGAGGGATGAAGTAAGGGACAGAGCGGGGGAGGAGGGGGGAGACGAGGAGAGAGGAGGGATGAAGTAAGGGACAGAGCGGGGGAGGGGGGAGGTGAGGAGAGAGGACGGATGAAGTAAGGGACAGAGCGGGGGAGGGGGGAGATGAGGAGAGAGGAGGGATGAAGTAAGGGACTGAGTGGGGGAGGGAGATGAGGAGAGAGGGATGAAGTAAGGGATAGAGCGGGGGAGGGGGGAGATGAGGAGAGAGGAGGGATGAAGTAAGGGACAGAGCGGGGGAGGGGGGAGATGAGGAGAGAGGAGGGATGAAGTAAGGGACAGAGCGGGGGAGGGGGGAGATGAGGAGAGAGGAGGGATTAAGTAAGGGACAGAGCAGGGGAGGGGGAGGAGAGAGGAGGGATGAAGTAAGAGACAGAGCGGGGGAGGAGGAGGGAGATGAGGAGAGAGGAGGTATGAAGTAAGGAACAGAGCGGGGGAGATGAGGAGAGAGGAGGCATGAAGTAAGGGACAGAGTGGGGGAGGAGGGGGTAGATGAGGAGAGAGAAGGGATGAAGTAAGGGACAGAGCGGGGGAGGGTTGGGGAGGGGGAGGAGATAGGAGGGATGAAGTAAGGGACAGAGCGGTGGAGGGGGGGAGACTAGGAGAGAGGAGGGATGAAGTAAGGGACAGAGCGGGGGAGGGGGGAGATGAGGAGAGAGGAGGGATGAAGTAAGGGACAGAGCGGGGGAGGGGGGAGATGAGGAGAGAGGAGGAATGAAGTAAGGGACAGAGAGGGGGAGGAGGGGGGAGACGAGGAGAGAGGAGGGATGAAGTAATCGACGGAGGGGGGGAGATGAGGAGAGAGGAGGGATGAAGTAAGGGACAGAGCGGGGGGAGGAGGGGGGAGACGAGGAGAGAGAATGGATGAAGTAAGGGACAGAGCGGGGGAGGGGCGTGATGAGGAGATGAGGAGAGAGGAGGGATGAAGTAAGGGACATAGCGGGGTAGGAGGGGGGTAGACGAGGAGAGAGGAGGGATGAAGTGAGGGACAGAGCGGGGGAGGAGGGGGCTAGACAAGGAAAGAGGAGGGATTAAGTAAGGGACAGAGCGGGAGAGAGGAGGGATGAAGTAAGGGACAGAGCGGGGGAGGGGGGAGAAGAGGAGAGAGGAGGGATGAAGTAAGGGACAGAGCGGGGGAGGAGGGGGGGAGACGAGGAGAGAGGAGGGATGAAGTAATGGACGGAGGGGGGAGATGAGGAGAGAGGAGGGATGAAGTAAGGGACAGAGCGGGGGAGAGGGGGAGATGAGGAGAGAGGAGGGATGAAGTAAGGGACAGAGCGGGGGAGGGGGGAGATGAGGAGAGAGGAGGGATGAAGTAACGGACAGAGCAGGGGAGGGGGAGGAGAGAGGAGGGATGAAGTAAGAGACAGAGCGGGGGAGGAGGGGGGAGATGAGGAGAGAGGAGGTATGAAGTAAGGAACAGAGCAGGGGAGGGGGGGAGATGAGGAGAGAGGAGGGATGAAGTAAGGGACAGAGTGGGGGAGGGGGGAGATGAGGAGAGAGGAGGGATGAAGTAAGGGACAGAGCGGGGGAGGGGGGAGATGAGGAGAGAGGAGGGATGAAGTAAGGGACAGAGCGGGGGAGGGGGGGAGACGAGGAAAGAGGAGGGATGAAGTAATGGACGGAGGGGGGGAGATGAGGAGAGAGGAGGGATGAAGTAAGGGACAGAGCGGGGGGAGGAGGGGGGAGATGAGGAGAGAGAATGGATGAAGTAAGGGACAGAGCGGGGGAGGGGGGGTGATGAGGAGATGAGGAGAGAGGAGGGATGAAGTAAGGGACATAGCGGGGTAGGAGGGGGGTAGACGAGAGAGGAGGGATGAAGTAAGGGACAGAGCGGGGGAGGAGGGGGCAAGACAAGGAAAGAGGAGGGATGAAGTAAGGGACAGAGCGGGAGAGAGGAGGGATGAAGTAAGGGACAGAGCGGGGGAGGGGGGAGAAAGGAGAGAGGAGGGATGAAGTAATGGACGGAGGGGGGGAGATGAGGTGAGATGAAGTAAGGGACAGAGCGGGGGGAGGAGGGGGGAGACGAGGAGAGAGAATGGATGAAGTAAGGGACAGAGCGGGGGAGGGGGGTGATGAGGAGAGAGGAGGGATGAAGTAAGGGATAGAGCGGGGGAGGGGGGAGATGAGGAGCGATGAAGTAAGGGACAGAGGGGGGGAGGAGGGGGGAGATGAGGAGAGAGGAGGGATGAAGTAAGGGACAGAGCGGGGGAGGGGGGAGAGGAGAGAGGAGGGATGAAGTAAGGGACAGAGCGGGGGAGGTGGGAGATGAGGAGAGAGGAGGGATGAAGTAAGGGACAGAGCGGGGGGGAGACGAGGAGAGAGGAGGGATGAAGTAAGGGACAGAGTGGGGAGAAGGGGGCAGACGAGGAGAGAGGAGGGATGAAGTAAGGGACAGAGCGGGGGGAGGAGGGGGGAGACGAGGAGAGAGAATGGATGAAGTAAGGGACAGAGCGGGGGAGGGGGGTGATGAGGAGAGAGGAGGGATGAAGTAAGGGATAGAGCGGGGGAGGGGGGAGATGAGGAGCGATGAAGTAAGGGACAGAGGGGGGGAGGAGGGGGGAGATGAGGAGAGAGGAGGGATGAAGTAAGGGACAGAGCGGGGGAGGGGGGAGAGGAGAGAGGAGGGATGAAGTAAGGGACAGAGCAGGGGAGGTGGGAGATGAGGAGAGAGGAGGGATGAAGTAAGGGACAGAGCGGGGGGGAGACGAGGAGAGAGGAGGGATGAAGTAAGGGACAGAGCGGGGAGAAGGGGGCAGACGAGGAGAGAGGAGGGATGAAGTAAGGGACAGAGCGGGGGAGGAGGGGGGAGACGAGGAGAGAGGAGGGATGAAGTAAGGGACAGAGCGGGGGAGGGGGGAGGTGAGGAGAGAGGAGGGATGAAGTAAGGGACAGAGCGGGGGAGGGGGGAGATGAGGAGAGAGGAGGGATGAAGTAAGGGACTGAGTGGGGGAGGGAGATGAGGAGAGAGGGATGAAGTAAGGGACAGAGCGGGGGAGGGGGGAGATGAGGAGAGAGGAGGGATGAAGTAAGAGACAGAGCGGGGGAGGAGGAGGGAGATGAGGAGAGAGGAGGTATGAAGTAAGGAACAGAGCGGGGGAGGGGGGGGGAGATGAGGAGAGAGGAGGGATGAAGGACATAGCGCGGGAGGAGGTGGGGAGGGGAAGGAGAGAGGAGGGATGAAGTAAGAGACAGAGTGGGGGAGGAGGGGGTAGATGAGGAGAGAGAAGGGATGAAGTAAGGGAGAGCGGGGGAGGGTTGGGGAGGGGGAGGAGATAGGAGGGATGAAGTAAGGGACAGAGCGGTGGAGGGGGGGAGACTAGGAGAGAGGAGGGATGAAGTAAGGGACAGAGCGGGGGAGGGTTGGGGAGGGGGAGGAGATAGGAGGGATGAAGTAAGGGACAGAGCGGTGGAGGGGGGGAGACTAGGAGAGAGGAGGGATGAAGTAAGGGACAGAGCGGGGGAGGGGTGTGATGAGGAGAGAGGAGGGATGAAGTAAGGGATAGAGCGGGGGAGGGGGGAGATGAGGAGAGAGGAGGGATGAAGTGAGGGACTGAGTGGGGGAGGGAGATGAGGAGAGAGGGATGAAGTAAGGGACAGAGCGGGGGAGGGGGGAGATGAGGAGGGATGAAGTAAGGGACAGAGGGGGGAGGAGGGGGGTGATGAGGAGAGAGGAGGGATGAAGTAAGGGACATAGCGGGGTAGGAGGGGGGTAGACGAGGAGAGAGGAGGGATGAAGTAAGGGACAGAGCGGGGGAGGAGGGGGCAAGACAAGGAAAGAGGAGGGATGAAGTAAGGGACAGAGCGGGAGAGAGGAGGGATGAAGTAAGGGACAGAGCGGGGGAGGGGGGAGAAAGGAGAGAGGATGGATGAAGTAAGGGACAGAGCGGGGGAGGAGGGGGGGAGACGAGGAGAGAGGAGGGATGAAGTAATGGACGGAGGGGGGGAGATGAGGAGAGAGGAGGGATGAAGTAAGGGACAGAGCGGGGGAGGAGGGGGGAGACGAGGAGAGAGAATGGATGAAGTAAGGGACAGAGCGGGGGAGGGGGGTGATGAGGAGAGAGGAGGGATGAAGTAAGGGATAGAGCGGGGGAGGGGGGAGATGAGGAGCGATGAAGTAAGGGACAGAGGGGGGGAGGAGGGGAGAGGAGAGAGGATGGATGAAGTAAGGGACAGAGTGGGGGAGGTGGGAGATGAGGAGAGAGGAGGGATGAAGTAAGGGACAGAGCGGGGGGGAGACGAGGAGAGAGGAGGGATGAAGTAAGGGACAGAGCGGGGAGAAGGGGGCAGACGAGGAGAGAGGAGGGATGAAGTAAGGGACAGAGCGGGGGAGGAGGGGGGAGACGAGGAGAGAGGAGGGATGAAGTAAGGGACAGAGCGGGGGAGGGGGGAGGTGAGGAGAGAGGAGGGATGAAGTAAGGGACAGAGCGGGGGAGGGGGGAGATGAGGAGAGAGGAGGGATTAAGTAAGGGACTGAGTGGGGGAGGGAGATGAGGAGAGAGGGATGAAGTAAGGGACAGAGCGGGGGAGGGGGGAGATGAGGAGAGAGGAGGGATGAAGTAAGGGACAGAGCGGGGGAGGGGGGAGATGAGAGAGGAGGGATGAAGTAAGGGACAGAGCGGGGGAGGGGGGACATGAGGAGAGAGGAGGGATGAAGTAAGGGACAGAGCAGGGGAGGGGGAGGAGAGAGGAGGGATGAAGTAAGAGACAGAGCGGGGGAGGAGGAGGGAGATGAGGAGAGAGGAGGTATGAAGTAAGGAACAGAGCGGGGGAGGGGGGGGGAGATGAGGAGAGAGGAGGGATGAAGGACATAGCGCGGGAGGAGGTGGGGAGGGGATGGAGAGAGGAGGGATGAATTAAGGGACAGAGTGGGGAGGAGGGGGTAGATGAGGAGAGAGAAGGGATGAAGTAAGGGACAGAGCGGGGGAGGGTTGGGGAGGGGGAGGAGATAGGAGGGATGAAGTAAGGGACAGAGCGGTGGAGGGGGGGAGACTAGGAGAGAGGAGGGATGAAGTAAGCGACAGAGCGGGGGAGGGTTGGGGAGGGATGAAGTAAGGGACAGAGCGGTGGAGGGGGGGGAGACTAGGAGAGAGGAGGGATGAAGTAAGGGACAGAGCGGGGGAGGGTTGTGATGAGGAGAGAGGAGGGATTAAGTAAGGGATAGAGCGGGGGAGGGGGGAGATGAGGAGAGAGGAGGGATGAAGTGAGGGACAGAGCGGGGGAGGGGGGACATGAGGAGAGAGGAGGGATGAAGTAAGGGACAGAGCAGGGGAGGGGGAGGAGAGAGGAGGGATGAAGTAAGAGACAGAGCGGGGGAGGAGGAGGGAGATGAGGAGAGAGGAGGTATGAAGTAAGGAACAGAGCGGGGGAGGGGGGGGGAGATGAGGAGAGAGGAGGGATGAAGGACATAGCGCGGGAGGAGGTGGGGAGGGGAAGGAGAGAGGAGGGATGAATTAAGGGACAGAGTGGGGAGGAGGGGGTAGATGAGGAGAGAGAAGGGATGAAGTAAGGGACAGAGCGGGGGAGGGTTGGGGAGGGGGAGGAGATAGGAGGGATGAAGTAAGGGACAGAGCGGTGGAGGGGGGGAGACTAGAAGAGAGGAGGATGAAGTAAGGGACAGAGCGGGGGAGGGTTGGGGAGGGATGAAGTAAGGGACAGAGCGGTGGAGGGGGGGAGACTAGGATAGAGAGAGGAGGGATGAAGTAAGGGACAGAGCGGGGGAGGGGTGTGATGAGGAGAGAGGAGGGATTAAGTAAGGGATAGAGCGGGGGAGGGGGGAGATGAGGAGAGAGGAGGGATGAAGTGAGGGACTGAGTGGGGGAGGGAGATGAGGAGAGAGGGATGAAGTAAGGGACAGAGCGGGGGAGGGGGGAGATGAGGAGAGATGAAGTAAGGGACAGAGCGGGGGAGGGGGGAGATGAGGAGAGAGGAGGGATGAAGTAAGGGACAGAGCGGGGGAGGGGGGAGATGAGGAGAGAGGAGGGATGAAGTAACGGACAGAGCAGGGGAGGGGGAGGAGAGAGGAGGTATGAAGTAAGGAACAGAGCAGGGGAGGGGGGAGATGAGGAGAGAGGAGGGATGAAGGACATAGCGCGGGAGGAGGTGGGGAGGGGAAGGAAAGAGGAGGGATGAAGTAAGGGACAGAGTGGGGGAGGAGGGGGTAGATGAGGAGAGAGAAGGGATGAAGTAAGGGACAGAGCGGGGGAGGGTTGGGGAGTGGGAGGAGATAGGAGGGATGAAGTAAGGGACAGAGCGGGGGAGGGGGGAGATGAGGAGGGATGAAGTAAGGGACAGAGGGGGGGAGGAGGGGGGAGATGAGGAGAGAGGAGGGATGAAGTAAGGGACAGAGCGGGGGAGGGGGGAGAGGAGAGAGGAGGGATGAAGTAAGGGACAGAGCGGGGGAGGGGGGAGATGAGGAGAGAGGAGGGATGAAGTAAGGGACAGAGCGGGGGGGAGACGAGGAGAGAGGAGGGATGAAGTAAGGGACAGAGCGGGGAGGAGGGGGCAGACGAGGAGAGAGGAGGGATGAAGTAAGGGACAGAGCGGGGGAGGAGGGGGGAGACGAGGAGAGAGGAGGGATGAAGTAAGGGACAGAGCGGGGGAGGGGGGAGGTGAGGAGAGAGGAGGGATGAAGTAAGGGACAGAGCGGGGGAGGGGGGAGATGAGGAGAGAGGAGGGATGAAGTAAGGGACTGAGTGGGGGAGGGAGATGAGGAGAGAGGGATGAAGTAAGGGACAGAGCGGGGGAGGGGGGAGATGAGGAGAGAGGACGGATGAAGTAAGGGACAGAGCGGGGGAGGGGGGAGATCAGGAGAGAGGAGGGATGAAGTAAGGGACAGAGCGGGGGAGGGGGGAGATGAGGAGAGAGGAGGGATGAAGTAAGGGACAGAGCAGGGGAGGGGGAGGAGAGAGGAGGGATGAAGTAAGAGACAGAGCGGGGGAGGAGGAGGAGATGAGGAGAGAGGAGGGATGAAGTAAGGGACAGAGCGGGGGAGGGGGGAGAGGAGAAAGGCGGGATGAAGAGAGAGCGGGGGAGGGGGGAGAGGAGAGAGGGGGGATGAAGAGACAGAGCGGGGGAGGAGGGGGGAGATGAGGAGAGAGGAGGGATGAAGTAAGGGACAGAGCGGGGGAGGAGGGGGGAGACGGAGAGAGGAGGGATGAAGTAAGGGACAGAGCGGGGGAGGGGGGAGGTGAGGAGAGAGGAGGGATGAAGTAAGGGACAGAGCGGGGGAGGGGGGAGATGAGGAGAGAGGAGGGATGAAGTAAGGGACTGAGTGGGGGAGGGAGATGAGGAGAGAGGGATGAAGTAAGGGACAGAGCGGGGGAGGGGGGAGATGAGGAGAGAGGAGGGATGAAGTAAGGGACAGACCGGGGGAGGGGGAGATGAGGAGAGAGGAGGGATGAAGTAAGGGACAGAGCAGGGGAGGGGGAGGAGAGAGGAGGGATGAAGTAAGAGACAGAGCGGGGGAGGAGGAGATGAGGAGAGAGGAGGGATGAAGTAAGGGACAGAGCGGGGGAGGGGGGAGAGGAGAAAGGCGGGATGAAGAGAGAGCGGGGGAGGGGGGAGAGGAGAGAGGGGGGATGAAGAGACAGAGCGGGGGAGGAGGGGGGAGATGAGGAGAGAGGAGGGATGAAGTAAGGGACAGAGCGGGGGAGGGGAGATGAGGAGAGAGGAAGGGACAGAGCACCTGGCATTACTATGCTGGGCAGGATGGCACCCACCTAGCCTAACAAGCATCCTGCTCTTGGTTCCCCTAGAATTAGGACTAGACTATAGAGCGCAGATGGACCTGTGACGTCACACCCACGTGACCCGGCCTGAAAGGGGGAGGGGCGGGGATGGTAACGGGGGAATAAAAGTGTCCGCTCGCCACAATTATTTATTCCCCTCTATGCCCTAGTGGATGGTAACGCAGGAGCGGTCCAGCCTCCTGCAGCGGTCACGTGGTGGATACGTCACAGAGGTCCTTTCTCCAACTTGGAAATAGCAGCAACCTTCCCCTATGCCCATATAGCCCATGTCACTTCCCTGTGCCCTGGAAGGAGACATCGGATCAGGGTTATAGATTACACTTTGTGACGTTGCAGATTCCTTAGTAGACGCCGACTTCCTGTTGCTGAGTCTATAAAATGCGCTTTTTTGTTAGTATGTACATTGCATACATCAGTATAGATCCGTCTACATATATCTAATCTGTATGTACATTGAGGTGGGATTCAGCCCCCCACAGGCTCAGAGAGCGAAATCTGGAAACATGAATTTGCATCTTGGCGCGGCAAAGCATCACGTGTCAGCAACGGTCATAAGTAATGCACACAAATATGTCTCTTACACAACTAGGACTAAGTGACTATCCCCGTCACGGAGAGGGAGAAGTCCGGCCGGGATCTCGCAGGGTCACCACATTCCCAGGGACTGCAGACGTTTCACAGCTGGGATCAGAATATTACAGGAATGACACCACTTGTCTGTATAGCGAGAGGTCCGGTGACTGAGAGGGCAGAGCAGGGACAGCGGAATGACACCACTTGTCTGTATAGCGAGAGGTCCGGTGACTGAGAGGGCAGAGCTGGGACAGCGGAATGACACCACTTGTCTGTATAGCGAGAGGTCGGTGACTGAGAGGGCAGAGCAGGGACAGCGGAAGGACAGGAGTTTCTGGCTGCAGCAGTCGCTTCACATTACTAACAGCCATAAAGCCGTATTCAAATAGCCACGAAAAGTGCCGTTTGGAGAAAAGTTTTCGCCGATTTGGACTTTTCACCTGTTTTCAACTTATTTCCGTATTCCATTCCGGGAGCTTTCACCTAAGCGGAAAAGAAACAAACGAAACGTTTTCTCTATGTATAGCCAGGCGAACGGGAAGTGCAAAATCTCTATTTTGGGGTGAAAATTTGGGGATTTGGTCTAGTGCCCTTTGGACACCCCCTAATGAGTAATCAGTCTAAACAACTGTTACATTTGTAGTGGCAAACGCAGGATTTCTAGAGGGGGGGTTTCCAAATGCTGGATTTTAGAGCGAGTGTGGCCAGTCCATGAAGATGGCATAATTAGCACTTATCCCACTTTAATATGCATCATACATAGTGTATTGTGTGTCATATATCCAGCATATACAGGACCAGTGATCACAGTAACCTATATGTGTCATACATAGTGTATTGTGTGTCATAATTCCAGCATATACAGGACCAGTGATCACAGTAACCCATTATAAGTGTCATACATAGTGTATTGTGTGTCATAATTCCAGCATATACAGGACCAGTGATCACAGTAACCCATTATATGTGTCATACATAGTGTATTGTGTGTCATAATTCCAGCATATATAGGACCAGTGATCACAGTAACCATTATATGTGTCATACATAGTGTATTGTGTGTTATATATCCACCATATACAGGACCAGAGATCACAGTAACCCATTATATGTGTCATACATAGTATATTGTGTGTCATAATTCCAGCATATACAGGACCAGTGATCACAGTAACCATTATATGTGTCATACATAGTGTATTGTGTGTAATAACAGCATATACAGGACCAGTGATCACAGTAACCATTATATGTGTCATACATAGTGTATTGTGTGTCATAATTCAGCATATACAGGACCAGTGATCACAGTAACCCATTATATGTGTCATACATAGTGTATTGTGTGTCATAATTCCAGCATATACAGGACCAGCGATCACAGTAACCCATTATATGTGTCATACATAGTGTATTGTGTGTCATAAATCCAGCATATACAGGACCAGCGATCACAGTAACCCATTATATGTGTCATACATAGTGTATTGTGTGTCATAATTCCAGCATATACAGGACCAGTGATCACAGTAACCCAATATATGTGTCATACATAGTGTATTGTGTGTCATAATTCCAGCATATACAGGACCAGCGATCACAGTAACCCATAATATGTGTCATACATAGTGTATTGTGTGTAATTCCAGCATATACAGGACCAGTGATCACAGTAACCCAATATATGTGTCATACATAGTGTATTGTGTGTCATAATTCCAGCATATACAGGACCAGCGATCACAGTAACTCATTATATGTGTCATACATAGTGTATTGTGTGTCATAATTCCAGCATATACAGGACCAGCGATCACAGTAACCCATTATATGTGTCATACATAGTGTATTGTGTGTCATAATTCCAGCATATACAGGACCAGCGATCACAGTAACTCATTATATGTGTCATACATAGTGTATTGTGTGTCATAATTCCAGCATATACAGGACCAGCGATCACAGTAACCCATTATATGTGTCATACATAGTGTATTGTGTGTCATAATTCCAGCATATACAGGACCAGTGATCACAGTAACCCATTATTTGTGTGATATATAGTGTATTGTGTGTCATAATCCCAGCATATACAGGACCAATGATCACAGTAACCCATTATATGTGTCATACATAGTGTATTGTGTGTCATAATCCCAGCATATACAGGACCAGTGATCACAGTAACACATTATATGTGTCATACATAGTGTATTGTGTGTAATACCAGCATATACAGGACCAGTGATCACAGTAACCCATTATATGTGTCATACATAGTGTATTGTGTGTCATAATTCCAGCATATACAGGACCAGCGATCACAGTAACCCATTATATGTGTCATACATAGTGTATTGTGTGTCATAATTCCAGCATATACAGGACCAGTGATCACAGTAACCCATTATATGTGTCATACATAGTGTATTGTGTGTCATAATTCCAGCATATACAGGACCAGCGATCACAGTAACCCATTATATGTGTCATACATAGTGTATTGTGTGTGATAATTCCAGCATATACAGGACCAGCGATCACAGTAACCCATTATATGTGTCACACATAGTGTATTGTGTGTCATAATTCCAGCATATACAGGACCAGCGATCACAGTAACCCATTATATGTGTCATACATAGTGTATTGTGTGTATAATTCCAGCATATACAGGACCAGCGATCACAGTAACCCATTATATGTGTCATACATAGTGTATTGTGTGTATAATTCCAGCATATACAGGACCAGTGATCACAGTAACCCATTATATGTGTCATACATAGTGTATTGTGTGTCATAATTCCAGCATATACAGGACCAGCGATCACAGTAACCCATTATATGTGTCATACATAGTGTATTGTGTGTCATAATTCCAGCATATACAGGACCAGTGATCACAGTAACCCATTATATGTGTCATACATAGTGTATTGTGTGTCATAATTCCAGCATATACAGGACCAGTGATCACAGTAACCCATTATATGTGTCATACATAGTGTATTGTGTGTCATAATTCCAGCATATACAGGACCAGAGATCACAGTAACCCATTTTATGTGTCATACATAGTGTATTGTGTGTCATAATTCCAGCATACACAGGACCAGTGATCACAGTAACCCATTATATGTGTCATACATAGTGTATTGTGTGTCATAATTACAGCATATACAGGACCAGCGATCACAGTAACCCATTATATGTGTCATACATAGTGTATTGTGTGTCATAATTCCAGCATATATAGGACCAGTAATCACAGTAACCCATTATATGTGTCATACATAGTGTATTGTGTGTCATAATTCCAGCATATATAGGACCAGTAATCACAGTAACCCATTATATGTGTCATACATAGTGTATTGTGTGTCATATATCCAGCATATACAGGACCAGTGATCACAGTAACCCATTATATGTGTCATACATAGTGTATTGTATATCATAATCCCAGCATATACAGGACCAGTGATCAGAGTAACCCATTATATGTGTCATACATAGTGTATTGTTTGTCATAATTCCAGCATATACAGGACCAGTGATCGTAGTAACCCATTATATGTGTCATACATAGTGTACTGTGTGTCATAATTCCAGCATATACAGGACCAGTGATCACAGTAACCCATTATATGTGTCATACATAGTGTATTGTGTGTCATAATTCCAGCATATACAGGACCAGTGATCACAGTAACCATTATATGTGTCATACATAGTGTATTGTGTGTCATAATTCCAGCATATACAGGACCAGCGATCACAGTAACCCATTATATGTGTCATACATAGTGTATTGTGTGTCATAATTCCAGCATATACAGGACCAGTGATCACAGTAACCCATTATATGTGTCATACATAGTGTATTGTGTGTCATAATTCCAGCATATACAGGACCAGTAATCACAGTAACCCATTATATGTGTTATACATAGTGTATTGTGTGTCATAATTCCAGCATATACAGGACCAGTGATCACAGTAACCCATTATATGTGTCATACATAGTGTATTGTGTGTCATAATTCCAGCATATACAGGACCAGTGATCACAGTAACCCATTATATGTGTCATACATAGTGTATTGTGTGTCATAATTCCAGCATATACAGGACCAGTGATCACAGTAACCATTATATGTGTCATACATAGTGTATTGTGTGTCATAATTCCAGCATATACAGGACCAGTGATCACAGTAACCCATTATATGTGTCATACATAGTGTATTGTGTGTCATAATTCCAGCATATATAGGACCAGTGATCACAGTAACCCATTATATGTGTCATACATAGTGTATTGTGTCATAATTCCAGCATATACAGGACCAGTGATCACAGTAACCCATTATATGTGTCATACATAGTGTAATGTGTGTCATAATTCCAGCATATACAGGAGCAGTGATCACAGTAACCCATTATATGTGTCATACATAGTGTATTGTGTGTCATAATTCCAGCATATACAGGACCAGTGATCACAGTAACCCATTATATGTGTCATACATAGTATTTTGTGTGTCATAATTCCAGTATATACAGGACCAGTGATCACAGTAACCCATTATATGTGTCATACATAGTGTATTGTGTGTCATAATTCCAGCATATACAGGAGCAGTGATCACAGTAACCCATTATATGTGTCATACATAGTGTATTGTGTGTCATAATTCCAGCATATACAGGACCAGTGATCACAGTAACCCATTATATGTGTCATACATAGTGTATTGTGTGTCATAATTCCAGCATATACAGGACCAGTGATCACAGTAACCCATTAAATGTGTCATACATAGTGTATTGTGTGTCATAATTCCAGCATATACAGGACCAGTGATCACAGTAACCCATTATATGTGTCATACATAGTGTATTGTGTGTCATAATTCCAGCATATACAGGACCAGTGATCACAGTAACCATTATATGTGTCATACATAGTGTATTGTGTGTCATAATTCCAGCATATACAGGACCAGTGATCACAGTAACACATTATATGTGTCATACATAGTGTATTGTGTGTCATAATTCCAGCATATACAGGACCAGTGATCACAGTAACCCATTATATGTGTCATACATAGTGTATTGTGTGTCATAATTCCAGCATATACAGGACCAGTGATCACAGTAACCCATTATATGTGTCATACATAGTGTATTGTGTGTCATAATTCCAGCATATACAGGACCAGAGATCACAGTAACCCATTATATGTGTCATACATAGTGTATTGTGTGTCATAATTCCATCATATACAGGACCAGTGATCACAGTAACCATTATATGTGTCATACATAGTATATTGTGTGTCATAATTCCAGCATATACAGGACCAGTGATCACAGTAACCCATTATATGTGTCATACATAGTGTATTGTGTGTCATAATTCCAGCATATACAGGACCAGTGATCACAGTAACCATTATATGTGTCATACATAGTGTATTGTGTGTCATAATTCCAGCATATACAGGACCAGTGATCACAGTAACCTATTATATGTGTCATACATAGTGTATTGTGTGTCATAATTCCAGCATATACAGGACCAGTGATCACAGTAACCCATTATATGTGTCATACATAATGTATTGTGTGTCATAATTCCAGCATATACTGAACCAGCGATCACAGTAACCCATTATATGTGTCATACATAGTGTATTGTGTGTCATAATTCCAGCATATATAGGACCAGTGATCACAGTAACCATTATATGTGTCATACATAGTGTATTGTGTGTCATAATTCCAGCAGATATAGGACCAGTGATCACAGTAACCCATTATATGTGTCATACATAGTGTATTGTGTGTGATAATTCCAGCATATATAGGACCAGTGATCACAGTAACCATTATATGTGTCATACATAGTGTATTGTGTGTCATAATTCCAGCAGATACAGGACCAGTGATCACAGTAACCCATTATATGTGTCATACATAGTGTATTGTGTGTCATAATTCCAGCATATACAGGACCAGTGATCACAGTAACCCATTATATGTGTCATACATAGTGTATTGTGTGTCATAATTCCAGCATATACAGGACCAGTGATCACAGTAACCCATTATATGTGTCATACATAGTGTATTGTGTGTCATAATTACAGCATATACAGGACCAGTGATCACAGTAACCCATTATATGTGTTATACATAGTGTATTGTGTGTCATAATTCCAGCATATACAGGACCAGTGATCACAGTAACCCATTATATGTGTCATACATAGTGTATTGTGTATCATAATTCCAGCATATACAGGACCAGTGATCACAGTAACCCATTATATGTGTCATACATAGTGTATTGTGTGTTATATATCCACCATATACAGGACCAGCGATCACAGTAAGCCATTATATGTGTCATACATAGTGTATTGTGTGTCATAATTCCAGCATATATAGGACCAGTGATCACAGTAACCCATTATATGTGTCATACATAGTGTATTGTGTGTCATAATTCCAGCATATACAGGACCAGTGATCACAGTAACCAATTATATGTGTCATACATAGTGTATTGTGTGTTATATATCCACCATATACAGGACCAGTGATCACAGTAACCCATTATATGTGTCATACATAGTGTATTGTGTATCATAATTCCAGCATATACAGGACCAGTGATCACAGTAACCCATTATATGTGTCATACATAGTGTATTGTGTGTCATAATTCCAGCATATACAGGACCAGTGATCACAGTAACCCATTATATGTGTCATACATAGTGTATTGTGTGTCATAATTCCAGCATATACAGGACCAGTGATCACAGTAACCATTATATGTGTCATACATAGTGTATTGTGTGTCATAATTCCAGCATATACAGGACCAGTGATCACAGTAACCCATTATATGTGTCATACATAGTGTATTGTGTGTCATAATTCCAGCATATACAGGACCAGAGATCACAGTAACCCATTATATGTGTCATACATAGTGTATTGTGTGTCATAATTCCATCATATACAGGACCAGTGATCACAGTAACCATTATATGTGTCATACATAGTATATTGTGTGTCATAATTCCAGCATATACAGGACCAGTGATCACAGTAACCCATTATATGTGTCATACATAGTGTATTGTGTGTCATAATTCCAGCATATACAGGACCAGTGATCACAGTAACCATTATATGTGTCATACATAGTGTATTGTGTGTCATAATTCCAGCATATACAGGACCAGTGATCACAGTAACCTATTATATGTGTCATACATAGTGTATTGTGTGTCATAATTCCAGCATATACAGGACCAGTGATCACAGTAACCCATTATATGTGTCATACATAATGTATTGTGTGTCATAATTCCAGCATATACTGAACCAGCGATCACAGTAACCCATTATATGTGTCATACATAGTGTATTGTGTGTCATAATTCCAGCATATATAGGACCAGTGATCACAGTAACCATTATATGTGTCATACATAGTGTATTGTGTGTCATAATTCCAGCAGATATAGGACCAGTGATCACAGTAACCCATTATATGTGTCATACATAGTGTATTGTGTGTGATAATTCCAGCATATATAGGACCAGTGATCACAGTAACCATTATATGTGTCATACATAGTGTATTGTGTGTCATAATTCCAGCAGATACAGGACCAGTGATCACAGTAACCCATTATATGTGTCATACATAGTGTATTGTGTGTCATAATTCCAGCATATACAGGACCAGTGATCACAGTAACCCATTATATGTGTCATACATAGTGTATTGTGTGTCATAATTCCAGCATATACAGGACCAGTGATCACAGTAACCCATTATATGTGTCATACATAGTGTATTGTGTGTCATAATTACAGCATATACAGGACCAGTGATCACAGTAACCCATTATATGTGTTATACATAGTGTATTGTGTGTCATAATTCCAGCATATACAGGACCAGTGATCACAGTAACCCATTATATGTGTCATACATAGTGTATTGTGTGTCATAATTCCAGCATATACAGGACCAGTGATCACAGTAACCCATTGTATGTGTCATACATAGTGTATTGTGTGTCATAATTCCAGCATATATAGGACCAGTGATCACAGTAACCCATTATATGTGTCATACATAGTGTATTGTGTATCATAATTCCAGCATATACAGGACCAGTGATCACAGTAACCCATTATATGTGTCATACATAGTGTATTGTGTGTTATATATCCACCATATACAGGACCAGCGATCACAGTAAGCCATTATATGTGTCATACATAGTGTATTGTGTGTCATAATTCCAGCATATATAGGACCAGTGATCACAGTAACCCATTATATGTGTCATACATAGTGTATTGTGTGTCATAATTCCAGCATATACAGGACCAGTGATCACAGTAACCCATTATATGTGTCATACATAGTGTATTGTGTGTTATATATCCAGCATATACAGGACCAGTGATCACAGTAACCCATTATATGTGTCATACATAGTGTATTGTGTATCATAATTCCAGCATGTACAGGACCAGTGATCACAGTAACCCATTATATGTGTCATACATAGTGTATTGTGTGTCATAATTCCAGCATGTACAGGACCAGTGATCACAGTAACCCATTATATGTGTCATACATAGTGTATTGTGTGTTATATATCCACCATATACAGGACCAGCGATCACAGTAACCCATTATATGTGTCATACATAATGTATTGTGTGTCATAATTCCAGCATATACTGAACCAGCGATCACAGTAACCCATTATATGTGTCATACATAGTGTATTGTGTGTCATAATTCCAGCATATATAGGACCAGTGATCACAGTAACCATTATATGTGTCATACATAGTGTATTGTGTGTCATAATTCCAGCAGATATAGGACCAGTGATCACAGTAACCCATTATATGTGTCATACATAGTGTATTGTGTGTGATAATTCCAGCATATATAGGACCAGTGATCACAGTAACCATTATATGTGTCATACATAGTGTATTGTGTGTCATAATTCCAGCAGATACAGGACCAGTGATCACAGTAACCCATTATATGTGTCATACATAGTGTATTGTGTGTCATAATTCCAGCATATACAGGACCAGTGATCACAGTAACCCATTATATGTGTCATACATAGTGTATTGTGTGTCATAATTACAGCATATACAGGACCAGTGATCACAGTAACCCATTATATGTGTTATACATAGTGTATTGTGTGTCATAATTCCAGCATATACAGGACCAGTGATCACAGTAACCCATTATATGTGTCATACATAGTGTATTGTGTGTCATAATTCCAGCATATACAGGACCAGTGATCACAGTAACCCATTGTATGTGTCATACATAGTGTATTGTGTGTCATAATTCCAGCATATATAGGACCAGTGATCACAGTAACCCATTATATGTGTCATACATAGTGTATTGTGTATCATAATTCCAGCATATACAGGACCAGTGATCACAGTAACCCATTATATGTGTCATACATAGTGTATTGTGTGTTATATATCCACCATATACAGGACCAGCGATCACAGTAAGCCATTATATGTGTCATACATAGTGTATTGTGTGTCATAATTCCAGCATATATAGGACCAGTGATCACAGTAACCCATTATATGTGTCATACATAGTGTATTGTGTGTCATAATTCCAGCATATACAGGACCAGTGATCACAGTAACCCATTATATGTGTCATACATAGTGTATTGTGTGTTATATATCCACCATATACAGGACCAGTGATCACAGTAAGCCATTATATGTGTCATACATAGTGTATTGTGTGTCATAATTCCAGCATATATAGGACCAGTGATCACAGTAACCCATTATATGTGTCATACATAGTGTATTGTGTGTCATAATTCCAGCATATACAGGACCAGTGATCACAGTAACCCATTATATGTGTCATACATAGTGTATTGTGTGTTATATATCCAGCATATACAGGACCAGTGATCACAGTAACCCATTATATGTGTCATACATAGTGTATTGTGTATCATAATTCCAGCATGTACAGGACCAGTGATCACAGTAACCCATTATATGTGTCATACATAGTGTATTGTGTGTCATAATTCCAGCATGTACAGGACCAGTGATCACAGTAACCCATTATATGTGTCATACATAGTGTATTGTGTGTTATATATCCACCATATACAGGACCAGCGATCACAGTAAGCCATTATATGTGTCATACATAGTGTATTGTGTGTCATAATTCCAGCATATACAGGACCAGTGATCACAGTAACCCATTATATGTGTCATACATAGTGTATTGTGTGTTATATATCCACCATATACAGGACCAGCGATCACAGTAAGCCATTATATGTGTCATACATAGTGTATTGTGTATCATAATTCCAGCATATACAGGACCAGTGATCACAGTAACCCATTATATGTGTCATACATAGTGTATTGTGTGTTATATATCCACCATATACAGGACCAGCGATCACAGTAAGCCATTATATGCGTCATACATAGTGTATTGTGTGTCATAATTCCAGCATATATAGGACCAGTGATCACAGTAACCCATTATATGTGTCATACATAGTGTATTGTGTGTCATAATTCCAGCATATACAGGACCAGTGATCACAGTAACCCAGTATATGTGTCATACATAGTGTATTGTGTGTCATAATTCCAGCATATATAGGACCAGTGATCACAGTAACCCATTATATGTGTCATACATAGTGTATTGTGTGTCATAATTCCAGCATGTACAGGACCAGTGATCACAGTAACCCATTATATGTGTCATACATAGTGTATTGTGTGTCATAATTCCAGCATGTACAGGACCAGTGATCACAGTAACCCATTATATGTGTCATACATAGTGTATTGTGTGTTATATATCCACCATATACAGGACCAGCGATCACAGTAACCCATTATATGTGTCATACATAGTGTATTGTGTGTCATAATTCCAGCATATACAGGACCAGTGATCACAGTAACCCATTATATGTGTCATACATAGTGTATTGTGTGTCATAATTCCAGCATATATAGGACCAGTGATCACAGTAACCCATTATATGTGTCATACATAGTGTATTGTGTATCATAATTCCAGCATATACAGGACCAGTGATCACAGTAACCCATTATATGTGTCATACATAGTGTATTGTGTGTCATAATTCCAGCATATACAGGACCAGTGATCACAGTAACCCAGTATATGTGTCATACATAGTGTATTGTGTGTCATAATTCCAGCATATATAGGACCAGTGATCACAGTAACCCATTATATGTGTCATACATAGTGTATTGTGTGTCATAATTCCAGCATGTACAGGACCAGTGATCACAGTAACCCATTATATGTGTCATACATAGTGTATTGTGTGTCATAATTCCAGCATGTACAGGACCAGTGATCACAGTAACCCATTATATGTGTCATACATAGTGTATTGTGTGTTATATATCCACCATATACAGGACCAGCGATCACAGTAACCCATTATATGTGTCATACATAGTGTATTGTGTGTGATAATTCCAGCATATACAGGACCAGCGATCACAGTAACCCATTATATGTGTCATACATAGTGTATTGTGTGTCATAATTCCAGCATATACAGGACCAGTGATCACAGTAACCCAGTATATGTGTCATACATAGTGTATTGTGTGTCATAATTCCAGCATATATAGGACCAGTGATCACAGTAACCCATTATATGTGTCATACATAGTGTATTGTGTGTCATAATTCCAGCATATACAGGACCAGTGATCACAGTAACCCATTATATGTGTCATACATAGTGTATTGTGTGTCATAATTCCAGCATATACAGGACCAGCGATCACAGTAACCCATTATATGTGTCATACATAGTGTATTGTGTGTCATAATTCCAGCATATACAGGACCAGTGATCACAGTAATACATTAGATGCGGTATTAGGACCATCCTGTCTGAGCTGAATGTTATTATTTCATAATTTAGGCTCCATTCCAGAGCATGGGAGCGAGTCTGGGGGGAGCAGCATTAGAACCTAGCGCTACCGTGGACATATATGTACATCTCGTCATGCACTGGATAGTGTATTATTATATGATATTAATAATTAACCCTATTGATGGTCTATAACAGTGCATGTTTTCCAGATCTTCTAGTTGGTGCACTGGTGTAATTATTACTGGCTGACACATGTTAAAAGATCCACACGTAGTGCTAATTGTTTCATTTGTGATACTGAGAAGGGGGGTTTCCAGGCACCCAGAAACCCCCCCTGCGTTTGCCTATGAATTGATTATGGCCATACCCGGAAACCTTTCTCCGCTCTGTCACAGAAGGGGGAAACTGCCTGCACCCTCACCTGACAAATGGGCACTACCCAGACTGGCACCGCTCTCCCTGATGTGTGACCCCAGAGCTACACTTTCTGTCATCATCATTATTGGATTTGTTTTATTATCATGTAACCAGATAAATAATTACAAACACCAGCAACATATTCCCAACATCTGCAGTTTATTAATCAGCCAGACTGAAAACACGTTCAGCACCATTTCTGAATGATTTCCTGAGTAAGTGGCTCTGCTCTGGCACATTCAGGGAGTCAGGGAGAGATGGGATTAGAACATCCGACACAACAGACAGATAATATCTCCGCTTCTACACACTAAAATCATGTTTGGTTCCACACGCCATGTTTTCCACTTATCTTATTTCTCTGTATCCTCCCTCTAAGAGTATCTGCACAAACCATGGTGCCATGTAAGGGGGGCAGATACATTCATATTACTGCATGTGGGGTAAATACCGGCTGCTGGTGCATGTAGCCCACACACGCTGGACAGCTTTATTATTACTCTACAATTTACATCTCGGCTTGGACCATACTATACTATACTCCCGGAAGTCGCGGGAGGCTCCCCATTTGTCGAGTAGCCCCCGTAAGTGTAGGCAGACCTCCTGCATGGTGAGGCGGGCAGGATGGGGCGATGTAATGGGGCATTCGCATGTCCGCAAGGAAGGGGCAGGGCTACACGGCGTGATTTGCATCATTTTGTCCCGCCCCCTCGTCGCGCCGCCCCCCCGTGCAGTACAGCGCGGTGTTAGCAAGACGCAATTACTGGCTCTAACTCTATTCCCAATTCTGGATCAGGCTCTGAGCCCCATAAGCTTGCACTCTATTAGTGTTTAATCTCTCTATATTGCTTGTCAGGATTCTGTGCTGCAGTGGAGGCTCCGGTACAGGTATACTGGGGAGGTTTGGGGTGACGCGGAGCCGTTCTGGTGAGGACAGAGCACTTTGTTCTGCTGAGTGCTGGGTCACATTTAGCAGACTTGGGAGCTGTGTGTGTCTATAACAGCCGGCTCCCCCATCAGTAACAGCTGTGTACCCCACACACCCCCCTCTGCTGTTCCCATGTAACTCGATTGCCCCAGAAGCCTCCGGATCTCTCTGCGTAACAGACTGACTCAACACACAGATGGCAGCCAGATCTGCAGAGCGTTACCGCTCCTCAAAGTATTGTTCTACCTGCAGCACATCGTTCCCGGTACTGCCTCTAAGCTCACATAGTGACAGCGTCCCACCTTTATATCCCCCCACAGCCGGACATTGCTCCTAATAACAGACACGTTATACTGGAAGATATCAGATCCATTTATTATCCAGAACAACAGAACCTCCTCCCTGCCCCCCTGCTTACACTATAAAGCTGCCCCCTCTCTCACCCATTTCCACCATCCTAAGTTCTTCTCCATGGCCAGCGACCCCTCTGCCTTCATTCACTCGACCACGCCACCCAGCTCCGTCCTTCCCCATTGCCCATGCCACCACCCTGCCTATTGCTTTAGCCACCTCCCCTCTGGCACCAGGGCATGCCAGGCAGTAAAGGGCAGGATCTGCCAGACAGTTGAGAGTGGCCATTGCCAGTGATGCGTGATAAGCTGGAAACAGTCTCTCCTCCAGCGCACAGCTTTCACCCGCTGCTACTGAGCCCCCTCCAATCAGAAACACCAAACTGCGCAGGAGCAACAGAGCATGGTAGGGCCCATAACACAGGAGCGCCACACAGGGAAGCCCCAGAGCCAGGCGGCGCACCCTCCTCTTCTCTCTCCGCTCGCAGGAAGCGCTCCCCCGCAGAGCTCGCAGGAGCCCGGCATAACACAGAAGCATTATGCCCCAGGGCAATAAAAATCCAGCTAGTACCCTCCCCACATTAGCGAGGGCATCTCCTTTTCCAGAAAGTGGGTAGCTCTCGTAGCAGAAGGTGTGGTTGTAGCGGTCCTGGGTGAGGGCATCCCTAAACAAGGGAGGGGCGTTAGCTGCCAGTTCTAGGACCCACACCAAGGCGGAGACAGCAGCAGCAGAGCGAATGGGCCTGGCACCAGGGAATCGCAGGGGGTGCGCCACAGCTAGGTACCGGTCAGCGGAAACACAGGACAGGAAGGCAGCGCCCACATACAGATTGGTATAGAAGATAAAACCAAAGAGGCGGCAGGCGCCCTGGCCGTAACCCCAAACGTCCCTCCGTAAATAGTAGTCTGTCCAAGGTGGCAGCGCACAGATGAGGAGGAGGTCCGAGAGGCTGAGGTTCAGGAGGTACACTCCAAGTTCTTTCCCTTTCTGTACCTGGAGCCAGGCTGCCCAAAGTGCCAGCAGGTTGGCTGGAAGCCCGACCACAAAAACCACAGCATAGAGCGATGGAGGCAGGATACCGTCCAGGTCGGAGTCCACATTGCAGGCCTCCGGGGTGACGTTAGACATGGCTGATGGAGCTGCTACGTGAGAGCTTCTCCCCGGGGTCTCCTCTCTCTGTTCCGTCCTCTTCCCCTCCTGCTGCCACCTTTCCCCCTCCCCTGGTGGGGGGCTGAGTGCTGCTCGGGGGCTCAGGAGGGCTGCACATTTTGGCTCATGACTTTGGCATGCGTCTGCGGGGAGGGAAAGAAGCATTGTCATGTGCTGCCCAATGCATTGTACCCCTAGTGCCAGCAGCTGGCAGAGCGCAGTGCCATACTCAGGGACAGGTGACCTGCGAGGGCACAGGGGTATGGGGAGCAGTGTGCAGGCACTGAAAGGAACATATAGGGGGCAGGATAGGGACATGAAGGTCTATTTACTAAGCCTTGGATGGAGATAAAAGTACCAGCCAATCAGTTCCTAACTGCCATGTCACAGGCGGTGTATGAATAATGACAGTTAGGAGCTGATTGGCTGGTCCCTTATCTCCGTCCCAGGCTTAGTAAGGAGACCCCTTAGAGAGTAAAGGAGCAGGGTCTGAGGGGTAAGAAGCAGCGCTACGTATATGTATGTTGTAATATATATATATATATATATATATATATAAATGTATATATATATATATATAAAATCAGATGTCCTGACTCACTGACTCAGCAATGCCCAAACCCCAGGACCTAGAGACATGAATATCAGGGAGTATATTCCTTCCATGACCTAGGCCGCCTACTAAGAAGGGATTTTTCAAAATTTGACCCCTAAGGGGGTGAGAATGGCTAAAATGTCCCCCCCCCTGTACAATGTCCTCACTGACTGTCTCACAGTTCAATATTCACCAACTGTCACCCCAAGTGCTGCCAAACGTCAGTGGCAGTTGGTGTGGCTCCCCTATTTGTATAGTGAGGGAAGGGGTGGGGTTAAAGATACAATATTGGGTGCAGGGTTAAGGAGGAAAGGGTACAGTATTGGGTGTAGGATTAGTGGGTAAGTATGCAGTGCAGTGTTAGGGTGTTACTACACAGGTGGGGGAGGGGATGCATTACTACACAGGTAGGGGAGGGAATGTGTTACTACACAGGTATGGAAGGGGAATGTGTTACTACACAGGTAGGGGAGGGGAATGTGTTACTACACAGGTAGGGGAGGGGATGTGTTACTACACAGGTATGGGAGGGAATATGTTACTACACAGGTGAGGGAGGGGATGTGTTACTACACAGGTAAGGGAGGGGAATGTGTTACTACACAGGTATGGGAGGGGATGTGTTACTACACAGGTAGGGGAGGGGAATGTGTTACTACACAGGTAGGGGAGGGGATGTGTTACTGCACAGAAAGGGGAGGGGATGTGTTACTGCACAGGTAGGGGAGGGGATGTGTTACTACACAGGTAGGGGAGGGGAATGTGTTACTACACAGGTGAGGGAGGGGAATGTTGAATGTGTTACTACAGGGTGAAGGAAGAGAATGTGTTACAACACAGGTGAGGGAGGGGAATGTGTTACTACAGGGGTGAGGGAAGGTAATGTGTTACTACAAGGTTAGCAGGGTAATGTGTTAGTACACAGGTAAGGGAGGCGAATGTGTTAATACAGGGGTGAGCGAGGATAATGTGTTACTACAGGAAGTGAGCGAGGATAATGTGTTAGTACAGAGGTGAGGGGGGAATGTGTTACTACAGGGGTGAGGGAGGGGAATGTGTTAATACAGGAGGAGCGAGGGGAATGTGTTACTACAGGGGTGAGCAAGGATAATGTGTTACTACAGAGGTGAGGGAGGGGAATGTGTTACTACAGAGGTGAGTTAGGGTAATGACTTACTGTAGCAGTGATGCATTACTATAGAGGTGAAGGATTACTGTGTTACTGGAGTGGTGAGATGTAAATGGAAACTGTAAATATCTACCCAGGTGAAACCGGGTACATCCGCTAGTGAGTGTGTGATAGATATATATATATATATATATATATACACACACACACACATATACATACACACACACACATACACACACACACATATGTACCTATGCTGTGTACCATATGCTAAGATCTTAATAGGACTGAAATACTTTACAATATGAAGATTAAATCAGCAATAACATAATGATCTGCATGAGAAGACAGCGCTTTGAGGTACCCTAATAACTGTGACGCACATATGGAGCTGGGTGTAGACAGGGGCGTAGCAAGATTTATGGGGGCCCCATAGCAAGATTTTCACAGCCCACCCACCCACTCAGAGAAGGGTAGGCGCTCACCTTCCTCTACCCTGTGTGTTATTGGAGCGCAGCACATCTACATCTCTTCCCACTGATGCTGGGAGGAGAAATGGCCAGAGCACCGGGTACATTATGGGCTGGGAGGAGGAATGGCCAGAGCACCAGGTACATTATGGGCTGGGAGGAGGAATGGCCAGAGCACCGGGTACATTATGGGCTGGGAGGAGGAGCACCAGGTACATTATGGGCTGGGAGGAGGAATGGCCAGAGCACCGGGTACATTATGGGCTGGGAGGAGGAATGGCCAGAGCACCGGGTACATTATGGGCTGGGAGGAGGAATGGCCAGAGCACCGGGTACATTATGGGCTGGGAGGAGGAATGGCCAGAGCACCGGGTACATTATGGGCTGGGAGGAGGAATGGCCAGAGCACCGGGTACATTATGGGCTGGGAGGAGGAATGGCCAGAGCACCGGGTAATTTATGGGCTGGGAGGAGGAATGGCCAGAGCACCGGGTACATTATGGGCTGGGAGGAGGAATGGCCAGAGCACCAGGTACATTATGGGCTGGGAGGAGGAATGGCCAGAGCACCGGGTACATTAGGAGGAATGGCCAGAGCACTGGGTAAATTATGGGCTGGGAGGAGGAATGGCCAGAGCACCAGGTACATTATGGGCTGGGCGGAGGAATGGTTAGAGCACCGGGTACATTATGGGCTGGGCGGAGGAATGGTTAGAGCACCGGGTACATTATGGGCTGGGAGGAGGAATGGCCAGAGCACCGGGTACATTATGGGCTGGGAGGAGGAATGGCCAGAGCACTGGGTACTTTATGGGCAGTAATGGATCATGGCCACGGTTTATCCTACATATTAGGATTAGGGAGACTCTATAATTTATTTTAAAATATATTTTTTCATTTAGAATATTTACTATATACTAATCACGATTCATGTAATCCTGCATGTCAGCTAATTAGGCAGATTGTAAGTGATCTAATATTTGCACTATCATAAAGTATAAGCTGCAAAATTATTTGCATAGGGACCCTAGACCTAGATGGGGGTGATAACCGTGGGAGGGACCCTAGACCTGGGGGGAGAGTATGGTGGATGTGTGGGGGACCCTAGACCTGGGGGGGAGAGTGTGGTGGGTGTGTGAGGGACCCTAGACCTGGGGGGGAGAGTGTGGTGGGTGTGTGAGGGACCCTAGACCTGGGGGGGAGAGTGTGGTGGGTGTGTGAGGGACCCTAGACCTGGGGGGAGAGTGTGGTGGGTGTGTGAGGGACCCTAGACCTGGGGGGAGAGTGTGGTGGATGTGTGAGGGACCCTAGACCTGGGGGGGGGGAGAGTGTGGTGGGTGTGTGAGGGACCCTAGACCTGGGGGGAGAGTGTGGTGGATGTGTGAGGGACCCTAGACCTGGGGGGGAGAGTGTGGTGGATGTGTGGGGGACCCCAGACCTGGGGGGAGAGTGTGGTGGGTGTGTGATGGACCCTAGACCTGGGGGGAGAGTGTGGTGGATGTGTGGGGGACCCTAGACCTGGGGGGGAGAGTGTGGTGGATGTGTGGGGGACCCTAGACCTGGGGGGGAGAGTGTGGTGGATGTGTGGGGGACCCTAGACCTGGGGGGGGAGTGTGGTGGGTGTGTGAGGGACCCTAGACCTGGGGGGAGAATGTGGTGGATGTGTGAGGGACCCTAGACCTGGGGGGAGAGTGTGGTTGGTGTGCTAGTGTTGTGTACAGAACAGTAAAGAGAGAGCAGCATGTGACAGTTTGCACACAGAAGTAGATAAAGCTAGGTGAGACAGGCTGCAAGACTGCTGGTGTCAGCTCACTTGTGGTCTCGGTTGCTGTGTCTAGACACTTTTATGAAATGAGACTGTTGCCTTGAATGTCTCTCACTGTGACAGATCATTAAGATTCGTCATGGGAGAGAGACAGAGGCAAGTTATGGAGGGAGAGCAGTGTAAGTGATTAATGCGCTGTCTACTTTGCATATAAATATTTACATACTGGGGGCGAGTAGGAAGCTAGACAATGTGACAGCGCCGGATAGTGAGAGGAAGGTGCACGAGGAGGATGGGGTGACAGAGGCAGAGGACAGTGTGGGGTGACAGAGGCAGAGGACAGTGTGGGGTGACAGAGGCAGGGGACAGTGTGGGGTGACAGAGGCAGGGGACAGTGTGGGGTGACAGAGGACAGTGTGGGGTGACAGAGGCAGAGGACAGTGTGGCGTGACAGAGGCAGGGGACAGTGTGGGGTGACAGAGGCAAGGGACAGTGTGGGGTGACAGATGCAAGGGACAGTATGGGGTGACAGAGGCAGGGGACAGTGCGGGGTGACAGAGGACAGTGTGGGGTGACAGAGGCAGAGGACAGTGTGGGGTGACAGAGGCAGGGGACAGTGTGGGGTGACAGAGGCAGGGGACAGTGTGGGGTGACAGAGGACAGTGTGGGGTGACAGAGGCAAGGGACAGTGTGGGGTGACAGAGGCAAGGGACAGTGTGGGGTGACAGAGGCAAGGGACAGTGTGGGGTGACAGAGGCAAGGGACAGTGTGGGGTGACAGAGGCAAGGGACAGTGTGGGGTGACAGAGGCAAGGGACAGTGTGGGGTGACAGAGGCAAGGGACAGTGTGGGGTGACAGAGGCAAGGGACAGTGTGGGGTGACAGAGGCAAGGGACAGTGTGGGGTGACAGAGGCAAGGGACAGTGTGGGGTGACAGAGGCAAGGGACAGTGTGGGGTGAGATTTAATGATGAGTAAGATCAGGGTGGACAGTAAGAAAGTGCTGAGGTGAGAGAGTGCTGGGTCAGAAGTGAGAGAGCGCTGTCCGAGGTAGGAGTACACGATTAGGGATGAGAGAGTGCATGACCTGAGGTGAGAGAGTGCTGGTTCAGGCACGAGACAGAGCACAAATAGAGATGAGAGTGCAGAGTCAGACATGAGACAGAGCACAAATAGAGATGAGAGTGCAGGGTCAGACATGACAGAGCACAAATAGAGATGAGAGTGCAGGGTCAGACATGAGACAGAGCAGAAATAGAGATGAGAGTGCAGGGTCAGACATGAGAGAGCACAAATAGAGATGAGAGTTGCAGGGTCAGACATGAGACAGAGCACATATAGAAATGAGAGTCCTGGGTCAGACATGAGACAGAGCAGAAATAGAGATGAGAGTCCCGGGTCTGACATGAGACAGAGCAGAAATAGAGATGAGAGTGCAGGGTCAGACATGAGACAGAGCAGAAATAGAGATGAGAGTGCAGGGTCAGACATGAGACAGAGCAGAAATAGAGATGAGAGTGCAGGGTCAGACATGAGACAGAGCAGAAATAGAGATGAGAGTGCAGGGTCAGACATGAGACAGAGCAGAAATAGAGATGAGAGTCCCGGGTCAGACATGAGACAGAGCAGAAATAGAGATGAGAGTGCAGGGTCAGACATGAGACAGAGCTGAAATAGAGATGAGAGTCCCGGGTCAGACTAAGTAATAAGAAACAAAATGTATCAATCCCAGGAAATAAACCTAATTAAATATTTAAATGTTATCTGTTTACAGGATCATATGTGACAGTGAGCAGAGAAAAAAGAGAGTGCAGGATAGAAGATCAGGGCCAGAGATGAGACAGTATAGGGTCAGAGAGACAGTACAGAGTCAGATAAGAGAGAGTGCAGGGTCAGAGAAGAGAGTGCATGGTAAGAGACAGTACAGGGTCAGAGATGAGAGTGCAGGGTGAGAGACAGTACAGGGTCAGAGATGAGAGAGTGCAGGGTCAGAGAAGAAAGTGCATGGTAAGAGACAGTACAGGGTCAGAGAAGAGAGTGCAGAGTAAGAGACAGTACAGGGTCAGAGATTAGAGAGTGCAGGGTCAGAGATGAGAGAGTGCAGGGGAAGAGACAGTACAGGGTCAGAGATGAGAGAATGCAGGGTAAGAGACAGTACAGGGTCAGAGATGAGAGAGTGTAGGGTAAGAGACAGTACACGGTCAGAGATGAGAGAATGCAGGGTAAGAGACAGTACACGGTCAGAGATGAGAGAGTGTAGGGTAAGAGACAGTACACGGTCAGAGATGAGAGAGTGCAGGTTAAGAGACAGTACAGGATCAGAGTTGAGAGTGCAGGGTAAGAGACAGTACAGGGTCAGAGAAGAGAAAGTGCATGGTAAGAGACAGTACAGGATCAGATATGAGAGTGCAGGGTAAGAGACAGTACAGGGTCAGAGATGAGAGAGTGCAGGATAAGAGACAGTACAGGGTCAGAGATGAGACAGTGTAGGGTAAGAGACAGTACAGGATCAGAGATGAGAGAGTGCAGGGTAAGAGACAGTACAGGGTCAGAGATGAGAGAGTGTAGGGAAAGAGACAGTACTCGGTCAGAGATGAGAGAGTGCAGGGTAAGAGACAGTACAGGATCAGAGTTGAGAGTGCAGGGTAAGAGACAGTACAGGGTCAGAGAAGAGAAAGTGCATGGTAAGAGACAGTACAGGATCAGATATGAGAGTGCAGGGTAAGAGACAGTACAGGGCAGAGATGAGAGAGTGCAGGATAAGAGACAGTACAGGGTCAGAGATGAGACAGTGTAGGGTAAGAGACAGTACAGGATCAGAGATGAGAGAGTGCAGGGTAAGAGACAGTAGAGGGTCAGAGATGAGACAGTGCAGGTAAGACATAGTACAGGGTCAGAGATGAGAGAGTGCAGAGTAAGAGACAGTACAGGATCAGATTTGAGAGAGTGCAGGTTAAGAGACAGTACAGGAAAAGAGACTTCAGGGAGAGAACAGGGTGGCATAGACAGTGAGAGGAGTGCAGTGTTATACACCTAGTGATAATGACAGGGCTGGTGTAATATCTGCTCTCACCTGTGTTAGCAGCTGTCAGAAAAGGGGTCCCCCGGTCATTAGGCGCAGGGGCAGCTGTAGGATGTGCACCCTGGAGGTGCTGGGGGAGGACTGTGTGTGTAGAATGATGAAGCCGGCACTCTGATACAGAGACCCAGGGGCTGGGCTAAACATTAACCGTCTGCAGAGCAGAGCCCGGAGCTCAGCACAGCAGCAGCACTTTCCTGGGGAGTACACAGCTGCGCAGAGTGTTTAAGGTACCACAGAGAAAGTTACTTACCCACAACTTAGTGTCTGCACAGCACAATAATGTATAATACACTCTTGGGGTCACAGGTACCCGCAGTAATGATGCTATATACACCCTGGGGTAACAGGTACCCGCAGTAATGATGCTATATACACCCTGGGGTCACAGGTGCACGCAGTAATGATGCTATATACACCCTGGGGTCACAGGTGCATGCAGTAATGATGCTATATACACCCTGGGGTAACAGGTACCCGCAGTAATGATGCTATATACACCCTGGGGTCACAGGTGCACGCAGTAATGATGCTATATACACCCTGGGGTCACAGGTGCATGCAGTAATGATGCTATATACACCCTGGGGTAACAGGTACCCGCAGTAATGATGCTATATACACCCTGGGGTCACAGGTACATGCAGTAGTGATGCTATATACACCCTGGGGTCACAGGTACACGCAATAGTGATGCTATATACACCCTGGGGTCACAGGTACACGCAATAGTGATGCTATATACACCCTGAGGTCACAGGTACATGCAGTAATGATGCTATATACACCCTGGGGTCACAGGTACCCGCAGTAATGATGCAATATACACCCTGGGGTCACAGGTACACGCAGTAATGATGCTATATACACCCTGGGATAACAGGTGCACACAGTAATGATGCTATATACACCATGGGGTCACAGGTGCACGAAGTAATGATGCTATATACACCCTGGGGTAACAGGTACCCGCAGTAATGATGCTATATACACCCTGGGGTCACAGGTGCACACAGTAATGATGCTATATACACCCTGGGGTCACAGGTGCATGCAGTAATGATGCTATATACACCTTGGGGTAACAGGTACCCGCAGTAATGATGCTATATACACCCTGGGGTCACAGGTACCTGCAGTAATGATGCTATATACACCCTGGGGTCACAGGTACCCTCAGTAATGATGCTATATACACCCTGGGGTCACAGGTACCCGCAAAAATGATGCTATATACACCCTGGGGTAACAGGTACCCACAGTAATGATGCTATATACACCATGGGGTCACAGGTGCATACAGTAATGATGCTATATACACCCTGGGGTCACAGGTGCACTAAGTAATGATGCTATATACACCCTGGGGTCACAGGTACCCGCAGTAATTATGCTATATACACCCAGGGGTCACAGGTGCACGCAGTAATGATGCTATATACACCCTGGGGTCACAGGTGCACGCAGTAATGATGCTATATACACCCTGGGGTCACAGGTACACGCAATAGTGATGCTATATACACCCTGGGGTCACAGGTACACGCAATAGTGATGCTATATACACCCTGAGGTCACAGGTACACGCAGTAATGATGCTATATACACCCTGGGGTCACAGGTGCACACAGTAATGATGCTATATACACCCTGGGGTCACAGGTGCATACAGTAATGATGCTATATACACCCTGGGGTAACAGGTACCCGCAGTAATGATGCTATATACACCCTGGGGTCACAGGTACACGCAGTAGTGATGCTATATACACCCTGGGGTCACAGGTACACGCAATACTGATGCTATATACACCTTGGGGTCACAGGTACACGCAATAGTGATGCTATATACACCCTGAGGTCACAGGTACATGCAGTAATGATGCTATATACACCCTGGGGTCACAGGTACCCGCAGTAATGATGCAATATACACCCTGGGGTCACAGGTACACGCAGTAATGATGCTATATACACCCTGGGATAACAGGTGCACACAGTAATGATGCTATATACACCATGGGGTCACAGGTGCACGAAGTAATGATGCTATATACACCCTGGGGTAACAGGTACCCGCAGTAATGATGCTATATACACCCTGGGGTCACAGGTGCACACAGTAATGATGCTATATACACCCTGGGGTCACAGGTGCATGCAGTAATGATGCTATATACACCTTGGGGTAACAGGTACCCGCAGTAATGATGCTATATACACCCTGGGGTCACAGGTACCTGCAGTAATGATGCTATATACACCCTGGGGTCACAGGTACCCTCAGTAATGATGCTATATACACCCTGGGGTCACAGGTACCCGCAAAAATGATGCTATATACACCCTGGGGTAACAGGTACCCACAGTAATGATGCTATATACACCATGGGGTCACAGGTGCATACAGTAATGATGCTATATACACCCTGGGGTCACAGGTGCACGAAGTAATGATGCTATATACACCCTGGGGTCACAGGTACCCGCAGTAATGATGCTATATACACCCAGGGGTCACAGGTGCACGCAGTAATGATGCTATATACACCCTGGGGTCACAGGTGCACGCAGTAATGATGCTATATACACCCTGGGGTCACAGGTACACGCAATAGTGATGCTATATACACCCTGGGGTCACAGGTACACGCAATAGTGATGCTATATACACCCTGAGGTCACAGGTACACGCAGTAATGATGCTATATACACCCTGGGGTCACAGGTACCCTCAGTAATGATGCTATATACATCCTGGGGTCACAGGTACACGCAGTAATGATGCTATATACACACTGGGGTAACAGGTGCACACAGCAATGATGCTATATACACCCTGGGGTCACTGGTGCACGAAGTAATGATGCTATATACACCCTGGGGTAACAGGTACCCGCAGTAATGATGCTGTATACACCCTGGGGTCACAGGTGCACACAGTAATGATGCTATATACACCCTGGGGTCACAGGTGCACGCAGTAATGATGCTATATACACCCTGGGGTAACAGGTACCCGCAGTAATGATGACATATACACCCTGAGGTCACAGGTGCACGCAGTAATGATACTATATACACCCTGGGGTAACAGGTACCCGCAGTAATGATGCTATATACACCCTGGGGTAACAGGTACACGCCGTAATGATGATATATACACCCTGAGGTCACATGTGCACGCAGTAATGATACTATATACACCCTGGGGTAACAGGTACCCGCAGTAATGATGCTATATACACCCTGGGGTCACAGGTGCATGCAGTAATGATGCTATATACACCCTGGGGTCACAGGTACACGCAGTAATGATGCTATATACACCATGCGATCACAGGAACACACAGTAATGTTGCTATATACACCCTGGGGTCACAGGTGCACGAAGTAATGATGCTATATAAACCCTGGGGTCACAGGTACCCGCAGTAATGATGCTATAAACACCCTAGGGTCACAGGTACCCGCAGTAATGATGCTATATACACCCTGGGGTCACAGGTACCCTCAGTAATGATGCTATATACATCCTGGGGTCACAGGTACCCGCAGTAATGATGCTATATACACCCTGGGGTAACAGGTACCCACAGTAATGATGCTATATACACCCTGGGGTCACAGGTGCATACAGTAATGATGCTATATACACCCTGGGGTCACAGGTGCACAAAGTAATGATGCTATATACACCCTGGGGTCACAGGTGCAGGCAGTAATGATGCTATATACACCCTGGGGTCACAGGTGCACGCAGTAATGATGCTATATACACCCTGGGGTCACAGGTACCCGCAGTAATGATGCTATATACACCCTGGGGTCACATGTACACGCAGTAAAGATGTTATATACACCCTGGGGTAACAGGTACCCGCAGTAGTGATGCTATATACACCCTGTGGTCACAGGTACACACAGTAGTGATGCTATATACACCCTGGGGTCACAGGTACACGCAATAGTTATGCTATATACACCCTGGGGTCACAGGTACACACAATAGTGATGCTATATACACCCTGGGGTCACAGGTACACGCAATAGTGATGCTATATACACCCTGAGGTCACAGGTACACGCAGTAATGATGCTATATACACCCTGGGGTCACAGGTACCCGCAGTAATGATGCAATATACACGCTGGGGTCACAGGTACACGCAGTAATGATGCTATATACACCCTGGGATAACAGGTGCACACAGTAATGATGCTATATACACCCTGGGGTCACAGGTGCACGAAGTAATGATGCTATATACACCCTGGGGTAACAGGTACCTGCAGTAATGATGCTATATACACCCTGGGGTCACAGGTGCACACAGTAATGATGCTATATATACCCTGGGGTCACAGGTGCATGCAGTAATGATGCTATATACACCCTGGGGTCACAGGTGCACGAAGTAATGATGCTATATACACCCTGGGGTAACAGGTACCCGCAGTAATGATGCTATATACACCCTGGGGTCACAGGTGCAGGCAGTAATGATGCTATATACACCCTGGGGTCACAGGTACCCGCAGTAATGATGCAATATACACCCTGGGGTCACAGGTACACGCAGTAATGATGCTATATACACCCTGGGATAACAGGTGCACACAGTAATGATGCTATATACACCATGGGGTCACAGGTGCACGAAGTAATGATGCTATATACACCCTGGGGTAACAGGTACCCGCAGTAATGATGCTATATACACCCTGGGGTCACAGGTGCACACAGTAATGATGCTATATACACCCTGGGGTCACAGGTGCATGCAGTAATGATGCTATATACACCTTGGGGTAACAGGTACCCGCAGTAATGATGCTATATACACCCTGGGGTCACAGGTTTCTGCAGTAATGATGCTATATACACCCTGGGGTCACAGGTAACCGCAAAAATGATGCTATATACACCCTGGGGTAACAGGTACCCACAGTAATGATGCTATATACACCATGGGGTCACAGGTGCATACAGTAATGATGCTATATACACCCTGGGGTCACAGGTGCACGAAGTAATGATGCTATATACACCCTGGGGTCACAGGTACCCGCAGTAATGATGCTATATACACCCAGGGGTCACAGGTGCACGCAGTAATGATGCTATATACACCCTGGGGTCACAGTTGCACGCAGTAATGATGCTATATACACCCTGGGGTCACAGGTACACGCAATAGTGATGCTATATACACCCTGGGGTCACAGGTACACGCAATAGTGATGCTATATACACCCTGAGGTCACAGGTACACGCAGTAATGATGCTATATACACCCTGGGGTCACAGGTACCCTCAGTAATGATGCTATATACATCCTGGGGTCACAGGTACACGCAGTAATGATGCTATATACACCCTGGGGTAACAGGTGCACACAGCAATGATGCTATATACACCCTGGGGTCACTGGTGCACGAAGTAATGATGCTATATACACCCTGGGGTAACAGGTACCCGCAGTAATGATGCTGTATACACCCTGGGGTCACAGGTGCACACAGTAATGATGCTATATACACCCTGGGGTCACAGGTGCACGCAGTAATGATGCTATATACACCCTGGGGTAACAGGTACCCGCAGTAATGATGACATATACACCCTGAGGTCACAGGTGCACGCAGTAATGATACTATATACACCCTGGGGTAACAGGTACCCGCAGTAATGATGCTATATACACCCTTGGGTCACAGGTTCATGCAGTAATGATGCTATATACACCCTGGGGTCACAGGTACACGCAGTAAAGATGCTATATACACCATGCGATCACAGGAACACACAGTAATGTTGCTATATACACCCTGGGGTCACAGGTGCACGAAGTAATGATGCTATATAAACCCTGGGGTCACAGGTACCCGCAGTAATGATGCTATAAACACCCTGGGGTCACAGGTACCCGCAGTAATGATGCTATATACACCCTGGGGTCACAGGTACCCTCAGTAATGATGTTATATACATCCTGGGGTCACAGGTACCCGCAGTAATGATGCTATATACACCCTGGGGTAACAGGTACCCACAGTAATGATGCTATATACACCCTGGGGTCACAGGTGCATACAGTAATGATGCTATATACACCCTGGGGTCACAGGTGCACGAAGTAATGATGCTATATACACCCTGGGGTAACAGGTACCCGCAGTAATGATGCTATATCACCCTGGGGTCACAGGTGCAGGCAGTAATGATGCTGTATACACCCTGGGGTCACAGGTACCCTCAGTAATGATGCTATATACATCCTGGGGTCACAGGTACACGCAGTAATGATGCTATATACACCCTGGGGTCACAGGTGCACACAGTAATGATGCTATATACACCCTGGGGTCACAGGTGCACGCAGTAATGATGCTATATACACCCTGGGGTAACAGGTACACGCCGTAATGATGATATATACACCCTGAGGTCACAGGTGCACGCAGTAATGATACTATATACACCCTGGGTAACAGGTACCCGCAGTAATGATGCTATATACACCCTGGGGTCACAGGTGCATGCAGTAATGATGCTATATACACCCTGGGGTCACAGGTACACGCAGTAATGATGCTATATACACCATGCGATCACAGGAACACACAGTAATGTTGCTATATACACCCTGGGTTCACAGGTGCACGAAGTAATGATGCTATATAAACCCTGGGGTCACAGGTACCCGCAGTAATGATGCTATAAACACCCTAGGGTCACAGGTACCCGCAGTAATGATGCTATATACACCCTGGGGTCACAGGTACCCTCAGTAATGATGCTATATACATCCTGGGGTCACAGGTACCCGCAGTAATGATGCTATATACACCCTGGGGTAACAGGTACCCACAGTAATGATGCTATATACACCCTGGGGTCACAGGTGCATACAGTAATGATGCTATATACACCCTGGGGTCACAGGTGCACGAAGTAATGATGCTATATACACCCTGGGGTAACAGGTACCCGCAGTAATGATGCTATATACACCCTGGGGTCACAGGTGCAGGCAGTAATGATGCTATATACACCCTGGGGTCACAGGTGCACGCAGTAATGATGCTATATACACCCTGGGGTCACAGGTACCCGCAGTAATGATGCTATATACACCCTGGGGTCACATGTACACGCAGTAAAGATGTTATATACACCCTGGGGTAACAGGTACCCGCAGTAGTGATGCTATATACACCCTGTGGTCACAGGTACACACAGTAGTGATGCTATATACACCCTGGGGTCACAGGTACACGCAATAGTTATGCTATATACACCCTGGGGTCACAGGTACACACAATAGTGATGCTATATACACCCTGGGGTCACAGGTACACGCAATAGTGATGCTATATACACCCTGAGGTCTCAGGTACACGCAGTAATGATGCTATATACACCCTGGGTCACAGGTACCCGCAGTAATGATGCAATATACACCCTGGGGTCACAGGTACACGCAGTAATGATGCTATATACACCCTGGGATAACAGGTGCACACAGTAATGATGCTATATACACCCTGGGGTCACAGGTGCACGAAGTAATGATGCTATATACACCCTGGGGTAACAGGTACCCGCAGTAATGATGCTATATACACCCTGGGGTCACAGGTGCACACAGTAATGATGCTATATATACCCTGGGGTCACAGGTGCATGCAGTAATGATGCTATATACACCCTGGGGTCACAGGTGCATACAGTAATGATGCTATATACACCCTGGGGTCACAGGTGCACGAAGTAATGATGCTATATACACCCTGGGGTAACAGGTACCCGCAGTAATGATGCTATATACACCCTGGGGTCACAGGTGCAGGCAGTAATGATGCTATATACACCCTGGGGTCACAGGTACCCGCAGTAATGATGCTATATACACCCTGGGGTCACATGTACACGCAGTAAAGATGCTATATACACCCTGGGGTAACAGGTACCCGCAGTAGTGATGCTATATACACCCTGTGGTCACAGGTACACACAGTAGTGATGCTATATACACCCTGGGGTCACAGGTGCACGCAATAGTGATGCTATATACACCCTGGGGTCACAGGTACACACAATAGTGATGCTATATACACCCTGGGGTCACAGGTACACGCAATAGTGATGCTATATACACCCTGAGGTCACAGGTACACGCAGTAATGATGCTATATACACCCTGGGGTCACAGGTACCCGCAGTAATGATGCAATATACACCCTGGGGTCACAGGTACACGCAGTAATGATGCTATATACACCCTGGGATAACAGGTGCACACCGTAATGATGCTATATACACCCTGGGGTCACAGGTGCACGAAGTAATGATGCTATATACACCCTGGGGTAACAGGTACCCGCAGTAATGATGCTATATACACCCTGGGGTCACAGGTGCACGAAGTAATGATGCTATATATACCCTGGGGTCACAGGTGGATGCAGTAATGATGATCTATACACCCTGGGGTAACAGGTACCCACAGTAATGATGCTATATATACCCTGGGGTCACAGGTGCATACAGTAATGATGCTATATACACCCTGGGGTCACAGGTGCACGAAGTAATGATGCTATATACACCCTGGGGTCACAGGTGCACAAAGTAATGATGCTATATACACCCTGGGGTCACAGGTGCACGCAGTAATGATGCTATATACACCCTGGGGTCACAGGTACACGCAATAGTGATGCTATATACACCCTGGGGTCACAGGTACACGCAATAGTGATGCTATATACACCCTGAGGTCACAGGTACACGCAGCAATGATGCTATATACAGCCTGGGGTCACAGGTACCCGCAGTAATGATGCAATATACACCCTGGGGTCACAGGTACACGCAGTAATGATGCTATATACACCCTGGGGTAACAGGTGCACACAGTAATGATGCTATATACACCCTGGGGTCACAGGTGCACGAAGTAATAATGCTATATACACCCTGGGGTCACGGGTACACGCAATAGTGATGCTATATACACCCTGGGGTCACAGGTACACGCAATAGTGATGCTATATACACCCTGAGGTCACAGGTACCCGCAGTAATGATGCTATATACACCCTGGGGTCACAGGTACCCGCAGTAATGATGCAATATACACCCTGGGGTAACAGGTACCCGCAGTAATGATGCTATATCCACCCTGGGGTCACAGGTGCACACAGTAATGATGCTATATACACCCTGGGGTCACAGGTGCATGCAGTAATGATGCTATATACACCCTGGGGTAACAGGTACCCGCAGTAATGATGCTATATACACCCTGGGGTCACAGGTACCTGCAGTAATGATGCTATATACACCCTGGGGTCACAGGTACCCTCAGTAATGATGCTATATACACCCTGGGGTCACAGGTACCCGCAAAAATGATGCTATATACACCCTGGGGTAACAGGTACCCACAGTAATGATGCTATATACACCATGGGGTCACAGGTGCATACAGTAATGATGCTATATACACCCTGGGGTCACAGGTGCACAAAGTAATGATGCTATATACACCCTGGGGTCACAGGTACCCGCAGTAATTATGCTATATACACCCAGGGGTCACAGGTGCACGCAGTAATGATGCTATATACACCCTGGGGTCACAGGTGCACGCAGTAATGATGCTATATACACCCTGGGGTCACAGGTACACGCAATAGTGATGCTATATACACCCTGGGGTCACAGGTACACGCAATAGTGATGCTATATACACCCTGAGGTCACAGGTACACGCAGTAATGATGCTATATACACCCTGGGGTAACAGGTACCCGCAGTAATGATGCTATATACACCCTGGGGTCACAGGTGCATGCAGTAATGATGCTATATACACCCTGGGGTCACAGGTACACGCAGTAATGATGCTATATACACCATGCGATCACAGGAACACACAGTAATGTTGCTATATACACCCTGGGGTCACAGGTGCACGAAGTAATGATGCTATATAAACCCTGGGGTCACAGGTACCCGCAGTAATGATGCTATAAACACCCTGGGGTCACAGGTACCCGCAGTAATGATGCTATATACACCCTGGGGTCACAGGTGCATACAGTAATGATGCTATATACACCCTGGGGTCACAGGTGCACGAAGTAATGATGCTATATACACCCTGGGGTAACAGGTACCCGCAGTAATGATGCTATATACACCCTGGGGTCACAGGTGCAGGCAGTAATGATGCTATATACACCCTGGGGTCACAGGTGCACGCAGTAATGATGCTATATACACCCTGGGGTCACAGGTACCCGCAGTAATGATGCTATATACACCCTGGGGTCACATGTACACGCAGTAAAGATGTTATATACACCCTGGGGTAACAGGTACCCGCAGTAGTGATGCTATATACACCCTGTGGTCACAGGTACACACAGTAGTGATGCTATATACACCCTGGGGTCACAGGTACACGCAATAGTGATGCTATATACACCCTGGGGTCACAGGTACACACAATAGTGATGCTATATACACCCTGGGGTCACAGGTACACGCAATAGTGATGCTATATACACCCTGAGGTCACAGGTACACGCAGTAATGATGCTATATACACCCTGGGGTCACAGGTACCCGCAGTAATGATGCAATATACACCCTGGGGTCACAGGTACACGCAGTAATGATGCTATATACACCCTGGGATAACAGGTGCACACAGTAATGATGCTATATACACCCTGGGGTCACAGGTGCACGAAGTAATGATGCTATATACACCCTGGGGTAACAGGTACCCGCAGTAATGATGCTATATACACCCTGGGTTCACAGGTGCACACAGTAATGATGCTATATCTACCCTGGGGTCACAGGTGCATGCAGTAATGATGCTATATACACCCTGGGGTCACAGGTACCCACAGTAATGATGCTATATACACCCTGGGGTCACAGGTGCATACAGTAATGATGCTATATACACCCTGGGGTCACAGGTGCACGAGGTAATGATGCTATATACACCCTGGGGTAACAGGTACCCGCAGTAATGATGCTATATACACCCTGGGGTCACAGGAGCAGGCAGTAATGATGCTATATACACCCTGGGGTCACAGGTGCACGCAGTAATGATGCTATATACACCCTGGGGTCACAGGTACCGGCAGTAATGATGCTATATACACCCTGGGGTCACATGTACACGCAGTAAAGATGCTATATACACCCTGGGGTAACAGGTACCCGCAGTAGTGATGCTATATACACCCTGTGGTCACAGGTACACACAGTAGTGATGCTATATACACCCTGGGGTCACAGGTGCACGCAATAGTGATGCTATATACAGCCTGGGGTCACAGGTACACACAATAGTGATGCTATATACACCCTGGGGTCACAGGTACACGCAATAGTGATGCTATATACACCCTGAGGTCACAGGTACACGCAGTAATGATGCTATATACACCCTGGGGTCACAGGTACCCGCAGTAATGATGCAATATACACCCTGGGGTCACAGGTACACGCAGTAATGATGCTATATACACCCTGGGATAACAGGTGCACACCGTAATGATGCTATATACACCCTGGGGTCACATGTGCACGAAGTAATGATGCTATATACACCCTGGGGTAACAGGTACCCGCAGTAATGATGCTATATACACCCTGGGGTCACAGGTGCACGAAGTAATGATGCTATATATACCCTGGGGTCACAGGTGCATGCAGTAATGATGATCTATACACCCTGGGGTAACAGGTACCCACAGTAATGATGCTATATACACCCTGGGGTCACAGGTGAATACAGTAATGATGCTATATACACCCTGGGGTCACAGGTGCACAAAGTAATGATGCTATATACACCCTGGGGTCACAGGTGCACAAAGTAATGATGCTATATACACCCTGGGGTCACAGGTGCACGCAGTAATGATGCTATATACACCCTGGGGTCACAGGTACACGCAATAGTGATGCTATATACACCCTGGGGTCACAGGTACACGCAATAGTGATGCTATATACACCCTGAGGTCACAGGTACACGCAGTAATGATGCTATATACAGCCTGGGGTCACAGGTACCCGCAGTAATGATGCAATATACACCCTGGGGTCACAGGTACACGCAGTAATGATGCTATATACACCCTGGGGTAACAGGTGCACACAGTAATGATGCTATATACACCCTGGGGTCACAGGTGCACGAAGTATTGATGCTATATACACCCTGGGGTCACGGGTACACGCAATAGTGATGCTATATACACCCTGGGGTCACAGGTACACGCAATAGTGATGCTATATACACCCTGAGGTCACAGGTACACGCAGTAATGATGCTATATACACCCTGGGGTCACAGGTACCCGCAGTAATGATGCAATATACACCCTGGGGTCAAAGGTACACGCAGTAATGATGCTATATACACCCTGGGATAACAGGTGCATGCAGTAATGATGCTATATACACCCTGGGGTCACAGGTGCACGAAGTAATGATGCTATATACACCCTGGGGTAACAGGTACCCGCAGTAATGCTGCTATATACACCCTGGGGTCACAGGTGCACACAGTAATGATGCTATATATACCCTGGGGTCACAGGTGCATGCAGTAATGATGCTATATACACCCTGGGGTAACAGGTACCCACAGTAATGATGCTATATACACCCTGGGGTCAAAGGTGCATACAGTAATGATGCTATATACACCCTGGGGTCACAGTTGCACGCAGTAATGATGCTATATACACCCTGGGGTCACAGGTACACGCAATAGTGATGCTATATACACCCTGAGATCACAGGTACACGCAGTAATGATGCTATATACACCCTGGGGTCACAGGTACCCGCAGTAATGATGCAATATACACCCTGGGGTCACAGGTACACGCAGTAATGATGCTATATACACCCTGGGGTAACAGGTGCATACAGTAATGATGCTATATACACCCTGGGGTCACAGGTGCACGAAGTAATGATGCTATATACACCCTGGGGTAACAGGTACCCGCAGTAATGATGCTATATACACCCTGGGGTCACAGGTGCAGGCAGTAATGATGCTATATACACCCTGGGGTCACAGGTACCCTCAGTAATGATGCTATATACATCCTGGGGTCACAGGTACACGCAGTAATGATGCTATATACACCCTGGGGTAACAGGTGCACTCAGTAATGATGCTATATACACCCTGGGGTCACAGGTGCACGAAGTAATGATGCTATATACACCCTGGGGTAACAGGTACCCGCAGTAATGATGCTGTATACACCCTGGGGTCACAGGTGCACACAGTAATGATGCTATATACACCCTGGGGTCACAGGTGCACGCCGTAATGATGCTATATACACCCTGGGGTAACAGGTACACGCCGTAATGATGATATATACACCCTGAGGTCACAGGTGCACGCAGTAATGATACTATATACACCCTGGGGTAACAGGTACCCGCAGTAATGATGCTATATACACCCTGGGGTCACAGGTGCATGCAGTAATGATGCTATATACACCCTGGGGTCACAGGTACACGCAGTAATGATGCTATATACACCATGCGATCACAGGAACACACAGTAATGTTGCTATATACACCCTGGGGTCACAGGTGCACGAAGTAATGATGCTATATAAACCTGGGGTCACAGGTACCCACAGTAATGATGCTATAAACACCCTAGGGTCACAGGTACCCGCAGTAATGATGCTATATACACCCTGGGGTCACAGGTACCCTCAGTAATGATGCTATATACATCATGGGGTCACAGGTACCCGCAGTAATGATGCTATATACACCCTGGGGTAACAGGTACCCACAGTAATGTTGCTATATACACCCTGGGGTCACAGGTGCATACAGTAATGATGCTATATACACCCTGGGGTCACAGGTGAACGAAGTAATGATGCTATATACACCCTGGGGTAACAGGTACCCGCAGTAATGATGCTATATACACCCTGGGGTCACAGGTGCAGGCAGTAATGATGCTATATACACCCTGGGGTCACAGGTGCACGCAGTAATGATGCTATATAAACCCTGGGGTCACAGGTACCCGCAGTAATGATGCTATATACACCCTGGGGTCACATGTACACGCAGTAAAGATGTTATATACACCCTGGGGTAACAGGTACCCGCAGTAGTGATGCTATATACACCCTGTGGTCACAGGTACACACAGTAGTGATGCTATATACACCCTGGGGTCACAGGTACACGCAATAGTGATGCTATATACACCCTGGGGTCACAGGTACACACAATAGTGATGCTATATACACCCTGGGGTCACAGGTACACGCAATAGTGATGCTATATACACCCTGAGGTCACAGGTACACGCAGTAATGATGCTATATACACCCTGGGGTCACAGGTACCCGCAGTAATGATGCAATATACACCCTGGGGTCACAGGTACACGCAGTAATGATGCTATATACACCCTGGGATAACAGGTGCACACAGTAATGATGCTATATACACCCTGGGGTCACAGGTGCACGAAGTAATGATGCTATATACACCCTGGGGTAACAGGTACCCGCAGTAATGATGCTATATACACCCTGGGGTCACAGGTGCACACAGTAATGATGCTATATATACCCTGGGGTCACAGGTGCATGCAGTAATGATGCTATATACACCCTGGGGTCACAGGTACCCACAGTAATGATGCTATATACACCCTGGGGTCACAGGTGCATACAGTAATGATGCTATATACACCCTGGGGTCACAGGTGCACGAAGTAATGATGCTATATACACCCTGGGGTAACAGGTACCCGCAGTAATGATGCTATATACACCCTGGGGTCACAGGTGCAGGCAGTAATGATGCTATATACACCCTGGGGTCACAGGTGCACGCAGTAATGATGCTATATACACCCTGGGGTCACAGGTACCCGCAGTAATGATGCTATATACACCCTGGGGTCACATGTACACGCAGTAAAGATGCTATATACACCCTGGGGTAACAGGTACCCGCAGTAGTGATGCTATATACACCCTGTGGTCACAGGTACACACAGTAGTGGTGCTATATACACCCTGGGGTCACAGGTGCACGCAATAGTGATGCTATATACACCCTGGGGTCACAGGTAAACACAATAGTGATGCTATATACACCCTGGGGTCACAGGTACACGCAATAGTGATGCTATATACACCCTGAGGTCACAGGTACACGCAGTAATGATGCTATATACACCCTGGGGTCACAGGTACCCGCAGTAATGATGCAATATACACCCTGGGGTCACAGGTACACGCAGTAATGATGCTATATACACCCTGGGATAACAGGTGCACACCGTAATGATGCTATATACACCCTGGGGTCACAGGTGCACGAAGTAATGATGCTATATACACCCTGGGGTAACAGGTACCCGCAGTAATGATGCTATATACACCCTGGGGTCACAGGTGCACGAAGTAATGATGCTATATATACCCTGGGGTCACAGGTGCATGCAGTAATGATGATCTATACACCCTGGGGTAACAGGTACCCACAGTAATGATGCTATATACACCCTGGGGTCACAGGTGCACGAAGTAATGATGCTATATACACCCTGGGGTCACAGGTGCACAAAGTAATGATGCTATATACACCCTGGGGTCACAGGTGCACGCAGTAATGATGCTATATACACCCTGGGGTCACAGGTACACGCAATAGTGATGCTATATACACCCTGGGGTCACAGGTACACGCAATAGTGATGCTATATACACCCTGAGGTCACAGGTACACGCAGTAATGATGCTATATACAGCCTGGGGTCACAGGTACCCGCAGTAATGATGCAATATACACCCTGGGGTCACAGGTACACGCAGTAATGATGCTATATACACCCTGGGGTAACAGGTGCACACAGTAATGATGCTATATACACCCTGGGGTCACAGGTGCACGAAGTAATGATGCTATATACACCCTGGGGTCACGGGTACACGCAATAGTGATGCTATATACACCCTGGGGTCACAGGTACACGCAATAGTGATGCTATATACACCCTGAGGTCACAGGTACACGCAGTAATGATGCTATATACACCCTGGGGTCACAGGTACCCGCAGTAATGATGCAATATACACCCTGGGGTCAAAGGTACATGCAGTAATGATGCTATATACACCCTGGGATAACAGGTGCACGCAGTAATGATGCTATATACACCCTGGGGTCACAGGTGCACGAAGTAATGATGCTATATACACCCTGGGGTAACAGGTACCCGCAGTAATGCTGCTATATACACCCTGGGGTCACAGGTGCACACAGTAATGATGCTATATATACCCTGGGGTCACAGGTGCATGCAATAATGATGCTATATACACCCTGGGGTAACAGGTACCCACAGTAATGATGCTATATACACCCTGGGGTCAAAGGTGCATACAGTAATAATGCTATATACACCCTGGGGTCACAGGTGCACGCAGTAATGATGCTATATACACCCTGGGGTCACAGGTACACGCAATAGTGATGCTATATACACCCTGAGATCACAGGTACACGCAGTAATGATGCTATATACACCCTGGGGTCACAGGTACCCGCAGTAATGATGCAATATACACCCTGGGGTCACAGGTACACGCAGTAATGATGCTATATACACCCTGGGATAACAGGTGCACACAGTAATGATGCTATATACACCCTGGGGTCACAGGTGCACGAAGTAATGATGCTATATACACCCTGGGGTCACAGGTGCACGAAGTAATGATGCTATATACACCCTGGGGTCACGGGTACACGCAATAGTGATGCTATATACACCCTGGGGTCACGGGTACACGCAATAGTGATGCTATATACACCCTGGGGTCACAGGTACACGCAATAGTGATGCTATATACACCCTGATGTCACAGGTACACGCAGTAATGATGCTATATACACCCTGGGGTCACAGGTACCCGCAGTAATGATGCAATATACACCCTGGGGTCACAGGTACACGCAGTAATGATGCTATATACACCCTGGGATAACAGGTGCACACAGTAATGATGCTATATACACCCTGGGGTCACAGGTGCACGAAGTAATGATGCTATATACACCCTGGGGTAACAGGTACCCGCAGTAATGATGCTATATACACCCTGGGGTCACAGGTGCACACAGTAATGATGCTATATACACCCTGGGGTCACAGGTGCATGCAGTAATGATGCTATATACACCCTGGGGTAACAGGTACCCGCAGTAATGATGATATATACACCCTGAGGTCACAGGTGCACGCAGTAATGATGCTATATACACCCTGGGGTCACAGGTGCACGAAGTAATGATGCTATATACACCCTGGGGTAACAGGTACCCACAGTAATGATGCTATATACACCCTGGGGTCACAGGTACACGCAGTAATGATGCTATATACACCCTGGGGTAACAGGTGCACGAAGTAATGATGCTATATACACCCTGGGGTCACAGGTGCACAAAGTAATGATGCTATATACACCCTGGGGTCACAGGTGCACGCAGTAATGATGCTATATACACCCTGGGGTCACAGGTACACGCAATAGTGATGCTATATACACCCTGGGGTCACAGGTACACGCAATAGTGATGCTATATACACCCTGAGGTCACAGGTAAACGGAGTAATGATGCTATATACACCCTGGGGTCACAGGTGCACGAAGTAATGATGCTATATACACCCTGGGGTCACAGGTGCACGCAGTAATGATTCTATATACACCCTGGGGTAACAGGTAGCCGCAGTAATGATGCTATATACACCATGGGGTCACAAGTACACGCAGTAATGATGCTATATACACCCTGGGGTCACAGGTACCCGCAGTAATGATGCTATATACACCCTGGGGTCACAGGTACCCGCAGTAATGATGCTATATACACCCTGGGGTCACAGGTACCCACAGTAATAATGCTATATACACCCTGGGGTCACAGGTACCCTCAGTAATGATGCTATATACACCCTGGGGTCACAGGTACCCACAGTAATGATGCTATATACACCCTGGGGTAACAGGTACCCGCACTAATGATGCTTTATACACCCTGGGGTCACAGGTGCATACAGTAATGATGCTATATACACCCTGGGGTCACAGGTGCACGAAGTAATGATGCTATATACACCCTGGGGTAACAGGTACCCGCAGTAATGATGCTATATACAGCCTGGGGTCACAGGTGCACGCAGTAATGATGCTATATACACCCTGGGGTCACAGGTACACGCAGTAATGATGCTATATACACCCTGAGGTCACAGGAACACGCTGTAATGATGCTATATACACCCTGGGGTCACAGGTGCTTGCAGTAATGATTCTATATACACCCTGGGGTCACAGGTGCACGAAGTAATGATGCTATATACACCCTGGGGTAACAGGTACCCACAGTAATGATGCTATATACACCCTGGGGTCACAGGTGCATACAGTAATGATGCTATATACACCCTGGGGTCACAGGTGCACGCAGTAATGATGCTATATACACCCTGGGGTCACAGGTGCATGCAGTAATGATGCTATATACACCCTGGGGTAACAGGTACCCGCAGTAATGATGATATATACACCCTGGGGTCACAGGTGCACGCAGTAATGATGCTATATACACCCTGGGGTCACAGGTAAACGCAGTAATGATGCTATATACACCCTGAGGTCACAGGAACACACAATAATGATGCTATATACACCCTGGGGTCACAGGTGCACGAAGTAATGATGCTATATACACCCTGGGGTCACAGGTGCACGCAGTAATGATGCTATATACACCCTGGGGGATGCTATATACACCCTGGGGTCACAGGTACACGCAGTAATGATGCTATATACACCCTGGGGTCACATGTACACGTAGTAATGATGCTATATACACCCTGGGGTCACAGGTACACGTAGTAATGATGCTATATACACCCTGGGGTCACAGGTACCCGCAGTAATGATGCTATATACACCCTGGGGTCACAGGTGCACAAAGTAATGATGCTATATACACCCTGGGGTCACAGGTACCCGCAGTAATGATGCTATATACACCCTGGGGTCACAGGTGCACACAGTAATGATGCTATATACACCCTGGGGTCACAAGTAAACGCAGTAATGATGCTATATACACCCTGGGGTCACAGGTACACACAGTAATGATGCTATATACACCCTGGGGTCACAGGTACCCGCAGTAATAATGCTATATACACCCTGGGGTCACAGGTACCCTCAGAAATGATGCTATATACACCCTGGGGTCACAGGTACACGCAGTAATGATGCTATATACACCCTGGGGTCACATGTACACGTAGTAATGATGCTATATACACCCTGGGGTCACAGGTACACGTAGTAATGATGCTATATACACCCTGGGGTCACAGGAACCCGCAGTAATGATGCTATATACACCCTGGGGTCACAGGTGCACAAAGTAATGATGCTATATACACCCTGGGGTCACAGGTACCCACAGTAATAATGCTATATACACCCTGGGGTCAGAGGTGCACGCAGTAATGATGCTATATACACCCTGGGGTCACAGGTAAACGCAGTAATGATGCTATATACACCCTGGGGTCACAGGTACACGCAGTAATGATGCTATATACACTCTGGGGTCACAGGTACACGCAGTAATGATGCTATATACACCCTGGGGTCACGGGTGGACGCAGTAATGATGCTATATACACGCTGGGGTCACATGTACACGTAGTAATGATGCTATATACACCCTGGGGTGACAGGTACACGTAGTAATGATGCTATATACACACTGGGGTCACAGGTACCCGCAGTAATGATGCTATATACACCCTGGGGTCACAAGTGCACGCAGTAATGATGCTATATACACCCTGGGGTCACAGGTAAACGCAGTAATGATGCTATATACACCCTGAGGTCACAGGAACACACAGTAATGATGCTATATACACCCTGGGGTCACAGGTGCACGAAGTAATGATGCTATATACACCCTGGGGTCACAGGTGCACGCAGTAATGATGCTATATACACCCTGGGGGATGCTATATACACCCTGGGGTCACAGGTACACGCAGTAATGATGCTATATACACCCTGGGGTCACATGTACACGTAGTAATGATGCTATATACACCCTGGGGTCACAGGTACACGTAGTAATGATGCTATATACACCCTGGGGTCACAGGTACCCGCAGTAATGATGCTATATACACCCTGGGGTCGCAGGTGCACAAAGTAATGATGCTATATACACCCTGGGGTCACAGGTACCCACAGTAATGATGCTATATACACCCTGGGGTCACAGGTACACGCAATAGTGATGCTATATACACCCTGGGGTCACAGGTACACGCAATAGTGATGCTATATACACCCTGAGGTCACAGGTACACGCAGTAATGATGCTATATACACCCTGGGGTAACAGGTACCCGCAGTAATGATGCTATATACACCCTGGGGTCACAGGTGCATGCAGTAATGATGCTATATACACCCTGGGGTCACAGGTACACGCAGTAATGATGCTATATACACCATGCGATCACAGGAACACACAGTAATGTTGCTATATACACCCTGGGGTCACAGGTGCACGAAGTAATGATGCTATATAAACCCTGGGGTCACAGGTACCCGCAGTAATGATGCTATAAACACCCTGGGGTCACAGGTACCCGCAGTAATGATGCTATATACACCCTGGGGTCACAGGTGCATACAGTAATGATGCTATATACACCCTGGGGTCACAGGTGCACGAAGTAATGATGCTATATACACCCTGGGGTAACAGGTACCCGCAGTAATGATGCTATATACACCCTGGGGTCACAGGTGCAGGCAGTAATGATGCTATATACACCCTGGGGTCACAGGTGCACGCAGTAATGATGCTATATACACCCTGGGGTCACAGGTACCCGCAGTAATGATGCTATATACACCCTGGGGTCACATGTACACGCAGTAAAGATGTTATATACACCCTGGGGTAACAGGTACCCGCAGTAGTGATGCTATATACACCCTGTGGTCACAGGTACACACAGTAGTGATGCTATATACACCCTGGGGTCACAGGTACACGCAATAGTGATGCTATATACACCCTGGGGTCACAGGTACACACAATAGTGATGCTATATACACCCTGGGGTCACAGGTACACGCAATAGTGATGCTATATACACCCTGAGGTCACAGGTACACGCAGTAATGATGCTATATACACCCTGGGGTCACAGGTACCCGCAGTAATGATGCAATATACACCCTGGGGTCACAGGTACACGCAGTAATGATGCTATATACACCCTGGGATAACAGGTGCACACAGTAATGATGCTATATACACCCTGGGGTCACAGGTGCACGAAGTAATGATGCTATATACACCCTGGGGTAACAGGTACCCGCAGTAATGATGCTATATACACCCTGGGGTCACAGGTGCACACAGTAATGATGCTATATATACCCTGGGGTCACAGGTGCATGCAGTAATGATGCTATATACACCCTGGGGTCACAGGTACCCACAGTAATGATGCTATATACACCCTGGGGTCACAGGTGCATACAGTAATGATGCTATATACACCCTGGGGTCACAGGTGCACGAAGTAATGATGCTATATACACCCTGGGGTAACAGGTACCCGCAGTAATGATGCTATATACACCCTGGGGTCACAGGTGCAGGCAGTAATGATGCTATATACACCCTGGGGTCACAGGTGCACGCAGTAATGATGCTATATACACCCTGGGGTCACAGGTACCGGCAGTAATGATGCTATATACACCCTGGGGTCACATGTACACGCAGTAAAGATGCTATATACACCCTGGGGTAACAGGTACCTGCAGTAGTGATGCTATATACACCCTGTGGTCACAGGTACACACAGTAGTGATGCTATATACACCCTGGGGTCACAGGTGCACGCAATAGTGATGCTATATACACCCTGGGGTCACAGGTACACACAATAGTGATGCTATATACACCCTGAGGTCACAGGTACACGCAGTAATGATGCTATATACACCCTGGGGTCACAGGTACCCGCAGTAATGATGCAATATACACCCTGGGGTCACAGGTACACGCAGTAATGATGCTATATACACCCTGGGATAACAGGTGCACACCGTAATGATGCTATATACACCCTGGGGTCACAGGTGCACGAAGTAATGATGCTATATACACCCTGGGGTAACAGGTACCCGCAGTAATGATGCTATATACACCCTGGGGTCACAGGTGCACGAAGTAATGATGCTATATATACCCTGGGGTCACAGGTGCATGCAGTAATGATGATCTATACACCCTGGGGTAACAGGTACCCACAGTAATGATGCTATATACACCCTGGGGTCACAGGTGAATACAGTAATGATGCTATATACACCCTGGGGTCACAGGTGCACAAAGTAATGATGCTATATACACCCTGGGGTCACAGGTGCACAAAGTAATGATGCTATATACACCCTGGGGTCACAGGTGCACGCAGTAATGATGCTATATACACTCTGGGGTCACAGGTACACGCAATAGTGATGCTATATACACCCTGGGGTCACAGGTACACGCAATAGTGATGCTATATACACCCTGAGGTCACAGGTACACGCAGTAATGATGCTATATACAGCCTGGGGTCACAGGTACCCGCAGTAATGATGCAATATACACCCCGGGGTCACAGGTACACGCAGTAATGATGCTATATACACCCTGGGGTAACAGGTGCACACAGTAATGATGCTATATACACCCTGGGGTCACAGGTGCACGAAGTAATGATGCTATATACACCCTGGGGTCACGGGTACACGCAATAGTGATGCTATATACACCCTGGGGTCACAGGTACACGCAATAGTGATGCTATATACACCCTGAGGTCACAGGTACACGCAGTAATGATGCTATATACACCCTGGGGTCACAGGTACCCGCAGTAATGATGCAATATACACCCTGGGGTCAAAGGTACACGCAGTAATGATGCTATATACACCCTGGGATAACAGGTGCATGCAGTAATGATGCTATATACACCCTGGGGTCACAGGTGCACGAAGTAATGATGCTATATACACCCTGGGGTAACAGGTACCCGCAGTAATGCTGCTATATACACCCTGGGGTCACAGGTGCACACAGTAATGATGCTATATATACCCTGGGGTCACAGGTGCATGCAGTAATGATGCTATATACACCCTGGGGTAACAGGTACCCACAGTAATGATGCTATATACACCCTGGGGTCAAAGGTGCATACAGTAATGATGCTATATACACCCTGGGGTCACAGGTGCACGCAGTAATGATGCTATATACACCCTGGGGTCACAGGTACACGCAATAGTGATGCTATATACACCCTGAGATCACAGGTACACGCAGTAATGATGCTATATACACCCTGGGGTCACAGGTACCCGCAGTAATGATGCAATATACACCCTGGGGTCACAGGTACACGCAGTAATGATGCTATATACACCCTGGGGTAACAGGTGCATACAGTAATGATGCTATATACACCCTGGGGTCACAGGTGCACGAAGTAATGATGCTATATACACCCTGGGGTAACAGGTACCCGCAGTAATGATGCTATATACACCCTGGGGTCACAGGTGCAGGCAGTAATGATGCTATATACACCCTGGGGCCACAGGTACCCTCAGTAATGATGCTATATACATCCTGGGGTCACAGGTACACGCAGTAATGATGCTATATACACCCTGGGGTAACAGGTGCACACAGTAATGATGCTATATACACCCTGGGGTCACAGGTGCACGAAGTAATGATGCTATATACACCCTGGGGTAACAGGTACCCGCAGTAATGATGCTGTATACACCCTGGGGTCACAGGTGCACACAGTAATGATGCTATATACACCCTGGGGTCACAGGTGCACGCCGTAATGATGCTATATACACCCTGGGGTAACAGGTACACACCGTAATGATGATATATACACCCTGAGGTCACAGGTGCACGCAGTAATGATACTATATACACCCTGGGGTAACAGGTACCCGCAGTAATGATGCTATATACACCCTGGGGTCACAGGTGCATGCAGTAATGATGCTATATACACCCTGGGGTCACAGGTACACGCAGTAATGATGCTATATACACCATGCGATCACAGGAACACACAGTAATGTTGCTATATACACCCTGGGGTCACAGGTGCACGAAGTAATGATGCTATATAAACCTGGGGTCACAGGTACCCACAGTAATGATGCTATAAACACCCTAGGGTCACAGGTACCCGCAGTAATGATGCTATATACACCCTGGGGTCACAGGTACCCTCAGTAATGATGCTATATACATCATGGGGTCACAGGTACACGCAATAGTGATGCTATATACACCCTGAGGTCACAGGTACACGCAGTAATGATGCTATATACACCCTGGGGTCACAGGTACCCGCAGTAATGATGCAATATACACCCTGGGGTCAAAGGTACACGCAGTAATGATGCTATATACACCCTGGGATAACAGGTGCATGCAGTAATGATGCTATATACACCCTGGGGTCACAGGTGCACGAAGTAATGATGCTATATACACCCTGGGGTAACAGGTACCCGCAGTAATGCTGCTATATACACCCTGGGGTCACAGGTGCACACAGTAATGATGCTATATATACCCTGGGGTCACAGGTGCATGCAGTAATGATGCTATATACACCCTGGGGTAACAGGTACCCACAGTAATGATGCTATATACACCCTGGGGTCAAAGGTGCATACAGTAATGATGCTATATACACCCTGGGGTCACAGGTGCACGCAGTAATGATGCTATATACACCCTGGGGTCACAGGTACACGCAATAGTGATGCTATATACACCCTGAGATCACAGGTACACGCAGTAATGATGCTATATACACCCTGGGGTCACAGGTACCCGCAGTAATGATGCAATATACACCCTGGGGTCACAGGTACACGCAGTAATGATGCTATATACACCCTGGGGTAACAGGTGCATACAGTAATGATGCTATATACACCCTGGGGTCACAGGTGCACGAAGTAATGATGCTATATACACCCTGGGGTAACAGGTACCCGCAGTAATGATGCTATATACACCCTGGGGTCACAGGTGCAGGCAGTAATGATGCTATATACACCCTGGGGTCACAGGTACCCTCAGTAATGATGCTATATACATCCTGGGGTCACAGGTACACGCAGTAATGATGCTATATACACCCTGGGGTAACAGGTGCACACAGTAATGATGCTATATACACCCTGGGGTCACAGGTGCACGAAGTAATGATGCTATATACACCCTGGGGTAACAGGTACCCGCAGTAATGATGCTGTATACACCCTGGGGTCACAGGTGCACACAGTAATGATGCTATATACACCCTGGGGTCACAGGTGCACGCCGTAATGATGCTATATACACCCTGGGGTAACAGGTACACGCCGTAATGATGATATATACACCCTGAGGTCACAGGTGCACGCAGTAATGATACTATATACACCCTGGGGTAACAGGTACCCGCAGTAATGATGCTATATACACCCTGGGGTCACAGGTGCATGCAGTAATGTTGCTATATACACCCTGGGGTCACAGGTGCACGAAGTAATGATGCTATATAAACCTGGGGTCACAGGTACCCACAGTAATGATGCTATAAACACCCTAGGGTCACAGGTACCCGCAGTAATGATGCTATATACACCCTGGGGTCACAGGTACCCTCAGTAATGATGCTATATACATCATGGGGTCACAGGTACCCGCAGTAATGATGCTATATACACCCTGGGGTAACAGGTACCCACAGTAATGATGCTATATACACCCTGGGGTCACAGGTGCATACAGTAATGATGCTATATACACCCTGGGGTCACAGGTGCACGAAGTAATGATGCTATATACACCCTGGGGTAACAGGTACCCGCAGTAATGATGCTATATACACCCTGGGGTCACAGGTGCAGGCAGTAATGATGCTATATACACCCTGGGGTCACAGGTGCACGCAGTAATGATGCTATATACACCCTGGGGTCACAGGTACCCGCAGTAATGATGCTATATACACCCTGGGGTCACATGTACACGCAGTAAAGATGTTATATACACCCTGGGGTAACAGGTACCCGCAGTAGTGATGCTATATACACCCTGTGGTCACAGGTACACACAGTAGTGATGCTATATACACCCTGGGGTCACAGGTACACGCAATAGTGATGCTATATACACCCTGGGGTCACAGGTACACACAATAGTGATGCTATATACACCCTGGGGTCACAGGTACACGCAATAGTGATGGTATATACACCCTGAGGTCACAGGTACACGCAGTAATGATGCTATATACACCCTGGGGTCACAGGTACCCGCAGTAATGATGCAATATACACCCTGGGGTCACAGGTACACGCAGTAATGATGCTATATACACCCTGGGATAACAGGTGCACACAGTAATGATGCTATATACACCCTGGGGTCACAGGTGCACGAAGTAATGATGCTATATACACCCTGGGGTAACAGGTACCCGCAGTAATGATGCTATGTACACCCTGGGGTCACAGGTGCACACAGTAATGATGCTATATATACCCTGGGGTCACAGGTGCATGCAGTAATGATGCTATATACACCCTGGGGTCACAGGTACCCACAGTAATGATGCTATATACACCCTGGGGTCACAGGTGCATACAGTAATGATGCTATATACACCCTGGGGTCACAGGTGCAAGAAGTAATGATGCTATATACACCCTGGGGTAACAGGTACCCGCAGTAATGATGCTATATACACCCTGGGGTCACAGGTGCAGGCAGTAATGATGCTATATACACCCTGGGGTCACAGGTGCACGCAGTAATGATGCTATATACACCCTGGGGTCACAGGTACCCGCAGTAATGATGCTATATACACCCTGGGGTCACATGTACACGCAGTAAAGATGCTATATACACCCTGGGGTAACAGGTACCCGCAGTAGTGATGCTATATACACCCTGTGGTCACAGGTACACACAGTAGTGATGCTATATACACCCTGGGGTCACAGGTGCACGCAATAGTGATGCTATATACACCCTGGGGTCACAGGTGCACGCAATAGTGATGCTATATACACCCTGGGGTCACAGGTACACACAATAGTGATGCTATATACACCCTGGGGTCACAGGTACACGCAATAGTGATGCTATATACACCCTGAGGTCACAGGTACACGCAGTAATGATGCTATATACACCCTGGGGTCACAGGTACCCGCAGTAATGATGCAATATACACCCTGGGGTCACAGGTACACGCAGTAATGATGCTATATACACCCTGGGATAACAGGTGCACACCGTAATGATGCTATATACACCCTGGGGTCACAGGTGCACAAAGTAATGATGCTATATACACCCTGGGGTAACAGGTACCCGCAGTAATGATGCTATATACACCCTGGGGTCACAGGTGCACGAAGTAATGATGCTATATATACCCTGGGGTCACAGGTGCATGCAGTAATGATGATCTATACACCCTGGGGTAACAGGTACCCACAGTAATGATGCTATATACACCCTGGGGTCACAGGTGCACGAAGTAATGATGCTATATACACCCTGGGGTCACAGGTGCACAAAGTAATGATGCTATATACACCCTGGGGTCACAGGTGCACGCAGTAATGATGCTATATACACCCTGGGGTCACAGGTACACGCAATAGTGATGCTATATACACCCTGGGGTCACAGGTACACGCAATAGTGATGCTATATACACCCTGAGGTCACAGGTACACGCAGTAATGATGCTATATACAGCCTGGGGTCACAGGTACCCGCAGTAATGATGCAATATACACCCTGGGGTCACAGGTACACGCAGTAATGATGCTATATACACCCTGGGGTAACAGGTGCACACAGTAATGATGCTATATACACCCTGGGGTCACAGGTGCACGAAGTAATGATGCTATATACACCCTGGGGTCACGGGTACACGCAATAGTGATGCTATATACACCCTGGGGTCACAGGTACACGCAATAGTGATGCTATATACACCCTGAGGTCACAGGTACACGCAGTAATGATGCTATATACACCCTGGGGTCACAGGTACCCGCTGTAATGATGCAATATACACCCTGGGGTCAAAGGTACATGCAGTAATGATGCTATATACACCCTGGGATAACAGGTGCACGCAGTAATGATGCTATATACACCCTGGGGTCACAGGTGCACGAAGTAATGATGCTATATACACCCTGGGGTAACAGGTACCCGCAGTAATGCTGCTATATACACCCTGGGGTCACAGGTGCACACAGTAATGATGCTATATATACCCTGGGGTCACAGGTGCATGCAGTAATGATGCTATATACACCCTGGGGTAACAGGTACCCACAGTAATGATGCTATATACACCCTGGGGTCAAAGGTGCATACAGTAATAATGCTATATACACCCTGGGGTCACAGGTGCACGCAGTAATGATGCTATATACACCCTGGGGTCACAGGTACACGCAATAGTGATGCTATATACACCCTGGGGTCACGGGTACACGCAATAGTGATGCTATATACACCCTGGGGTCACAGGTACACGCAATAGTGATGCTATATACACCCTGATGTCACAGGTACACGCAGTAATGATGCTATATACACCCTGGGGTCACAGGTACCCGCAGTAATGATGCAATATACACCCTGGGGTCACAGGTACACGCAGTAATGATGCTATATACACCCTGGGATAACAGGTGCACACAGTAATGATGCTATATACACCCTGGGGTCACAGGTGCACGAAGTAATGATGCTATATACACCCTGGGGTAACAGGTACCCGCAGTAATGATGCTATATACACCCTGGGGTCACAGGTGCATGCAGTAATGATGCTATATACACCCTGGGGTCACAGGTACACGCAGTAATGATGCTATATACACCATGCGATCACAGGAACACACAGTAATGTTGCTATATACACCCTGGGGTCACAGGTGCACGAAGTAATGATGCTATATAAACCTGGGGTCACAGGTACCCACAGTAATGATGCTATAAACACCCTAGGGTCACAGGTACCCGCAGTAATGATGCTATATACACCCTGGGGTCACAGGTACCCTCAGTAATGATGCTATATACATCATGGGGTCACAGGTACCCGCAGTAATGATGCTATATACACCCTGGGGTAACAGGTACCCACAGTAATGATGCTATATACACCCTGGGGTCACAGGTGCATACAGTAATGATGCTATATACACCCTGGGGTCACAGGTGCACGAAGTAATGATGCTATATACACCCTGGGGTAACAGGTACCCGCAGTAATGATGCTATATACACCCTGGGGTCACAGGTGCAGGCAGTAATGATGCTATATACACCCTGGGGTCACAGGTGCACGCAGTAATGATGCTATATACACCCTGGGGTCACAGGTACCCGCAGTAATGATGCTATATACACCCTGGGGTCACATGTACACGCAGTAAAGATGTTATATACACCCTGGGGTAACAGGTACCCGCAGTAGTGATGCTATATACACCCTGTGGTCACAGGTACACACAGTAGTGATGCTATATACACCCTGGGGTCACAGGTACACGCAATAGTGATGCTATATACACCCTGGGGTCACAGGTACACACAATAGTGATGCTATATACACCCTGGGGTCACAGGTACACGCAATAGTGATGGTATATACACCCTGAGGTCACAGGTACACGCAGTAATGATGCTATATACACCCTGGGGTCACAGGTACCCGCAGTAATGATGCAATATACACCCTGGGGTCACAGGTACACGCAGTAATGATGCTATATACACCCTGGGATAACAGGTGCACACAGTAATGATGCTATATACACCCTGGGGTCACAGGTGCACGAAGTAATGATGCTATATACACCCTGGGGTAACAGGTACCCGCAGTAATGATGCTATGTACACCCTGGGGTCACAGGTGCACACAGTAATGATGCTATATATACCCTGGGGTCACAGGTGCATGCAGTAATGATGCTATATACACCCTGGGGTCACAGGTACCCACAGTAATGATGCTATATACACCCTGGGGTCACAGGTGCATACAGTAATGATGCTATATACACCCTGGGGTCACAGGTGCACGAAGTAATGATGCTATATACACCCTGGGGTAACAGGTACCCGCAGTAATGATGCTATATACACCCTGGGGTCACAGGTGCAGGCAGTAATGATGCTATATACACCCTGGGGTCACAGGTGCACGCAGTAATGATGCTATATACACCCTGGGGTCACAGGTACCCGCAGTAATGATGCTATATACACCCTGGGGTCACATGTACACGCAGTAAAGATGCTATATACACCCTGGGGTAACAGGTACCCGCAGTAGTGATGCTATATACACCCTGTGGTCACAGGTACACACAGTAGTGATGCTATATACACCCTGGGGTCACAGGTGCACGCAATAGTGATGCTATATACACCCTGGGGTCACAGGTGCACGCAATAGTGATGCTATATACACCCTGGGGTCACAGGTACACACAATAGTGATGCTATATACACCCTGGGGTCACAGGTACACGCAATAGTGATGCTATATACACCCTGAGGTCACAGGTACACGCAGTAATGATGCTATATACACCCTGGGGTCACAGGTACCCGCAGTAATGATGCAATATACACCCTGGGGTCACAGGTACACGCAGTAATGATGCTATATACACCCTGGGATAACAGGTGCACACCGTAATGATGCTATATACACCCTGGGGTCACAGGTGCACGAAGTAATGATGCTATATACACCCTGGGGTAACAGGTACCCGCAGTAATGATGCTATATACACCCTGGGGTCACAGGTGCACGAAGTAATGATGCTATATATACCCTGGGGTCACAGGTGCATGCAGTAATGATGATCTATACACCCTGGGGTAACAGGTACCCACAGTAATGATGCTATATACACCCTGGGGTCACAGGTGCACGAAGTAATGATGCTATATACACCCTGGGGTCACAGGTGCACAAAGTAATGATGCTATATACACCCTGGGGTCACAGGTGCACGCAGTAATGATGCTATATACACCCTGGGGTCACAGGTACACGCAATAGTGATGCTATATACACCCTGGGGTCACAGGTACACGCAATAGTGATGCTATATACACCCTGAGGTCACAGGTACACGCAGTAATGATGCTATATACAGCCTGGGGTCACAGGTACCCGCATTAATGATGCAATATACACCCTGGGGTCACAGGTACACGCAGTAATGATGCTATATACACCCTGGGGTAACAGGTGCACACAGTAATGATGCTATATACACCCTGGGGTCACAGGTGCACGAAGTAATGATGCTATATACACCCTGGGGTCACGGGTACACGCAATAGTGATGCTATATACACCCTGGGGTCACAGGTACACGCAATAGTGATGCTATATACACCCTGAGGTCACAGGTACACGCAGTAATGATGCTATATACACCCTGGGGTCACAGGTACCCGCAGTAATGATGCAATATACACCCTGGGGTCAAAGGTACATGCAGTAATGATGCTATATACACCCTGGGATAACAGGTGCACGCAGTAATGATGCTATATACACCCTGGGGTCACAGGTGCACGAAGTAATGATGCTATATACACCCTGGGGTAACAGGTACCCGCAGTAATGCTGCTATATACACCCTGGGGTCACAGGTGCACACAGTAATGATGCTATATATACCCTGGGGTCACAGGTGCATGCAGTAATGATGCTATATACACCCTGGGGTAACAGGTACCCACAGTAATGATGCTATATACACCCTGGGGTAACAGGTACCCACAGTAATGATGCTATATACACCCTGGGGTCAAAGGTGCATACAGTAATAATGCTATATACACCCTGGGGTCACAGGTGCACGCAGTAATGATGCTATATACACCCTGGGGTCACAGGTACACGCAATAGTGATGCTATATACACCCTGGGGTCACGGGTACACGCAATAGTGATGCTATATACACCCTGGGGTCACAGGTACACGCAATAGTGATGCTATATACACCCTGATGTCACAGGTACACGCAGTAATGATGCTATATACACCCTGGGGTCACAGGTACCCGCAGTAATGATGCAATATACACCCTGGGGTCACAGGTACACGCAGTAATGATGCTATATACACCCTGGGATAACAGGTGCACACAGTAATGATGCTATATACACCCTGGGGTCACAGGTGCACGAAGTAATGATGCTATATACACCCTGGGGTAACAGGTACCCGCAGTAATGATGCTATATACACCCTGGGGTCACAGGTGCATGCAGTAATGATGCTATATACACCCTGGGGTAACAGGTACCCGCAGTAATGATGATATATACACCCTGAGGTCACAGGTGCACGCAGTAATGATGCTATATACACCCTGGGGTCACAGGTGCACGAAGTAATGATGCTATATACACCCTGGGGTAACAGGTACCCACAGTAATGATGCTATATACACCCTGGGGTCACAGGTACACGCAGTAATGATGCTATATACACCCTGGGGTAACAGGTGCACGAAGTAATGATGCTATATACACCCTGGGGTCACAGGTGCACAAAGTAATGATGCTATATACACCCTGGGGTCACAGGTGCACGCAGTAATGATGCTATATACACCCTGGGGTCACAGGTACACGCAATAGTGATGCTATATACACCCTGGGGTCACAGGTACACGCAATAGTGATGCTATATACACCCTGAGGTCACAGGTAAACGGAGTAATGATGCTATATACACCCTGGGGTCACAGGTGCACGAAGTAATGATGCTATATACACCCTGGGGTCACAGGTGCACGCAGTAATGATTCTATATACACCCTGGGGTAACAGGTAGCCGCAGTAATGATGCTATATACACCATGGGGTCACAAGTACACGCAGTAATGATGCTATATACACCCTGGGGTCACAGGTACCCGCAGTAATGATGCTATATACACCCTGGGGTCACAGGTACCCGCAGTAATGATGCTATATACACCCTGGGGTCACAGGTACCCACAGTAATAATGTAATATACACCCTGGGGTCACAGGTACCCTCAGTAATGATGCTATATACACCCTGGGGTCACAGGTACCCACAGTAATGATGCTATATACACCCTGGGGTAACAGGTACCCGCACTAATGATGCTTTATACACCCTGGGGTCACAGGTGCATACAGTAATGATGCTATATACACCCTGGGGTCACAGGTGCACGAAGTAATGATGCTATATACACCCTGGGGTAACAGGTACCCGCAGTAATGATGCTATATACAGCCTGGGGTCACAGGTGCACGCAGTAATGATGCTATATACACCCTGGGGTCACAGGTACACGCAGTAATGATGCTATATACACCCTGAGGTCACAGGAACACGCTGTAATGATGCTATATACACCCTGGGGTCACAGGTGCTTGCAGTAATGATTCTATATACACCCTGGGGTCACAGGTGCACGAAGTAATGATGCTATATACACCCTGGGGTAACAGGTACCCACAGTAATGATGCTATATACACCCTGGGGTCACAGGTGCATACAGTAATGATGCTATATACACCCTGGGGTCACAGGTGCACGCAGTAATGATGCTATATACACCCTGGGGTCACAGGTGCATGCAGTAATGATGCTATATACACCTTGGGGTAACAGGTACCCGCAGTAATGATGATATATACACCCTGGGGTCACAGGTGCACGCAGTAATGATGCTATATACACCCTGGGGTCACAGGTAAACGCAGTAATGATGCTATATACACCCTGAGGTCACAGGAACACACAATAATGATGCTATATACACCCTGGGGTCACAGGTGCACGAAGTAATGATGCTATATACACCCTGGGGTCACAGGTGCACGCAGTAATGATGCTATATACACCCTGGGGTCACAGGTACACGCAATAGTGATGCTATATACACCCTGGGGTCACAGGTACACGCAATAGTGATGCTATATACACCCTGAGGTCACAGGTAAACGGAGTAATGATGCTATATACACCCTGGGGTCACAGGTGCACGAAGTAATGATGCTATATACACCCTGGGGTCACAGGTGCACGCAGTAATGATTCTATATACACCCTGGGGTAACAGGTAGCCGCAGTAATGATGCTATATACACCATGGGGTCACAAGTACACGCAGTAATGATGCTATATACACCCTGGGGTCACAGGTACCCGCAGTAATGATGCTATATACACCCTGGGGTCACAGGTACCCGCAGTAATGATGCTATATACACCCTGGGGTCACAGGTACCCACAGTAATAATGTAATATACACCCTGGGGTCACAGGTACCCTCAGTAATGATGCTATATACACCCTGGGGTCACAGGTACCCACAGTAATGATGCTATATACACCCTGGGGTAACAGGTACCCGCACTAATGATGCTTTATACACCCTGGGGTCACAGGTGCATACAGTAATGATGCTATATACACCCTGGGGTCACAGGTGCACGAAGTAATGATGCTATATACACCCTGGGGTAACAGGTACCCGCAGTAATGATGCTATATACAGCCTGGGGTCACAGGTGCACGCAGTAATGATGCTATATACACCCTGGGGTCACAGGTACACGCAGTAATGATGCTATATACACCCTGAGGTCACAGGAACACGCTGTAATGATGCTATATACACCCTGGGGTCACAGGTGCTTGCAGTAATGATTCTATATACACCCTGGGGTCACAGGTGCACGAAGTAATGATGCTATATACACCCTGGGGTAACAGGTACCCACAGTAATGATGCTATATACACCCTGGGGTCACAGGTGCATACAGTAATGATGCTATATACACCCTGGGGTCACAGGTGCACGCAGTAATGATGCTATATACACCCTGGGGTCACAGGTGCATGCAGTAATGATGCTATATACACCCTGGGGTAACAGGTACCCGCAGTAATGATGATATATACACCCTGGGGTCACAGGTGCACGCAGTAATGATGCTATATACACCCTGGGGTCACAGGTAAACGCAGTAATGATGCTATATACACCCTGAGGTCACAGGAACACACAATAATGATGCTATATACACCCTGGGGTCACAGGTGCACGAAGTAATGATGCTATATACACCCTGGGGTCACAGGTGCACGCAGTAATGATGCTATATACACCCTGGGGGATGCTATATACACCCTGGGGTCACAGGTACACGCAGTAATGATGCTATATACACCCTGGGGTCACATGTACACGTAGTAATGATGCTATATACACCCTGGGGTCACAGGTACACGTAGTAATGATGCTATATACACCCTGGGGTCACAGGTACCCGCAGTAATGATGCTATATACACCCTGGGGTCACAGGTGCACAAAGTAATGATGCTATATACACCCTGGGGTCACAGGTACCCGCAGTAATGATGCTATATACACCCTGGGGTCACAGGTGCACACAGTAATGATGCTATATACACCCTGGGGTCACAAGTAAACGCAGTAATGATGCTATATACACCCTGGGGTCACAGGTACACACAGTAATGATGCTATATACACCCTGGGGTCACAGGTACCCGCAGTAATAATGCTATATACACCCTGGGGTCACAGGTACCCTCAGAAATGATGCTATATACACCCTGGGGTCACGGGTGGACGCAGTAATGATGCTATATACACGCTGGGGTCACATGTACACGTAGTAATGATGCTATATACACCCTGGGGTGACAGGTACACGTAGTAATGATGCTATATACACCCTGGGGTCACAGGTACCCGCAGTAATGATGCTATATACACCCTGGGGTCACAGGTGCACAAAGTAATGATGCTATATACACCCTGGGGTCACAGGTACCCGCAGTAATGATGCTATATACACCCTGGGGTCACAAGTGCACGCAGTAATGATGCTATATACACCCTGGGGTCACAGGTAAACGCAGTAATGATGCTATATACACCCTGAGGTCACAGGAACACACAGTAATGATGCTATATACACCCTGGGGTCACAGGTGCACGAAGTAATGATGCTATATACACCCTGGGGTCACAGGTGCACGCAGTAATGATGCTATATACACCCTGGGGGATGCTATATACACCCTGGGGTCACAGGTACACGCAGTAATGATGCTATATACACCCTGGGGTCACATGTACACGTAGTAATGATGCTATATACACCCTGGGGTCACAGGTACACGTAGTAATGATGCTATATACACCCTGGGGTCACAGGTACCCGCAGTAATGATGCTATATACACCCTGGGGTCGCAGGTGCACAAAGTAATGATGCTATATACACCCTGGGGTCACAGGTACCCACAGTAATGATGCTATATACACCCTGGGGTCACAGGTGCACGCAGTAATGATGCTATATACACCCTGGGGTCACAGGTAAATGCAGTAATGATGCTATATACACCCTGGGGTCACAGGTACACGCAGTAATGATGCTATACTATATACACTCTGGGGTCACAGGTACAGGCAGTAATGATGTTATATACACCCTGGGGTCACAGGTGCACGCAGTAATGATGCTATATACAAGCTGGGGTCACAGGTACCCGCAGTAATGATGCTATATACACCCTGGGGGATGCTATATACACCCTGGGGTCACAGGTACACGCAGTAATGATGCTATATACACTCTGGGGTCAGAGGTGTACGCAGTAATGATGCTATATACACCCTGGGGTCACAAGTACACGTAGTAATGATGCTATATACACCCTGGGGTCACAGGTACCCGCAGTAATGATGCTATATACACCCTGGGGTCACAGGTAAACGCAGTAATGATGCTATATACACCCTGGGGTCACATGTACACGTAGTAATGATGCTATATACACCCTGGGGCCACAGGTACCCGCAGTAATGATGCTATATACACCCTGGGGTCACAGGTGCACAAAGTAATGATGCTATATACACCCTGGGGTCACAGGTAGCCGCAGTAATGATGCTATATACACCCTGGGTTCACAGGTACCCGCAGTAATAATGCTATATACACCCTGGGGTCACAGGTACCCTCAGTAATGATGCTATATACACCCTGGGGTCACAGGTACCCGCAGTAATGATGCTTTATACACCTTGGGGTCACAGGTGCATACAGTAATGATGCTATATACACCCTGGGGTCACAGGTACCCGCAGTAATGATGCTATATACACGCTGGGGTAACAGGAACACACAGTAATGATGCTATATACACCCTGGGGTCACAGGTGCACGAAGTAATGATGCTATATACACCCTAGGGTCACAGGTACCCGCAGTAATGATGCTATATACACCCTGGGGTCACAGGTAAACGCAGTAATGATGCTATATAGACTCTGGTGTATTAGAGGCTGCCAGGGACGGTGACGCTGCAGAGATGGGCGCGTATTAGAGGCTGCCGGGGACAGTGACGCTGCAGAGATGGGCGCGTATTAGAGGCTGCCAGGGACGGTGACGCTGCAGAGATGGGCGCATATTAGAGGCTGCCGGGGACAGTGACGCTGCAGGGATGGGCACGTATTAGAGGCTGCCGGGGACAGTGACGCTGCAGAGATGGGCGCGTATTAGAGGCTGCCGGGGAGAGTGACGCTCTGCAGAGATGGGCGCGTATTAGAGGCTGCCGGGGAGAGTGACGCTCTGCAGAGATGGGCGCGTATTAGAGGCTGCCGGGGAGAGTGACGCTGCAGAGATGGGCGCGTATTAAAGGCTGCCGGGGAGAGTGACGCTGCAGAGATGGGCGCGTATTAGAGGCTGCCGGGGAGAGTGACGCTGCAGAGATGGGTGCGTATTAAAGGCTGCCGGGGACAGTGACGCTGCAGAGATGGGCGCGTATTAGAGGCTGCTAGGGACAGTGACGCTGCAGAGATGGGCGCGTATTAGAGGCTGCCAGGGACAGTGACGCTGCAGAGATGGGCGCGTATTAGAGGCTGCCGGGGAGAGTGACGCTGCAGAGATGGGCGCGTATTAGAGGCTGCCGGGGAGAGTGACGCTGCAGAGATGGGCGCGTATTAGAGGCTGCCGGGGAGAATGACGCTGCAGGGATGGGCGCGTATTAGAGGCTGCCGGGGAGAGTGACGCTGCAGAGATGGGCGTGTATTAGAGGCTGCTAGGGACGGTGACGCTGCAGAGATGGGCACGTATTAGAGGCTGCCAGGGCCAGTGACGCTGCAGAGATGGGCACGTATTAGAGGCTGCTGGGGACAGTGACGCTGCAGGGATGGGCACGTATTAGAGGCTGCCGGGGAGAGTGACGCTACAGAGATGGGCGCGTATTAAAGGCTGCCGGGGAGAGTGACGCTGCAGAGATGGGCGCGTATTAGAGGCTGCTAGGGACAGTGACGCTGCAGAGATGGGCGCGTATTAGAGGCTGCCAGGGCCAGTGACGCTGCAGAGATGGGCGCGTATTAGAGGCTGCCGGGGAGAGTGACGCTGCAGAGATGGGCGCGTATTAGAGGCTGCCAGGGAAGGTGACGCTGCAGAGATGGGCGCGTATTAGAGGCTGCCAGGGACAGTGACGCTGCAGAGATGGGCGCGTATTAGAGGCTGCCGGGGAGAGTGACGCTGCAGAGATGGGCGCGTATTAGAGGCTGCCGGGGACAGTGACGCTGCAGAGATGGGCGCGTATTAGAGGCTGCCAGGGACGGTGACGCTGCAGAGATGGGCGCGTGTTAGAGGCTGCCGGGGACAGTGACGCTGCAGAGATGGGCGCGTATTAGAGGCTGCCGGGGAGAGTGACGCTGCAGAGATGGGCGCGTATTAGATGCTGCCAGGGACGGTGACGCTGCAGAGATGGGCGCGTATTAGAGGCTGCCGGGGACAGTGACGCTGCAGAGATGGGCGCGTATTAGAGGCTGCGGGTCCATTGACGCTGCGGCCCGTGGGAGGAGACAGCACCCGGCTGGTTGTTTTAGTGGGGCATCAACGCGGCTGCTATAAGGGCAGGGCGCATTCTTCCATTTTGAAATCAGACAGGGCGTGGCGCGTCACTAAAACAGCTCTGCGGGAACGCTAGCGCTGAGCAATCACAGTGATAAAGAGAGAGTGTGTGATAGCCGGCAGACACGCGGGATTAGGCGCTGGCGGGGGCTCACCATGACAGTGATAAAGAGAGTGTGTGATACCAGCAGACACGCGGGATTAGGCGCTGCCGGGGGCTCACCATGACACGGCGACATTTAGGGCTGAATATGTTGTTGTTGAAAAACAAGAACAAAAGATGCTAATTATTCCCCCAAAACGATGATCTTTTGTCTTATGACCTGGAGCGATAATAAGAGATAATTCTCTGTACGTCCATCGGTTTTATGTTGGGTACACACTTACGGTGCCCATACACGCTGCGATTTGAAAACGATCCGATGTCGTATGCAATCTACCTTCAACGCTCTCCGGGAGCTGAAGTGAACGATGTAATGATTCATTAGATGAAATGCGATATGACACAGAAGCCGGCTCGGAGCAGGGAGATCCCTCTGTGCTGCTGTGGTGAAAAAAAAAATATATATATTACTGTGCAAAAAAAAAACAAAAGTAAAAAAATGGACAGGGCACCCCTGTGCTATCCCCGGCAACCCTGGGCTATCCCCGGCAACCCTGGGCTATCGCCGGCACCCCTGGGCGGTGGGTGCCGGGTTGATTATATAGTGTAGTGCATTTGAAAGTGTTGAAAATATTGTCTTTTGCTGTCGAACTACAGGTCCCAGCAAGCATCCCCCGCATGCTGGTATTTAGGAAAACCACAAGTACCAGCATGCAGGGCATTATGGGCCTGCTAGTACCTGTGGTTCCACAGCAAAACCAATATTAAAATAAACACAGGACACACACACCGTACAAAGTAAAAGTTTATTAAAACATACATGCACTCACTATCTCACCGAGGGCTCTATTTATTAACATTATTTTTACTAAAATAAAGTGATAAATGCTGTTTTGTGTTGTCACACCCTTTTCACATTATGTTAGTATCACCTGTAGTTATTACAGGGCAATTGGAGTAGAATTAGTAAAATTCTACTCCAACCCCTAAGTATCACTTATTTTTAGTAAAGCAGATCGCATTTCCCATAATTGTAATGGGAAATGTGATCCGACCATAGTTACTAAAAATAAATTGTAAAAAAATACAGAGGGAAGCCCTGTGATAATAACACCACCTGGAGGTGGCATTATCCAAGGTCTCCCCCGGTTATCGGCCTCCTGCCCTGCTCTAACGGGGAGAGCAGAGCCAGGAGTCGGTCCCTGTAATCAGCTGTGTGGTCTAAACAGACCGCAAGCTGATTGCTGTAAAAAAAAGGAAAAAAAAAAATTAAACATTTTTTTTTTACTTACCTGAATCCAGGGACCGGTGATCGGGCCTCCGGTGATGGCTCCTCTCCGGTCAGCTGGTCTCCCATAGTACACTGGGGCCCGGTCATCAGGTGATCGGGTCCCAGTGCAGTATGGGAGATCACCTGACCGGGAATCCCGGAGAAGATCACCGGAGGCCAGAAGGATGCAGGTAAGTGTAATGAAGGGAGGGGGCTCTATTTACTACAATCCACATTAGTAATGCAGATTGTAGTGTGATATCATAGGGATTTACTACAAATCCCTTACAGGGACAGAGCTTGCGAGAAAGCTCTGTCCCTGCGAATCCCCTCCGGAGCCTTATCACGGTATTTTCGGAAAATAATAAACATGACAGCGAGTGCCTGCTAATTTGAGTGACAGAATGAGGCGTTTGTGGGTGGTAACAGGGGAAGGTGCTTGAAAACGGGGAGTGGAGATCCGAACGCAGGCGTGCCAAACGGTCAAAACGGGCATTTAAGGGTGTGCATAATTAACAAAGCAGCGTCAACGACTACGTCACTTGGTTGTTTCTTAGCCTGAACTGTTCGCATGATTGCGGTAGGAAAATCCAACCACAAGCACTGCGAGCAGTTCAGACGCCTTTCGATGTACTCGATTAATCTAATAAATAGCGGAGATGACGTATGATGCGAGCGGCCAGGGGGCGTCTTTACAAAATAGCAAGCGCATGTTTCGTTCGCTCGCTCAGACATAGAGGCGTCAACAGACCGCAAAGAGCGAGCGCTCAATTTAAATAGCCAGCCCCTTTCTCTGAATGAGCGAGCGCAAATAGCGTCCGTCTCTGAATCAGGCCCTGTGTCCGGGGGTTCACGATATTTGTGTTTTTTTGTTGCCAAGACCCTGGATTGCCTACTTTCGACCGAAGAGGACACGACCTTCGCATAGGAGACGGTGAGTATGGATATTCTACTGGAGAAGGGGACCGATGGGCTTCAGGGATACATAGGTGAGTTTGTGAGATAGTGAGTGCATGTGTGAGTGCATGTGTGTGTGCACATGTGTGTGTGCATGTTTGTTTAAATAAACTTTTACTTTGAACGTTGTGTGTGTCCAGTGTTTATTTTAATATTGCTTTTGCTATAGAACTACAAGTACCAGCGGGCCTGTAATGCCCTGCATGCTGGTACTTGTGGTGTTCCAAGTACCAGCAGGTGGGGGAGGCTCGCTGGGACCTGCAGTTCCACAGCAAAAAAGACAATATTTTCAACACTTTCAAGTGCACTACACTACATAATCAACCCGGGACCCACCACCCAGGGGTGCTGGGGATAACAGCCTAGGCCTGTGGTGCCCTGAAGAGGGGAACCCCTTTATCATGGGGGGGGTCCCCAGCTCCCCAGGGATCCCCGGCCTGGGCTAGCAGTCAGAGGTGATGCTTCGGCTGGGTGACCAGGTGAAAGGGCTCCCATGGCTGTGGCATCACCTCGCACTAGAAAAAGTCCGGTCCTGGCTCTGGATAATACAGGGGGACCCTACTCATTATTTTCCCCTGTATTTCCAGAACCATGACCGGATCAGAGCTCAGTGCTGGTTGCGCAAAATACGGGGAACCCCTACATCGTTTGTCCCCCATATTTTGCCCACCAGGGCTGATTCTGACTAGCCTAGTGCTGGTTGTGCAAAATACAGGGGACCCCTACATCGTTTGTCCCCCATATTTTGCCCACCAGGGCTGATTCTGACTAGCCTGGTGCTGGTTGCGTAAAATACGGGGGACCCCTACATAGTTTGTCCCCCATATTTTGCCCACCAGGGCTGATTCTGACTAGCCTTGTGCTGGTTGCGCAAAATACGGGGGACCCCTACATCGTTTGTCCCCCATATTTTGCCCACCAGGGCTGATTCTGACTAGCCTGGTGCTGGTTGCGCAAAATATGGGGGACCTCTACATCGTTTGTCCTCCATATTTTGCCCACCAGGGCTGATTCTGACTAGCCTAGTGCTGGTTGCGCAAAATACGGGGGACCCCTACATCGTTTGTCCCCCATATTTTGCCCACCAGGGCTGATTCTGACTAGCCTGGTGCTGGTTGCGCAAAATATGGGGGACCTCTACATCGTTTGTCCTCCATATTTTGCCCACCAGGGCTGATTCTGACTAGCCTAGTGCTGGTTGCGCAAAATACGGGGGACCCCTACATCGTTTGTCCCCCATATTTTGCCCACCAGGGCTGATTCTGACTAGCCTGGTGCTGGTTGTGCTTAAATACAGGGGTCCGCAACATCGTTTGTCCCCTGTGTTTAAGCACAACCAGCACCGGGTCACTAAAAGCCTGGGACTGGTTGCTCTTTGGCGGTGGGGTGGGGGTGGGGGTGGGGGCACACCATTTTATTTCCTTTTTTTTTTTTACATAGGAATCTTTTTTTTTTTTTTTAACCACAGCAGCACAGATGAATCTCACTGATCCCGTCCGTGCTTCTGTGGCAATAACACAGGTGCATGTAACACGGATCTCCCAGGTCCGTGCTACATGCATCTGTATCGCGCATGACATCGTTCCGTGTGCACACACATGGAACGATGTCATTCAAATTGTGAAAGATAGGTCGATATCTTCCAGCAGGTTCAGTTGATCTGCAATGACGATGTACGATGGCGGGTGTGCGCAGCGGCATCGTTATCATGCCCACATACGCCACCTTTTATATGATTGGTTGCTCCAATCGATCTAAAACGGCCAGATCGTGTAAAAAAATCGCACCGTGCATGGGCACCTTTAGTCTTCTGACCAATCTGCCGTCGGAGCAGACGATTGGTAAGCTATACAGACTCGCCAATCAGTCACTCGATGTGTCTGGACTGGCTTTTAAAAACGCCCTTCCAGGTTAGATGTCGGTGCTGGTGGTCCCTGCAGCAAATCTAGGGGCTGCCGGCGGGTTTCCCTTACACGCGGACAGACTCGGCTGTGCTGCAGCGCCATCGTTCACAGACATATTGTGTGTACACACTGCCCGATACACTCGTGATACATATCGCTCCTCGTGTACCCAGCATTAGTGTTGTCCTTCCCAATTCTCTGTAATTGTCTGATTGCCCATCTCTCCCCAGCCGGGGAAGTCTCCGCTCCCAGCTCTCTCTTATCTATCTTATCTGTTCTGGAGAGACAGCCTGGAAATTGCAGCCAGAGGCAGAGAGAGATATATACAGTTACTAGGAGACTCTGGGAAGACAAACACTGGCCGATGTGTATTTGTAGTCCCCGGCTATTGTCATGTATCTGTGTGTATCAGTATTGTGGCTGATTGTGTCTGTGTCCTGTACTGAATCTGCCGTCCCAGGGCCAGTAACCTGTAGTATAGGGTGAGGCCAGTGCTGGACACAAATTATAGCATCAAAGTGCATTGTAATATAAACTATAAGACTCCCCTAATGTCCCTGAACCCTCCTGTAATAAAACCCCCTCTATCCTCCTGTACCGGTACTGGCAGGTAGCTGTAACTGTCTGCGCTATTTGCAAACACAATAACTGATGCTTGTACTGCAGGGCAGTATGATGGTGTACCCCAATGCCGCCAGATTACACGCCAAGTCATGGACGCTGGACTGTGCATTGAATTTCCGGATGTAAGGTGACTTTGGTGGCCGGGAGGAGCACTAACCTTCCGGGGCTAATTACTCTGTCATCAGGGTGACAGCCCAGGTTTAGGGATAGTCTGTGATGCTAATTGAACCCGTTCCCAAATCATAGCTGAACACAGGTGATTCCCAAACTGGGCAAAGATAATAACAGTACACGCACTACGGCCAGCGTCAGTCTATAATACAGTACACGCACTACGGCCAGCGTCAGTTTATAATACAGTACACGCACTACGGCCAGCGTCAGTCTATAATGACAGTACACGCACTACGGCCAGCGTCAGTCTATAATACAGTACACGCACTACGGCCAGCGTCAGTCTATAATACAGTACACGCACTACGGCCAGCGTCATTGTATAATACAGTACACGCACTACAGCCAGCGTCATTGTATAATACAGTACACGCACTACGGCCAGCGTCAGTCTATAATACAGTACACGCACTACAGCCAGCGTCAGTCTATAATACAGTACACGCACTACGGCCAGCGTCAGTCTATAATACAGTACACGCACTACGGCCAGCGTCATTGTATAATACAGTACACGCACTACAGCCAGCGTCATTGTATAATACAGCACACGCACTACGGCCAGCGTCAGTCTATAATACAGCACACGCACTACGGCCAGCGTCAGTCTATAATGACAGTACACGCACTACGGCCAGCGTCAGTCTATAATGACAGTACACGCACTACGGCCAGCGTCAGTCTATAATGACAGTACACGCACTACGGCCAGCGTCAGTCTATAATACAGTACACGCACTACGGCCAGCGTCAGTTTATAATACAGTACACGCACTACGGCCAGCGTCAGTTTATAATACAGTACACGCACTACGGCCAGCGTCAGTTTATCATACAGTACACGCACTACGGCCAGCGTCTATAATACAGTACACGCACTACGGCCAGCGTCAGTCTATAATACAGTACACGCACTACGGCCGAAGTCAGTCTATAATACAGTACACGCACTGCGGCCAGCGTCATTGTATAATACAGTACACGCACTACGACCAGCGTCATTGTATAATACAGCACACGCACTACGGCCAGCGTCAGTCTATAATACAGCACACGCACTATGGCCAGCGTCAGTCTATAATGACAGTACACGCACTACGGCCAGCGTCAGTCTATAATGACAGTACACGCACTACGGCCAGCGTCAGTCTATAATGACAGTACACGCACTACGGCCAGCGTCAGTCTATAATACAGTACACGCACTACGGCCAGCGTCTATAATACAGTACACGCACTACGGCCAGCGTCAGTCTATAATACAGTACACGCACTACGGCCAGCGTCTATAATACAGGACACGCACTACGGCCAGCGTCATTGTATAATACAGTACACGCACTACGGCCAGCGTCATTGTATAATACAGTACACGCACTACGGCCAGCGTCATTGTATAATACAGTACACGCACTACTGCCAGCGTCATTGTATAATGACAGTACACCCACTACGGCCAGCGTCAGTGTATAATACAGTACACGCACTACGGCCAGCGTCAGTCTATAATACAGTACACGCACTACGGCCAGCGTCAGTCTATATACAGTACACGCACTACGGCCAGCGTCTATAATACAGTACACGCACTACGGCCAGCGTCAGTCTATAATACAGTACACGCACTACGGCCAGCGTCAGTCTATAATACAGTACACGCACTACGGCCAGCGTCAGTTTATATACAGTACACGCACTACGGCCAGCGTCAGTGTATAATACAGTGCACGCACTACGGCCAGCGTCTATAATACAGTACACGCACTACGGCCAGCGTCAGTCTATAATACAGTACACGCACTACGGCCAGCGTCAGTCTATAATACAGTACACGCACTACGGCCAGCGTCAGTTTATATACAGTACACGCACTACGGCCAGCGTCAGTGTATAATGACAGTACACGCACTACGGCCAGCATCAGTCTATAATACAGTACACGCACTACGGCCAGCGTCTATAATACAGTACATGCACTACGGCCAGCGTCAGTTTATAATGACAGTACACGCACTACGGCCAGCGTCAGTCTATAATGACAGTACACGCACTACGGCCAGCGTCAGTCTATAATACAGTACACGCACTACGGCCAGCGTCAGTTTATAATACAGTACACGCACTACGGCCAGCGTCAGTCTATAATGACAGTACACGCACTACGGCCAGCGTCAGTCTATAATGACAATACACGCACTACGGCCAGCGTCAGTCTATAATGACAGTACACGCACTACGGCCAGCGTCAGTCTAAAATGACAGTACACGCACTACGGCCAGCGTCTATAATACAGTACACGCACTACAGCCAGCGTCTATAATACAGTACACGCACTACGGCCAGCGTCAGTCTATAATACAGTACACGCACTACGGCCAGCGTCAGTCTATAATGACAGTACACGCACTACGGCCAGCGTCAGTCTATAATACAGTACACGCACTACGGCCAGCGTCATTGTATAATACAGTACACGCACTACTGCCAGCGTCATTGTATAATACAGCACACGCACTACGGCCAGCGTCAGTCTATAATGACAGTACACGCACTACGGCCAGCGTCAGTCTATAATGACAGTACACGCACTACGGCCAGCGTCAGTCTATAATACAGCACACGCACTACGGCCAGCGTCAGTCTATAATGACAGTACACGCACTACGGCCAGCGTCAGTCTATAATGACAGTACACGCACTACGGCCAGCGTCAGTCTATAATGACAGTACACGCACTACGGCCAGCGTCAGTCTATAATGACAGTACACGCACTACGGCCAGCGTCATTGTATAATACAGTACACGCACTACGGCCAGCGTCATTGTATAATACAGTACACGCACTACGGCCAGCGACAGTCTATAATACAGTACACACACAATACAGCCAGCGTCAGTCTATAATACAGTACACACACACTACGACCAGCGTCAGTCTATAATACAGTACACGCACTACGGCCAGCGTCTATAATACAGTACACGCACTATGGCCAGCGTCAGTCTATAATACAGTACACGCACTACGGCCAGCGTCAGTCTATAATACAGTACACGCACTACGGCCAGCATCTATAATACAGTACACGCACTACGGCCAGCATCTATAATACAGTACACGCACTACGGCCAGCATCTATAATACAGTACACGCACTACGGCCAGCGTCTATAATACAGAACACACACTACGGCCAGCGTCATTGTATAATACAGTACACGCACTACGGCCAGCATCTATAATACAGTACACGCACTACGGCCAGCGTCTATAATACAGAACACGCACTACGGCCAGCGTCTATAATACAGTACACGCACTACGGCCAGCGTCAGTCTATAATACAGTACACGCACTACGGCCAGCGTCTATAATACAGAACACGCACTACGGCCAGCGTCTATAATACAGTACATGCACTACGGCCAGTGTCAGTCTATAATACAGTACACGCACTACGGCCAGCGTCAGTGTATAATGACAGTACACGCACTACGGCCAGCGTCAGTGTATAATGACAGTACACGCACTACGGCCAGCGTCAGTGTATAATGACAGTACACGCACTACGGCCAGCGTCAGTCTATAATACAGTACACGCACTACGGCCAGCGTCTATAATACAGTACACGCACTACGACCAGCGTCTATAATACAGTACACGCACTACGGCCAGCGTCAGTCTATAATACAGTACACGCACTACGGCCAGCGTCAGTCTATAATACAGTACACGCACTACGACCAGCGTCTATAATACAGTACACGCACTACGACCAGCGTCTATAATACAGTACACGCACTACGGCCAGCGTCAGTGTATAATGACAGTACACACACTACGGCCAGCGTCAGTCTATAATACAGTACACGCACTACGACCAGCGTCTATAATACAGTACACGCACTACGGCCAGCGTCAGTCTATAATACAGTACACGCACTACGACCAGCGTCTATAATACAATACACACACTACGGCCAGCGTCTATATTACAGTACACGCACTACGGCCAGCGTCAGTCTATATACAGTACACGCACTACGGCCAGCGTCATTGTATAATACAGTACACGCACTACGGCCAGCGTCAGTCTATATAACAGTACACGCACTACGGCCAGCGTCAGTCTATAATACAGTACACGCACTACGACCAGCGTCTATAATACAGTACACGCACTACGGCCAGCGTCAGTCTATAATACAGTACACGCACTACGACCAGCGTCTATAATACAATACACACACTACGGCCAGCGTCTATATTACAGTACACGCACTACGGCCAGCGTCAGTCTATATAACAGTACACGCACTACGGCCAGCGTCAGTCTATAATGACAGTACACGCACTACGGCCAGCGTCAGTCTAAAATGACAGTACACGCACTACGGCCAGCGTCTATAATACAGTACACGCACTACAGCCAGCGTCTATAATACAGTACACGCACTACGGCCAGCGTCAGTCTATAATACAGTACACGCACTACGGCCAGCGTCAGTCTATAATACAGTACACGCACTATGGCCAGCGTCAGTCTATAATGACAGTACACGCACTACGGCCAGCGTCAGTCTATAATACAGTACACGCACTACGGCCAGCGTCATTGTATAATACAGTACACGCACTACTGCCAGCGTCATTGTATAATACAGCACACGCACTACGGCCAGCGTCAGTCTATAATGACAGTACACGCACTACGGCCAGCGTCAGTCTATAATGACAGTACACGCACTACGGCCAGCGTCAGTCTATAATACAGCACACGCACTACGGCCAGCGTCAGTCTATAATGACAGTACACGCACTACGGCCAGCGTCAGTCTATAATGACAGTACACGCACTACGGCCAGCGTCAGTCTATAATGACAGTACACGCACTACGGCCAGCGTCAGTCTATAATGACAGTACACGCACTACGGCCAGCGTCATTGTATAATACAGTACACGCACTACGGCCAGCGTCATTGTATAATACAGTACACGCACTACGGCCAGCGACAGTCTATAATACAGTACACACACAATACAGCCAGCGTCAGTCTATAATACAGTACACACACACTACGACCAGCGTCAGTCTATAATACAGTACACGCACTACGGCCAGCGTCTATAATACAGTACACGCACTATGGCCAGCGTCAGTCTATAATACAGTACACGCACTACGGCCAGCGTCAGTCTATAATACAGTACACGCACTACGGCCAGCATCTATAATACAGTACACGCACTACGGCCAGCATCTATAATACAGTACACGCACTACGGCCAGCATCTATAATACAGTACACGCACTACGGCCAGCGTCTATAATACAGAACACACACTACGGCCAGCGTCATTGTATAATACAGTACACGCACTACGGCCAGCATCTATAATACAGTACACGCACTACGGCCAGCGTCTATAATACAGAACACGCACTACGGCCAGCGTCTATAATACAGTACACGCACTACGGCCAGCGTCAGTCTATAATACAGTACACGCACTACGGCCAGCGTCTATAATACAGAACACGCACTACGGCCAGCGTCTATAATACAGTACATGCACTACGGCCAGTGTCAGTCTATAATACAGTACACGCACTACGGCCAGCGTCAGTGTATAATGACAGTACACGCACTACGGCCAGCGTCAGTGTATAATGACAGTACACGCACTACGGCCAGCGTCAGTGTATAATGACAGTACACGCACTACGGCCAGCGTCAGTCTATAATACAGTACACGCACTACGGCCAGCGTCTATAATACAGTACACGCACTACGACCAGCGTCTATAATACAGTACACGCACTACGGCCAGCGTCAGTCTATAATACAGTACACGCACTACGGCCAGCGTCAGTCTATAATACAGTACACGCACTACGACCAGCGTCTATAATACAGTACACGCACTACGACCAGCGTCTATAATACAGTACACGCACTACGGCCAGCGTCAGTGTATAATGACAGTACACACACTACGGCCAGCGTCAGTCTATAATACAGTACACGCACTACGACCAGCGTCTATAATACAGTACACGCACTACGGCCAGCGTCAGTCTATAATACAGTACACGCACTACGACCAGCGTCTATAATACAATACACACACTACGGCCAGCGTCTATATTACAGTACACGCACTACGGCCAGCGTCAGTCTATATACAGTACACGCACTACGGCCAGCGTCATTGTATAATACAGTACACGCACTACGGCCAGCGTCAGTCTATATAACAGTACACGCACTACGGCCAGCGTCAGTCTATAATGACAGTAGACGCACTACGGCCAGCGTCAGTCTATAATGACAGTACACGCACTACGGCCAGCGTCAGTCTATAATGACAGTACACGCACTACGGCCAGCGTCAGTCTATAATACAGTACACGCACTACGGCCAGCGTCTATAATACAGTACACGCACTACGGCCAGCGTCAGTCTATAATACAGTATACGCACTACGGCCAGCGTCTATAATACAGTACACGCACTACGGCCAGCGTCAGTCTATATACAGTACACGCACTACGGCCAGCGTCAGTCTATAATACAGTACACGCACTACGGCCAGCGTCAGTCTATATACAGTACACGCACTACGGCCAGCGTCAGTCTATATACAGTACACGCACTACGGCCAGCGTCAGTCTATAATACAGTACACGCACTACGGCCAGCGTCAGTCTATAATACAGTACAGGCACTACGGCCAGCGTCAGTCTATATACAGTACACGCACTACGGCCAGCGTCAGTCTATATACAGTACACGCACTACGGCCAGCGTCAGTCTATAATACAGTACACGCACTACGGCCAGCGTCAGTCTATAATACAGTACAGGCACTACGGCCAGCGTCGGTCTATAAAACAGTACTCGCACTACGGCCAGCGTCGGTCTATAATGACAGTACACGCACTACGGCCAGCGTCAGTGTATAGTGACAGTACACGCACTACGGCCAGCGTCAGTCTATAATGACAGTACACGCACTACGGCCAGCGTCAGTCTATACTGACAGTACACGCACTACGGCCAGCGTCAGTCTATAATGACAGTACACGCACTACGGCCAGAGTCAGTCTTTAATGACAGTACACGCACTACGGCCAGCGTCAGTCTATAATGACAGTACACGCACTACGGCCAGCGTCAGTGTATAGTGACAGTACACGCACTACGGCCAGCGTCAGTCTATAATGACAGTACACGCACTACGGCCAGCGTCAGTCTATACTGACAGTACACGCACTACGGCCAGAGTCAGTCTATACTGACAGTACACGCACTACGGCCAGCGTCAGTCTATAATACAGTACACGCACTACGGCCAGCGTCAGTCTATAATACAGTACACGCACTACGGCCAGCGTCAGTCTATAAAACAGTACACGCACTACGGCCAGAGTCAGTCTTTAATGACAGTACACGCACTACGGCCAGCGTCAGTCTATAATGACAGTACACGCACTACGGCCAGCGTCAGTGTATAGTGACAGTACACGCACTACAGCCAGCGTCAGTCTATAATGACAGTACACGCACTACGGCCAGCGTCAGTCTATACTGACAGTACACGCACTACGGCCAGCGTCAGTCTATACTGACAGTACACGCACTACGGCCAGCGTCAGTCTATACTGACAGTACACGCACTACGGCCAGCGTCAGTCTATAGTGACAGTACGCGCAGTACGGCCAGCGTCAGTCTATAGTGACAGTACGAGCACTACGGCCAGCGTCAGTCTATAATACAGTACACGCACTACGGCCAGCGTCATTGTATAATACAGTACATGCACTACGGCCAGCGTCATTGTATAATACAGTACACGCACTACGGCCAGCGTCTATATTACAGTACACGCACTACGGCCAGCGTCAGTCTATAATACAGTACACGCACTATGGCCAGCGTCAGTCTATAATACAGTACACGCACTACGGCCAGCGTCAGTCTATAAAACAGTACACGCACTACGGCCAGCGTCAGTCTATAATGACAGTAGACGCACTACGGCCAGCGTCAGTCTATAATGACAGTACACGCACTACGGCCAGCGTCAGTCTATAATACAGTACACGCACTACGGCCAGCGTCAGTCTATAATACAGTACACGCACTACGGCCAGGGTCTATAATACAGTACACGCACTACGGCCAGCGTCAGTCTATAATACAGTACTCGCACTACGGCCAGCGTCAGTCTATAATACAGTACTCGCACTACGGCCAGCGTCAGTCTATAATACAGTACACGCACTACGGCCAGCGTCATTGTATAATACAGTACACGCACTACGGCCAGAGTCAATCTATAATACAGTACACACACTACGGCCAGCGTCTATAATACAGTACACGCACTACGGCCAGCGTCAGTCTATATACAGTACACATACTACGGCCAGCGTCTATAATGACAGTACACGCACTACGGCCAGCGTCAGTCTATAATACAGTACACACACTACGGCCAGCGTCATTGTATAATACAGTACACGCACTACGGCCAGAGTCAGTCTATAATACAGTACACACACTACGGCCAGCGTCTATAATACAGTACACGCACTACGGCCAGCGTCAGTCTATATACAGTACACATACTACGGCCAGCGTCTATAATACAGTACACGCACTACGGCCAGCGTCAGTCTATATACAGTACACATACTACGGCCAGCGTCTATAATGACAGTACACGCACTACGGCCAGCGTCAGTCTATAATACAGTACACGCACTACGGCCAGCGTCAGTCTATAATACAGTACACGCACTACGGCCAGCGTCATTCTATAATGACAGTACACGCACTACGGCCAGCGTCAGTCTATACTGACAGTACACGCACTACGGCCAGCGTCAGTCTATAGTGACAGTACGCGCACTACGGCCAGCGTCAGTCTATAGTGACAGTACACGCACTACGGCCAGCGTCAGTGTATAGTGACAGTACACGCACTACGGCCAGCGTCAGTGTATAGTGACAGTATGCGCACTACGGCCAGCGTCAGTCTATACTGACAGTACACGCACTACGGCCAGCGTCATTGTATAATACAGTACACGCACTACGGCCAGCGTCATTGTATAATACAGTACACGCACTACGGCCAGCATCTATATTACAGTACACGCACTACGGCCAGCGTCAGTCTATAATACAGTACACGCACTATGGCCAGCGTCAGTCTATAATACAGTACACGCACTACGGCCAGCGTCAGTCTATAAAACAGTACACGCACTACGGCCAGCGTCAGTCTATAATGACAGTAGACGCACTACGGCCAGCGTCAGTCTATAATGACAGTACACGCACTACGGCCAGCGTCAGTCTATAATACAGTACACGCACTACGGCTAGCGTCAGTCTATAATACAGTACACGCACTACGGCCAGGGTCTATAATACAGTACACGCACTACGGCCAGCGTCAGTCTATAATACAGTACACGCACTACGGCCAGGGTCTATAATACAGTACACGCACTACGGCCAGCGTCAGTCTATAATACAGTACTCGCACTACGGCCAGCGTCAGTCTATAATACAGTACTCGCACTACGGCCAGCGTCAGTCTATAATACAGTACACGCACTACGGCCAGCGTCATTGTATAATACAGTACACGCACTACGGCCAGAGTCAGTCTATAATACAGTACACACACTACGGCCAGCGTCTATAATACAGTACACGCACTACGGCCAGCGTCAGTCTATATACAGTACACATACTACGGCCAGCGTCTATAATACAGTACACGCACTACGGCCAGCGTCAGTCTATATACAGTACACATACTACGGCCAGCGTCTATAATGACAGTACACGCACTACGGCCAGCGTCAGTCTATAATACAGTACACGCACTACGGCCAGCGTCAGTCTATAATACAGTACACGCACTACGGCCAGCGTCATTCTATAATGACAGTACACGCACTACGGCCAGCGTCAGTCTATACTGACAGTACACGCACTACGGCCAGCGTCAGTCTATAGTGACAGTACGCGCACTACGGCCAGCGTCAGTCTATAGTGACAGTACACGCACTACGGCCAGCGTCAGTCTATAGTGACAGTACACGCACTACGGCCAGCGTCAGTGTATAGTGACAGTACACGCACTACGGCCAGCGTCAGTGTATAGTGACAGTATGCGCACTACGGCCAGCGTCAGTCTATACTGACAGTACGCGCACTACGGCCAGCGTCAGTCTATACTGACAGTACACGCACTACCGCCAGCGTCAGTCTATAATGACAGTACACGCACTACGGCCAGCGTCAGTGTATAGTGACAGTACGCGCACTACGGCCAGCGTCAGTCTATACTGACAGTACGCACACTACGGCCAGCGTCAGTCTATACTGACAGCACGCGCACTACGGCCAGCGTCAGTCTATACTGACAGTACGCGCACTACGGCCAGCGTCAGTCTATAGTGACAGCACACGCACTACGGCCAGCGTCAGTCTATACTGACAGTACACGCACTACGGCCAGCGTCAGTCTATAACGACAGTACACGCACTACGGCCAGCGTCAGTCTATAGTGACAGTACGAGCACTACGGCCAGCGTCAGTGTATAGTGACAGTACGCGCACTACGGCCAGCGTCAGTCTATAGTGACAGTACGCGCACTACGGCCAGCGTCAGTGTATAATACAGTACACGCACTACGGCCAGCGTCAGTCTATATACAGTACACGCACTACGGCCAGCGTCAGTCTATAATACAGTACACGCACTACGGCTAGCGTCAGTGTATAATACAGTACACGCACTACGGCCAGCGTCAGTCTATATACAGTACACGCACTACGTCCAGCGTCAGTCTATAATACAGTACACGAACTACGGCCAGCGTCAGTCTATAATACAATACACGCAGTACGGCCAGCGTCATTGTATAATACAGTACACGCACTACGGCCAGCGTCATTGTATAATACAGTACACGCACTACGGCCAGCGTCATTGTATAATACAGTACACGCACTACGGCCAGCGTCAGTCTATACACAGTACACGCACTACGGCCAGCGTCAGTCTATAATGACAGTACACGCACTACGGCACACATACTACGGCCAGCGTCTATAATACAGTACACGCACTACGGCCAGCGTCAGTCTATAATGACAGTACACGCACTACGGCCAGCGTCAGTCTATAATGACAGTACACGCACTACGGCCAGCGTCAGTCTATAATGACAGTACACGCACTACGGCCAGCGTCAGTCTATAATGACAGTACACGCACTACGGCCAGCGTCAGTGTATAATGACAGTACACGCACTACGGCCAGCGTCAGTCTATAATACAGTACACGCACTACGGCCAGCGTCATTCTATAATGACAGTACACGCACTACGGCTAGCGTCAGTCTATAATGACAGTACACGCACTACGGCCAGCGTCAGTGTATAATGACAGTACACGCACTACGGCCAGCGTCAGTCTATAATACAGTACACGCAATACAGCCATCGTCAGTCTATAATACAGTACACACACAATACAGCCATCGTCAGTCTATAATACAGTACACGCACTACGACCAGCGTCAGTCTATAATACAGTACACGCACTACGACCAGCGTCTATAATACAGTACACGCACTACGGCCAGCGTCAGTCTATAATACAGTACACTCACTACGACCAGCGTCTATAATACAGTATACGCACTACGACCAGCGTCTATAATACAATACACACACTACGGCCAGCGTCTATATTACAGTACACGCACTACGGCCAGCGTCAGTCTATACTGACAGTACGCACACTACGGCCAGCGTCAGTCTATACTGACAGCACGCGCACTACGGCCAGCGTCAGTCTATACTGACAGTACGCGCACTACGGCCAGCGTCAGTCTATAGTGACAGCACACGCACTACGGCCAGCGTCAGTCTATACTGACAGTACACGCACTACGGCCAGCGTCAGTCTATAACGACAGTACGAGCACTACGGCCAGCGTCAGTGTATAGTGACAGTACGAGCACTACGGCCAGCGTCAGTGTATAGTGACAGTACGCGCACTACGGCCAGCGTCAGTCTATAGTGACAGTACGCGCACTACGGCCAGCATCAGTGTATAGTGACAGTACGCGCACTACGGCCAGCGTCAGTGTATAATACAGTACACGCACTACGGCCAGCGTCAGTCTATATACAGTACACGCACTACGGCCAGCGTCAGTCTATAACGACAGTACACGCACTACGGCCAGCGTCAGTCTATAGTGACAGTACGAGCACTACGGCCAGCGTCAGTGTATAGTGACAGTACGCGCACTACGGCCAGCGTCAGTCTATAGTGACAGTACGCGCACTACGGCCAGCGTCAGTCTATAATACAGTACACGAACTACGGCCAGCGTCAGTCTATAATACAGTACACGCAGTACGGCCAGCGTCATTGTATAATACAGTACACGCACTACGGCCAGCGTCATTGTATAATACAGTACACGCACTACGGCCAGCGTCATTGTATAATACAGTACACGCACTACGGCCAGCGTCAGTCTATACACAGTACACGCACTACGGCCAGCGTCAGTCTATAATGACAGTACACGCACTACGGCCAGCGTCAGTCTATAATGACAGTACACGCACTACGGCCAGCGTCAGTCTATAATACAGTACACGCACTACGGTCAGCGTCAGTTTATAATACAGTACACGCACTACGGCCAGCGTCAGTGTATAATGACAGTACACGCACTACGGCACACATACTACGGCCAGCGTCTATAATACAGTACACGCACTACGGCCAGCGTCAGTCTATAATGACAGTACACGCACTACGGCCAGCGTCAGTCTATAATGACAGTACACAAGCTACGGCCAGCGTCAGTGTATAATGACAGTACACGCACTACGGCCAGCGTCAGTCTATAATACAGTACACGCACTACGGCCAGCGTCATTCTATAATGACAGTACACGCACTACGGCTAGCGTCAGTCTATAATGACAGTACACGCACTACGGCCAGCGTCAGTGTATAATGACAGTACACGCACTACGGCCAGCGTCAGTCTATAATACAGTACACACACAATACAGCCATCGTCAGTCTATAATACAGTACACACACACTACGACCAGCGTCAGTCTATAATACAGTACACGCACTACGACCAGCGTCTATAATACAGTACACGCACTACGGCCAGCGTCAGTCTATAATACAGTACACTCACTACGACCAGCGTCTATAATACAGTATACGCACTACGACCAGCGTCTATAATACAATACACACACTACGGCCAGCGTCTATATTACAGTACACGCACTACGGCCAGCGTCAGTCTATACTGACAGTACGCACACTACGGCCAGCGTCAGTCTATACTGACAGCACGCGCACTACGGCCAGCGTCAGTCTATACTGACAGTACGCGCACTACGGCCAGCGTCAGTCTATAGTGACAGCACACGCACTACGGCCAGCGTCAGTCTATACTGACAGTACACGCACTACGGCCAGCGTCAGTCTATAACGACAGTACACGCACTACGGCCAGCGTCAGTCTATAGTGACAGTACGAGCACTACGGCCAGCGTCAGTGTATAGTGACAGTACGCGCACTACGGCCAGCGTCAGTCTATAGTGACAGTACGCGCACTACGGCCAGCATCAGTGTATAGTGACAGTACGCGCACTACGGCCAGCGTCAGTCTATAATACAGTACACGAACTACGGCCAGCGTCAGTCTATAATACAGTACACGAACTACGGCCAGCGTCAGTCTATAACGACAGTACACGCACTACGGCCAGCGTCAGTCTATAGTGACAGTACGCGCACTACGGCCAGCGTCAGTCTATAGTGACAGTACGCGCACTACGGCCAGCATCAGTGTATAGTGACAGTACGCGCACTACGGCCAGCGTCAGTCTATAATACAGTACACGAACTACGGCCAGCGTCAGTCTATAATACAGTACACGCAGTACGGCCAGCGTCATTGTATAATACAGTACACACTACGGCCAGCGTCATTGTATAATACAGTACACGCACTACGGCCAGCGTCATTGTATAATACAGTACACGCACTACGGCCAGCGTCAGTCTATAATACAGTACACACACTACGGCCAGCGTCTATAATACAGTACACGCACTACGGCCAGCGTCAGTCTATATACAGTACACGCACTACGGCCAGCGTCAGTCTATAATGACAGTACACGCACTACGGCCAACGTCAGTCTATAATGACAGTACACGCACTACGGCCAGCGTCAGTCTATAATGACAGTACACGCACTACGGCCAGCGTCAGTCTATAATACAGTACACGCACTACGGCCAGCGTCTATAATACAGTACACGCACTACGGTCAGCGTCAGTTTATAATACAGTACACGCACTACGGCCAGCGTCAGTGTATAATGACAGTACACGCACTACGGCCAGCGTCTATAATACAGTACACGCACTACGGCCAGCGTCAGTCTATAATGACAGTACACGCACTACGGCCAGCGTCAGTCTATAATGACAGTACACGCACTACGGCCAGCGTCAGTCTATAATGACAGTACACGAGCTACGGCCAGCGTCAGTGTATAATGACAGTACACGCGCTACGGCCAGCGTCAGTCTATAATACAGTACACGCACTACGGCCAGCGTCATTCTATAATGACAGTACACGCACTACGGCTAGCGTCAGTCTATAATGACAGTACACGCACTACGGCCAGCGTCAGTGTATAATGACAGTACACGCACTACGGCCAGCGTCAGTCTATAATACAGTACACACACAATACAGCCATCGTCAGTCTGTAATACAGTACACACACACTACGACCAGCGTCAGTCTATAATACAGTACACGCACTACGACCAGCGTCTATAATACAGTACACGCACTACGGCCAGCGTCAGTCTATAATACAGTACACTCACTACGACCAGCATCTATAATACAGTATACGCACTACGACCAGCGTCTATAATACAATACACACACTACGGCCAGCGTCTATATTACAGTACACGCACTACGGCCAGCGTCAGTATATATACAGTACACGCACTACGGCCAGCGTCATTGTATAATACAGTACACGCACTACGGCCAGCGTCAGTCTATATAACAGTACACGCACTACGGCCAGCGTCAGTCTATAATGACAGTACACGCACTACGGCCAGCGTCAGTCTATAATGACAGTACACGCACTACGGCCAGCGTCAGTCTATAATGACAGTACACGCACTACGGCCAGCGTCTATAATACAGTACACGCACTACGGCCAGCGTCAGTCTATAATACAGTATACGCACTACGGCCAGCGTCTATAATACAGTACACGCACTACGGCCAGCGTCAGTCTATAATACAGTACACGCACTACGGCCAGCGTCAGTCTATAATACAGTACACGCACTACGGCCAGCGTCAGTCTTTAATGACAGTACACGCACTACGGCCAGCGTCAGTCTATAATGACAGTAGACGCACTACGGCCAGCGTCAGTCTATAATGACAGTACACGCACTACGGCCAGCGTCAGTCTATAATACAGTACACGCACTACGGCCAGCGTCAGTCTATAATACAGTACACGCACTGCGGCCAGGGTCTATAATACAGTACACGCACTACGGCCAGCGTCAGTCTATAATACAGTACTCGCACTACGGCCAGCGTCAGTCTATAATACAGTACACGCACTACGGCCAGCGTCATTGTATAATACAGTACACGCACTACGGCCAGCGTCATTGTATAATACAGTACACGCACTACGGCCAGAGTCAGTCTATAATACAGTACACACACTACGGCCAGCGTCTATAATACAGTACACGCACTACGGCCAGCGTCAGTCTATATACAGTACACATACTACGGCCAGCGTCTATAATACAGTACACGCACTACGGCCAGCGTCAGTCTATAATGACAGTACACCCACTACGGCCAGCGTCAGTCTATAATGACAGTACACGCACTACGGCCAGCGTCAGTCTATAATGACAATACACCCACTACGGCCAGCGTCAGTCTATAATGACAGTACACGAGCTACGGCCAGCGTCAGTGTATAATACAGTACACGCACTACGGCCAGCGTCATTCTATACTGACAGTACACGCACTACGGCCAGCGTCAGTCTATAGTGACAGTACGAGCACTACGGCCAGCGTCAGTCTATAGTGACAGCACGCGCACTACGGCCAGCGTCAGTCTATAGTGACAGCACACGCACTACGGCCAGCGTCAGTCTATAATGACAGTACACGCACTACGGCCAGCGTCAGTCTATACTGACAGCACGCGCACTATGGCCAGCGTCAGTCTATAATGACAGTACACGCACTACAGCCAGCGTCAGTCTATACTGACAGCACACGCACTACGGCCAGCGTCAGTCTATAGTGACAGCACACGCACTACGGCCAGCGTCAGTCTATAGTGACAGCACACGCACTACGGCCAGCGTCAGTCTATACTGACAGTACACGCACTACGGCCAGCGTCAGTCTATAATACAGTACTCGCACTACGGCCAGCGTCAGTCTATAATACAGTACTCGCACTACGGCCAGCGTCAGTCTATAATGACAGTACACGCACTACGGCCAGAGTCAGTCTATAATACAGTACACACACTACGGCCAGCGTCTATAATACAGTACACGCACTACGGCCAGCGTCAGTGTATAGTGACAGTACGCGCACTACGGCCAGCGTCAGTCTATACTGACAGTACGCGCACTACGGCCAGCGTCAGTCTATACTGACAGTACGCGCACTACGGCCAGCGTCAGTCTATACTGACAGTACGCGCACTACGGCCAGCGTCAGTCTATAATGACAGTACACGCACTACGGCCAGCTTCAGTATATAGTGACAGTACGCGCACTACGGCCAGCGTCAGTCTATAATGACAGTACACGCACTACGGCCAGCGTCAGTGTATAGTGACAGTACACGCACTACGGCCAGCGTCAGTGTATAGTGACAGTACGCGCACTACGGCCAGCGTCAGTCTATACTGACAGTACGCGCACTACGGCCAGCGTCAGTCTATACTGACAGCACGCGCACTACGGCCAGCGTCAGTCTATACTGACAGCACACGCACTACGGCCAGCGTCAGTCTATACTGACAGTACACGCACTACGGCCAGCGTCAGTCTATAGTGACAGTACGAGCACTACGGCCAGCGTCAGTGTATAGTGACAGTACGCGCACTACGGCCAGCGTCAGTCTATAGTGACAGTATACGCACTACGGCCAGCGTCAGTGTATAGTGACAGTACGCGCACTACGGCCAGCGTCAGTGTATAATACAGTACACGCACTACGGCCAGCGTCAGTCTATATACAGTACACGCACTACGGCCAGCGTCAGTCTATAATACAGTACACGCACTACGGCCAGCGTCAGTCTATAATACAGTACACGCACTACGGCTAGCGTCAGTGTATAATACAGTACACGCACTACGGCCAGCGTCAGTCTATATACAGTACACGCACTACGTCCAGCGTCAGTCTATAATACAGTACACGAACTATGGCCAGCGTCAGTCTATAATACAGTACACGCACTACGGCCAGCGTCATTGTATAATACAGTACACACACTACGGCCAGCGTCATTGTATAATACAGTACACGCACTACGGCCAGCGTCATTGTATAATACAGTACACGCACTACGGCCAGCGTCAGTCTATATACAGTACACGCACTACGGCCAGCGTCAGTCTATAATGACAGTACACGCACTACGGCCAGCGTCAGTCTATAATACAGTACACGCACTACGGCCAGCGTCTATAATACAGTACACGCACTACGGCCAGCGTCTATAATACAGTACACGCACTACGGCCAGCGTCAGTGTATAATACAGTACACGCACTACGGCCAGCGTCAGTCTATATACAGTACACGCACTACGGCCAGTGTCAGTCTATAATGACAGTACACGCACTACGGCCAGCGTCAGTCTATAATACAGTACACGCACTACGGCCAGCGTCTATAATACAGTACACGCACTACGGTCAGCGTCAGTTTATAATACAGTACACGCACTACGGCCAGCGTCAGTGTATAATGACAGTACACGCACTACGGCACACATACTATGGCCAGCGTCTATAATACAGTACACGCACTACGGCCAGCGTCAGTCTATAATGACAGTACACGCACTACGGCCAGCGTCAGTCTATAATGACAGTACACCCACTACGGCCAGCGTCAGTCTATAATGACAGTACACGAGCTACGGCCAGCGTCAGTGTATAATGACAGTACACGCACTACGGCCAGCGTCAGTCTATAATACAGTACACGCACAACGGCCAGCGTCATTCTATAATGACAGTACACGCACTACGGCTAGCGTCAGTCTATAATGACAGTACACGCACTACGGCCAGCGTCCGTGTATAATGACAGTACACGCACTACGGCCAGCGTCAGTCTATAATACAGTACACACACAATACAGCCATCGTCAGTCTATAATACAGTACACACACACTACGACCAGCGTCAGTCTATAATACAGTACACGCACTACGGCCAGCGACAGTCTATAATACAGTACACACACAATACAGCCAGCGTCAGTCTATAATACAGTACACACACACTACGACCAGCGTCAGTCTATAATACAGTACACACACAATACAGCCAGCGTCAGTCTATAATACAGTACACACACACTACGGCCAGCGTCAGTGTATAATGACAGTACACGCACTACGGCCAGCGTCAGTCTATAATACAGTATACGCACTACGACCAGCGTCTATAATACAGTATACGCACTACGGCCAGCGTCAGTCTATAATACAGTACACACACGCTACGACCAGCGTCAGTCTATAATACAGTACACGCACTACGGCCAGCGTCAGTGTATAATGACAGTACACGCACTACGGCCAGCGTCAGTCTATAATACAGTACACGCACTACGACCAGCGTCTATAATAGAGTACACGCACTACGGCCAGCGTCAGTCTATAATACAGTACACGCACTACGACCAGCATCTATAATACAGTACACGCACTACGGCCAGCGTCAGTCTATAATGACAGTACACACACTACGGCCAGTGTCTATAATACAGTACACGCACTACGGCCAGCGTCAGTCTATATACAGTACACACACTACGGCCAGCGTCTATAATACAGTACACACACTACGGCCAGCGTCAATAATACAGTACACGCACTACGGCCAGCGTCAGTCTATAATACAGTACACGCACTACGGCCAGCGTCAGTCTATAATACAGTACACGCACTACGGCCAGCGTCATTGTATAATACAGTACACGCACTACGGCCAGCGTCAGTCTATAAAACAGTACACGCACTACGGCCAGCGTCAGTCTATAATGACAGTACACGCACTACGGCCAGCGTCAGTCTATAATGACAGTACACGCACTACGGCCAGCGTCAGTCTATAATGACAGTACACGCACTACGGCCAGCGTCAGTCTATAATGACAGTACACGCACTACGGCCAGCGTCAGTGTACAATGACAGTACACGCTCTACGGCCAGCGTCAGTCTATAATACAGTACACGCACTACGGCCAGCGTCATTGAATAATACAGTACACGCACTACGGCCAGCGTCAGTCTATAATGACAGTACACGCACTACGGCCAGCGTCAGTCTATAATACAGTACACGCAGTACGGCCAGCGTCAGTCAGTGTACAATGACAGTACACGCACTACGGCCAGCGTCAGTCTATAATACAGTACACGCACTACGGCCAGCGTCATTGTATAATACAGTACACGCACTACGGCCAGCGTCATTGTATAATACAGTACACGCACTACGGCCAGCGTCATTGTATAATACAGTACACGCACTACGGCCAGCGTCAGTCTATAATGACAGTACACGCACTACGGCCAGCGTCAGTCTATAATACAGTACACGCACTACGGCCAGCGTCATTGAATAATACAGTACACGCACTACGGCCAGCGTCAGTGTATAATGACAGTACACGCACTACGGCCGGCGTCAGTCTATAATACAGTACACGCACTACGGCCAGCGTCAGTCTATAATACAGTACACGCACTACGGCCAGCGTCAGTCTATATACAGTACACGCACTACGGCCAGCGTCAGTGTATAATGACAGTACACGCACTACAGCCAGCGGCAGTCTATAATACAGTACACGCACTACGGCCAGCGTCAGTGTATAATGACAGTACACGCACTACGGCCAGCGTCAGTCTATAATGACAGTACACGCACTACGGCCGGCGTCAGTCTATAATGACAGTACACGCACTACGGCCGGCGTCAGTGTATAATGACAGTACACGCAGTACGGCCGGCGTCAGTGTATAATGACAGAACACGCACTACGGCCGGCGTCAGTGTATAATGACAGAACACGCACTACGGCCAGCGTCAGTCTATAATACAGTACACGCACTACGGCCAGCGTCAGTCTATAATACAGTACACGCACTACGGCCAGCGTCAGTCTATAATACAGTACACGCACTACGGCCAGCGTCAGTCTATAATACAGTACACGCACTACGGCCAGCGTCAGTCTATAATACAGTACACGCACTACGGCCTGCGTCAGTCTATAATACAGTACACGCACTACGGCCAGCGTCAGTCTATAATACAGTACACGCACTACGGCCAGCGTCATTGTATAATACAGTACACGCACTACGGCCAGCGTCAGTCTATAAAACAGTACACTCACTACGGCCAGCGTCAGTCTATAATGACAGTACACGCACTACGGCCAGCGTCAGTCTATAATGACAGTACACGCACTACGGCCAGCGTCAGTCTATAGTGACAGTACACGCACTACGGCCAGCGTCAGTGTATAGTGACAGTACACCCACTACGGCCAGCGTCAGTCTATAGTGACAGTACACGCACTACGGCCAGCGTCAGTCTATAGTGACAGTACACGCACTACGGCCAGCGTCAGTCTATAGTGACAGTACACGCACTACGGCCAGCGTCAGTGTATAGTGACAGTACACGCACTACGGCCAGCGTCAGTGTATAGTGACAGTACACGCACTACGGCCAGCGTCAGTGTATAATGACAGTACACGCACTACGGCCAGCGTCAGTGTATAATACAGTACACGCACTACGGCCAGCGTCTATAATACAGTACACGCACTACGGCCAGCGTCAGTCTATAATACAGTACACGCACTACGGCCAGCGTCAGTCTATAATGACAGTACACGCACTACGGCCAGCGTCAGTCTATAATGACAGTACACGCACTACGGCTAGCGTCAGTCTATATACAGTATACGCACTACGGCCAGCGTCAGTCTATAATACAGTACACGCACTACGGCCAGGGTCAGTCTATAATACAGTACACGCACTACGGCCAGCGTCAGTCTATAATACAGTACACGCACTACGGCTAGCGTCAGTCTATAATACAGTACACGCACTACGGCCAGCGTCAGTCTATAGTGACTGTACACACACTACGGCCAGCGTCAGTGTATAATACAGTACACGCACTACGGCCAGCGTCAGTCTATAACGACAGTACACGCACTACGGCCAGCGTCAGTCTATAATACAGTACACGCACTACGGCCAGCGTCAGTCTATAATACAGTACACGCACTACGGCTAGCGTCAGTCTATAATACAGTACACGCACTACGGCCAGCGTCAGTCTATAGTGACTGTACACACACTACGGCCAGCGTCAGTCTATAACGACAGTACACGCACTACGGCCAGCGTCAGTCTATAACGACAGTACACGCACTACGGCCAGCGTCAGTGTATAATACAGTACACGCACTACGGCCAGCGTCAGTCTATATACAGTATACGCACTACGGCCAGCGTCAGTCTATATACAGTACACGCACTACGGCCAGCGTCAGTCTATAATACAGTACACGCACTACGGCCAGCGTCAGTCTATAATGACAGTACACGCACTACGGCCAGCGTCAGTCTATAATGACAGTACACGAGCTACGGCCAGCGTCAGTGTATAATGACAGTACACGCGCTACGGCCAGCGTCAGTCTATAATACAGTACACGCGCTATGGCCAGCGTCATTCTATAATGACAGTACACGCGCTACGGCCAGCGTCAGTCTATACTGACAGTACACGCGCTACGGCCAGCGTCAGTCTATACTGACAGAACACGCACTACGGCCAGCGTCAGTCTATAGTGACAGTACGAGCACTACGGCCAGCGTCAGTGTATAGTGACAGTACGCGCACTACGGCCAGCGTCAGTCTATAGTGACAGTACGCGCACTACGGCCAGCGTCAGTGTATAGTGACAGTACGCGCACTACGGCCAGCGTCAGTGTATAGTGACAGTACGCGCACTACGGCCAGCGTCAGTCTATACTGACAGTACGCGCACTACGGCCAGCGTCAGTCTATAATGACAGTACGCGCACTACGGCCAGCGTCAGTGTATAGTGACAGTACGCGCACTACGGCCAGCGTCAGTGTATAGTGACAGTACGCGTACTACGGCCAGCGTCAGTGTATAGTGACAGTACGCGCACTACGGCCAGCGTCAGTCTATACTGACAGTACGCGCACTACGGCCAGCGTCAGTCTATACTGACAGCACGCGCACTACGGCCAGCGTCAGTCTATACTGACAGTACGCGCACTACGGCCAGCGTCAGTCTATAGTGACAGCACACGCACTACGGCCAGCGTCAGTCTATACTGACAGTACACGCACTACGGCCAGCGTCAGTGTATAGTGACAGTACGCGCACTACGGCCAGCGTCAGTCTATAGTGACAGTACGCGCACTACGGCCAGCGTCAGTGTATAGTGACAGTACGCGCACTACGGCCAGCGTCAGTGTATAATACAGTACACGCACTACGGCCAGCGTCAGTCTATATACAGTACACGCACTACGGCCAGCGTCAGTGTATAATACAGTACACGCACTACGGCCAGCGTCAGTGTATAATACAGTACACGCACTACGGCCAGCGTCAGTCTATATACAGTACACGCACTACGTCCAGCGTCAGTCTATAATACAGTACACGAACTACGGCCAGCGTCAGTCTATAATACAGTACACGCAGTACGGCCAGCGTCATTGTATAATACAGTACACGCACTACGGCCAGCGTCATTGTATAATACAGTACACACACTACGGCCAGCGTCATTGTATAATACAGTACACGCACTACGGCCAGCGTCATTGTATAATACAGTACACGCACTACGGCCAGCGTCAGTCTATATACAGTACACGCACTACGGCCAGCGTCAGTCTATAATGACAGTACACGCACTACGGCCAGCGTCAGTCTATAATGACAGTACACGCACTACGGCCAGCGTCAGTCTATAATACAGTACACGCACTACGGCCAGCGTCAGTTTATAATACAGTACACGCACTACGGCACACATACTACGGCCAGCGTCTATAATACAGTACACGCACTACGGCCAGCGTCAGTCTATAATGACAGTACACGCACTACGGCCAGCGTCAGTCTATAATGACAGTACACGCACTACAGCCAGCGTCAGTCTATAATGACAGTACACGAGCTACGGCCAGCGTCAGTGTATAATGACAGTACACGCACTACGGCCAGCGTCATTCTATAATGACAGTACACGCACTACGGCTAGCGTCAGTCTATAATGACAGTACACGCACTACGGCCAGCGTCAGTGTATAATGACAGTACACGCACTACGGCTAGCGTCAGTCTATAATGACAGTACACGCACTACGGCCAACGTCAGTGTATAATGACAGTACACGCACTACGGCCAACGTCAGTCTATAATGACAGTACACGCACTACGGCCAACGTCAGTCTATAATGACAGTACACGCACTACGGCCAGCGTCAGTCTATAATGACAGTACACGCACTACGGCCAACGTCAGTGCATAATGACAGTACACACACTACGGCCAGCGTCAGTCTATAATACAGTACACGCACTACGGCCAACGTCAGTGTATAGTGACAGTACACGCACTACGTCCAGTGTCAGTGTATAATACAGTACACACACTACGGCCAGCGACAGTCTATAATACAGTACACACACAATACAGCCAGCGTCAGTCTATAATACAGTACACACACACTACGACCAGCGTCAGTCTATAATACAGTACACGCACTACGGCCAGCGTCAGTGTATAATGACAGTACACGCACTACGGCCAGCGTCAGTCTATAATACAGTATACGCACTACGACCAGCGTCTATAATACAGTATACGCACTACGGCCAGCGTCAGTGTATAATGACAGTACACGCACTACGGCCAGCGACAGTCTATAATACAGTACACACACAATACAGCCAGCGTCAGTCTATAATACAGTACACACACGCTACGACCAGCGTCAGTCTATAATACAGTACACGCACTACGGCCAGCGTCAGTCTATAATACAGTACACACACTACGGCCAGCGTCTATAATACAGTACACGCACTACGGCCAGCGTCAGTCTATATACAGTACACACACTACGGCCAGCGTCTATAATACAGTACACGCACTACGGCCAGCGTCAGTCTATAATACAGTACACGCACTACGGCCAGTGTCAGTCTATAATACAGTACACGCACTACGGCCAGCGTCATTGTATAATACAGTACACGCACTACGGCCAGCGTCAGTCTATAAAACAGTACACGCACTACGGCCAGCGTCAGTCTATAATGACAGTACACGCACTACGGCCAGCGTCAGTCTATAATGACAGTACACGCACTACGGCCAGCGTCAGTCTATAATACAGTACACGCACTACGGCCAGCGTCAGTGTACAATGACAGTACACGCTCTACGGCCAGCGTCAGTCTATAATACAGTACACGCACTACGGCCAGCGTCATTGTATAATACAGTACACGCACTACGGCCAGCGTCATTGTATAATACAGTACACGCACTACGGCCAGCGTCAGTCTATAATGACAGTACACGCACTACGGCCAGCGTCATTGTATAATACAGTACACGCACTACGGCCAGCGTCAGTCTATAATACAGTACACGCACTACGGCCAGCGTCAGTCTATAATACAGTACACGCACTGCGGCCAGCGTCAGTCTATATACAGTACACGCACTACGGCCAGCGTCAGTCTATAATACAGTACACGCACTACGGCCAGCGTCAGTCTATAATGACAGTACACGCACTACGGCCAGCGTCAGTCTATAAAACAGTACACGCACTACGGCCAGCGTCAGTCTATAATGACAGTACACGCACTACGGCCAGCGTCAGCCTATAATGACAGTACACGCACTACGGCCAGCGTCAGTCTATAATGACAGTACACGCACTACGGCCAGCGTCAGTCTATAATGACAGTACACGCACTACGGCCAGCGTCAGTCTATAATACAGTACACGCAGTACGGCCAGCGTCAGTCAGTGTACAATGATAGTACACGCACTACGGCCAGCGTCAGTCTATAATACAGTACACGCACTACGGCCAGCGTCTATAATACAGTACACGCACTACGGCCAGCGTCAGTCTATATACAGTACACGCACTACGGCCGGCGTCAGTGTATAATGACAGTACACGCACTACGGCCGGCGTCAGTGTATAATGACAGTACACGCACTACGGCCGGCGTCAGTGTATAATGACAGAACACGCACTACGGCCAGCGTCAGTGTATAATGACAGAACACGCACTACGGCCAGCGTCAGTCTATAATACAGTACACGCACTACGGCCAGCGTCAGTCTATAATACAGTACACGCACTACGGCCAGCGTCAGTCTATAATACAGTACACGCACTACGGCCAGCGTCAGTCTATATACAGTACACGCACTACGGCCAGCGTCAGTCTATATACAGTACACGCACTACGGCCAGCGTCATTGTATAATACAGTACACGCACTACGGCCAGCGTCAGTCTATAGTGACAGTACACGCACTACGGCCAGCGTCAGTGTATAGTGACAGTACGCGCACTACGGCCAGCGTCAGTCTATAGTGACAGTACACGCACTACGGCCAGCGTCAGTGTATAGTGACAGTACACGCACTACGGCCAGCGTCAGTGTATAGTGACAGTACACGCACTACGGCCAGCGTCAGTGTATAGTGACAGTACACGCACTACGGCCAGCGTCAGTGTATAATACAGTACACGCACTACGGCCAGCGTCAGTGTATAATACAGTACACGCACTACGGCCAGCGTCTATAATACAGTACACGCACTACGGCCAGCGTCAGTCTATAATACAGTACACGCACTACGGCCAGCGTCAGTCTATATACAGTATACGCACTACGGCCAGCGTCAGTCTATAATACAGTACAGGCACTACGGCCAGCGTCAGTCTATAATACAGTACACGCACTACGGCCAGCGTCAGTCTATAATACAGTACACGCACTACGGCTAGCGTCAGTCTATAATACAGTACACGCACTACGGCCAGCGTCAGTCTATAGTGACTGTACACACACTACGGCCAGCGTCAGTCTATAACGACAGTACACGCACTACGGCCAGCGTCAGTCTATAACGACAGTACACGCACTACGGCCAGCGTCAGTGTATAATACAGTACACGCACTACGGCCAGCGTCAGTCTATATACAGTACACTCACTACGGCCAGCGTCAGTCTATATACAGTACACGCACTACGGCCAGCGTCAGTCTATAATACAGTACACGCACTACGGCCAGCGTCAGTCTATAATGACAGTACACGCACTACGACCAGCGTCAGTCTATATACAGTATACGCACTACGGCCAGCGTCAGTCTATAATACAGTACACGCACTACGGCCAGCGTCATTGTATAATACAGTACACGCACTACGGTCGGCGTCAGTCTATATACAGTACACGCACTACGGCCAGCGCCAGTCTATAATGACAGTACACGCACTACGGCCAGCGTCAGTGTATAATACAGTACACGCACTACGGCCAGCGTCAGTCTATAATGACAGTACACGCACTACGGCCAGCGTCAGTCTATATACAGTAGACGCACTACGGCCAGCGTCAGTCTATATACAGTACACGCACTACGTCCAGCGTCAGTCGATAATGACAGTACACGCACTACGGCCAGCGTCAGTCTATAATACAGTACACGCACTACGACCAGCGTCAGTCTATATACAGTATACGCACTACGGCCAGCGTCAGTGTATAATACAGTACACGCAGTACGGCCAGCGTCAGTCTATAATGACAGTACACGCACTACGGCCAGCGTCAGTCTATAATACAGTACACGCACTACGGCCAGCGTCAGTCTATAATACAGTACACGCACTACGGCCAGCGTCAGTCTATAATGACAGTACACGCACTACAGCCAGCGGCAGTCTATAATACAGTACACGCACTACAGCCAGCGTCAGTGTATAATGACAGTACACGCACTACGGCCAGCGTCAGTCTATAATGACAGTACACGCACTACGGCCAGCGTCAGTCTATATACAGTACACGCACTACGGCCGGCGTCAGTGTATAATGACAGTACACGCACTACGGCCGGCGTCAGTGTATAATGACAGTACACGCACTACGGCCGGCGTCAGTCTATATACAGTACACGCACTACGGCCGGCGTCAGTGTATAATGACAGTACACGCACTACGGCCGGCGTCAGTGTATAATGACAGAACACGCACTACGGCCGGCGTCAGTCTATATACAGTACACGCACTACGGCCGGCGTCAGTGTATAATGACAGTACACGCACTACGGCCGGCGTCAGTGTATAATGACAGAACACGCACTACGGCCAGCGTCAGTGTATAATGACAGAACACGCACTACGGCCAGCGTCAGTCTATAATACAGTACACGCACTACGGCCAGCGTCAGTCTATAATACAGTACACGCACTACGGCCAGCGTCAGTCTATAATACAGTACACGCACTACGGCCAGCGTCAGTCTATAATACAGTACACGCACTACGGCCAGCGTCAGTCTATAATACAGTACACGCACTACGGCCAGCGTCATTGTATAATACAGTACACGCACTACGGCCAGCGTCAGTCTATAATGACAGTACACGCACTACGGCCAGCGTCAGTCTATAGTGACAGTACACGCACTACGGCCAGCGTCAGTGTATAGTGACAGTACGCGCACTACGGCCAGCGTCAGTCTATAGTGACAGTACGCGCACTACGGCCAGCGTCAGTGTATAGTGACAGTACGCGCACTACGGCCAGCGTCAGTGTATAGTGACAGTACGCGCACTACGGCCAGCGTCAGTGTATAGTGACAGTACACGCACTACGGCCAGCGTCAGTGTATAATACAGTACACGCACTACGGCCAGCGTCAGTGTATAATACAGTACACGCACTACAGCCAGCGTCAGTCTATAATACAGTACACGCACTACGGCCAGCGTCAGTCTATATACAGTACACGCACTACGGCCAGCGTCAGTCTATAATACAGTACACGCACTACGGCCAGCGTCAGTCTATAATACAGTACACACACTACGGCCAGCGTCAGTCTATAACGACAGTACACGCACTACGGCCAGCGTCAGTCTATAACGACAGTACACGCACTACGGCCAGCGTCAGTGTATAATACAGTACACGCACTACGGCCAGCGTCAGTCTATATACAGTACACTCACTACGGCCAGCGTCAGTCTATATACAGTACATGCACTACGGCCAGCGTCAGTCTATAATGACAGTACACGCACTACGGCCAGCGTCAGTCTATATACAGTAGACGCACTACGGCCAGCGTCAGTCTATAATACAGTACACGCACTACGACCAGCGTCAGTCTATATACAGTATACGCACTACGGCCAGCGTCAGTGTATAATACAGTACACGCAGTACGGCCAGCGTCAGTCTATAATGACAGTACACGCACTACGGCCAGCGTCAGTCTATAATACAGTACACGCACTACGGCCAGCGTCAGTCTATAATACAGTACACGCACTACGGCCAGCGTCAGTCTATATACAGTACACGCACTACGGCCAGCGTCAGTCTATATACAGTACACGCACTACGTCCAGCGTCAGTCTATATACAGTACACGCACTACGGCCAGCGTCAGTCTATATACAGTACACGCACTACGGCCAGCGTCAGTCTATATACAGTATACGCACTACGGCCAGCGTCTATAATACAGTACACGCACTACGGCCAGTGTCAGTCTATAATACAGTACACGCACTACGGCCAGCGTCATTGTATAATACAGTACATGCACTACGGCCAGCGTCTATAATACAGTACACGCACTACGGCCAGCGTCTATAATACAGTACACGCACTACGGCCAGCGTCAGTCTATAGTGACAATACACGCACTACGGCCAGCGTCAGTCTATAGTGACAGTACGCGCACTACGGCCAGCGTCAGTCTATAGTGACAGTACGCGCACTACGGCCAGCGTCAGTGTATAGTGACAGTACGCGCACTACGGCCAGCGTCAGTGTATAGTGACAGTACACGCACTACGGCCAGCGTCAGTCTATAATACAGTACACGCACTACGGCCAGCGTCAGTGTATAATACTGTGCACGCACTACGGCCAGCGTCAGTCTATATACAGTACACGCACTACGGCCAGCGTCAGTCTATATACAGTACACGCACTACGTCCAGCGTCAGTCTATAATACAGTACACGCACTACGGCCAGCGTCTATAATACAGTACACGCACTACGGCCAGCGTCAGTCTATATACAATACACGCACTACGGCCAGCGTCAGTCTATATACAGTACACGCACTACGTCCAGCGTCAGTCTATATACAGTACACGCACTACGGCCAGCGTCAGTCTATATACAGTACACGCACTACGGCCAGCGTCAGTCTATATACAGTATACGCACTACGGCCAGCGTCTATAATACAGTACACGCACTACGGCCAGTGTCAGTCTATAATACAGTACACGCACTACGGCCAGCGTCATTGTATAATACAGTACATGCACTACGGCCAGCGTCTATAATACAGTACACGCACTACGGCCAGCGTCTATAATACAGTACACGCACTACGGCCAGCGTCAGTCTATAGTGACAATACACGCACTACGGCCAGCGTCAGTCTATAGTGACAGTACGCGCACTACGGCCAGCTTCAGTCTATATACAGTACACGCACTACGGCCAGCATCAGTCTATAATACAGTACACGCACTACGGCCAGCGTCAGTCTATGACAGTACACGCACTACGGCCAGCGTCAGTCTATAATACAGTACACGCACTACGGCCAGCGTCAGTCTATATACAGTACACGCACTACAGCCAGCGTCAGTCTATATACAGTACACACACTACGGCCAGCGTCAGTCTATAATACAGTACACACACTACGGCCAGCGTCAGTGTATAATGACAGAACACGCACTACGACCAGCGTCAGTCTATAATACAGTACACACACACTACGGCCAGCGTCATTGTATAATACAGTACACATACTACGGCCAGCGTCAATGTATAATGACAGAACACGCACTACGGCCAGCGTCAGTCTATAATACAGTACACACACACTACGGCCAGCGTCATTGTATAATACAGTACACATACTACGGCCAGCGTCAATGTATAATGACAGAACACGCACTACGGCCAGCGTCAGTCTATAATACAGTACACATACTACGGCCAGCGTCATTGTATAATACAGTACACATACTACGGCCAGCGTCAGTGTATAATGACAGAACACGCACTACGGCCAGCGTCAGTCTATAATACAGTACACACACACTACGGCCAGCGTCAGTCTATAATACAGTACACATACTACGGCCAGCATCATTGTATAATACAGTACACATACTACGGCCAGCGTCATTGTATAATACAGTACACGCACTACGGCCAGCGTCATTGTATAATACAGTACACGCACTACGGCCAGCGTCAGTCTATTATACAGTAACCGCGCTACGGCCAGCGTCAGTCTATAATACAGTACACGCGCTACGGCCAGCGTCAGTCTATAATGACAGTACACGCACTACGGCCAGCGTCAGTCTATAATGACAGTACACGCACTACGGCCAGCGTCAGTCTATATACAGTACACGCACTACGGCCAGCGTCAGTCTATAATGACAGTACACGCACTACGGCCAGCGTCAGTGTATAGTGACAGTACACGCACTACGGCCAGCGTCAGTGTATAATACAGTACACGCACTACGTCCAGCGTCAGTCTATAATACAGTACACGCACTACGGCCAGCGTCGGTCTATATACAGTACACGCACTACGGCCAGCGTCAGTCTATATACAGTACACGCACTACGGCCAGCGTCAGTCTATAATACAGTACACGCACTACGGGCAGCGTCAGTGTATAATACAGTACACGCACTACGGCCAGCGTCAGTCTATAATACAGTACACGCACTACGGCCAGCGTCAGTCTATAATACAGTACACGCACTACGGCCAGCGTCAGTGTATAATACAGTACACACACTACGGCCAGCGTCAGTCTATATACAGTATACGCACTACGGCCAGCGTCATTGTATAATACAGTATACGCACTACGGCCAGCGTCAGTCTATATACAGTATACGCACTACGGCCAGTGTCAGTCTATAATACAGTACACGCACTACGGCCAGCGTCATTGTATAATACAGTACACGCACTACGGCCAGCGTCATTGTATAGTACAGTACACGCACTACGGCCAGCGTCATTGTATAATACAGTACACGCACTACGGCCAGCGTCAGTCTATAATACAGTACACGCACTACGGCCAGCGTCAGTCTATGATGACAGTACACGCACTACGGCCAGCGTCAGTCTATAATACAGTACGCGCTCTACGGCCAGCGTCAGTGTATAATACAGTACACGCACTACGGCCAGCGTCAGTCTATAATACAGTACACGCACTACGGCCAGCGTCAGTCTATATACAGTACACGCACTACGGCCAGCGTCTATAATACAGTACACGCACTACGGCCAGCGTCAGTCTATATACAGTACACGCACTATGGCCAGCGTCAGTCTATAATACAGTACACGCACTACGGCCAGCGTCATTGTATAATACAGTACACGCACTACGGCCAGCATCAGTCTATAATACAGTACACGCACTACGGCCAGCGTCAGTCTATAATACAGTACGCGCACTACGGCCAGCGTCAGTGTATAATACAGTACATGCACTACGGCCAGCATCAGTCTATAATGACAGTACACGCACTACGGCCAGCGTCAGTCTATAATACAGTACACGCACTGCGGCCAGCGTCAGTCTATAATACAGTACACGCACTACGGCCAGCGTCATTGTATAATACAGTACACGCACTACGGCCAGCGTCATTGTATAATACAGTACACGCACTACGGCCAGCGTCAGTCTATATACAGTACACGCACTACGGCCAGCATCAGTCTATAATACAGTACACGCACTACGGCCAGCGTCAGTCTATAATACAGTACACGCACTACGGCCAGCGTCAGTCTATAATACAGTACACACACTACGGCCAGCGTCAGTCTATATACAGTACACGCACTACGGCCAGCGTCAGTGTATAATGACAGAACACGCACTACGGCCAGCGTCAGTCTATAATACAGTACACACACTACGGCCAGCGTCAGTCTATATACAGTACACGCACTACGGCCAGCGTCTATAATACAGTACACGCACTACGGCCAGCGTCTATAATACAGTACACGCACTACGGCCAGCGTCAGTCTATATACAGTACACACGCTACGGCCAGCGTCAGTCTATATACAGTACACGCACTACGGCCAGCGTCTATAATACAGTACACGCACTACGGCCAGCGTCAGTCTATATACAGTTCACGCACTACGGCCAGCGTCTATAATACAGTACACGCACTACGGCCAGCGTCTATAATACAGTACACGCACTACGACCAGCGTCAGTCTATATACAGTTCACGCACTACGGCCAGTGTCAGTCTATAATACAGTACATGCACTACGGCCAGTGTCAGTCTATAATACAGTACACGCACTACGGCCAGTGTCAGTCTATAATACAGTACACGCACTACGGCCAGTGTCAGTCTATAATACAGTACACGCACTACGGCCAGCGTCATTGTATAATACAGTACACAGTGTGCTGCGCTCACATGACTGTTCTCTCATATCCCCTGTAAGAGCCCCCTATATATAGCTTCACCTGTCACTAGCACACTGTTGGAACTAAATGGAACATAGGGCCTGATTCAGACCCAGTCGCAAGCGCTGAGCGCTCGCAACCGGGTCGATGGTGGCCCAGAGCGCATGCGTACGACGGAGCCGGCTCCGTCGTGCGCATGCGCAAGACCCGGATAGCGACGGTCAATCCATCGCTCCGGGTCTCGCACCAAAGGGGCGTGCTGTCGATGTTGACTAACAGCACGCCCCCTTTGGTGGGCAGGCCTGGAGGGTGGCTTCCCAGACGGAGGCGTTCCCATGAGAACGCCTTCCGTCTGGGGGCGGCTCCACTGACATCACAAGTGATGTCAGTGGGAGAGCTTTCGGCACTGTTTGAGCCGAAAGCTCTCTGGGGCTTGCGGCCATGAGACCCTACCACAAGGGTATCGTCGCAAGCCGATGGTCGCGACGGTCTTGACTATTGCGACCATCATGGCCGCTCGCAATAGCTGTGGGTGGTCAGCCACAGCTATGCAAGCGACCAGGAGGCCGTTCTAAAAAAGAAATGCCCGGCCCTGATCCAGAGCGAGCGTTTCTGAGTCTGGGCCATAGTTTCCTCTGTGTGCTCACTCTCCACTTTGTACGTTCTGATCCAATCCGCCACCTGAACCAGCGCTCCTGCTACCTGTGACTGTGCAAGAAGCTTCTACCCTGATACCTGTTAGTCGGGTACATCCAGAAACCATCCAGCCTGTGTTCAATACCGCCGTCTCCTCCGGTTCCCGTCCTCTGCTGGTTCCAGCCCGGCTCCTATTTCTGCTGGTTCCAGCCCGGCTCCTATCTCTGCTGGTTCCAGCCCGGCTCCTATCTCTGCTGGTTCCAGCCCGGCTCCTATCTCTGCTGGTTCCAGCTCGGCTCCTATCTCTGCTGGTTCCAGCCCGGCTCCTATCTCTGCTGGTTCCAGTCCGGCTCCTATCTCTGCTGGTTCCAGCCCGGCTCCTATCTCTGCTGGTTCCAGCCCGGCTCCTATCTCTGCTGGTTCCAGTCCGGCTCCTATCTCTGCTGGTTCCAGTCCGGCTCCTATCTCTGCTGGTTCCAGTCCGGCTCCTATCTCTGCTGGTTCCAGCCCGGCTCCTATCTCTGCTGGTTCCAGCCCGGCTCCTATCTCTGCTGGTTCCAGCCCGGCTCCTATCTCTGCTGGTTCCAGCCCGGCTCCTATCTCTGCTGGTTCCAGCCCGGCTCCTATCTCTGCTGGTTCCAGTCCGGCTCCTATCTCTGCTGGTTCCAGTCCGGCTCCTATCTCTGCTGGTTCCAGTCTGGCTCCTATCTCTGCTGGTTCCAGTCCGGCTCCTATCTCTGCTGGTTCCAGTCCGGCTCCTATCTCTGCTGGTTCCAGCCCGGTTCCTATCTCTGCTGGTTCCAGTCCGGCTCCTATCTCTGCTGGTTCCAGTCCGGCTCCTATCTCTGCTGGTTCCAGTCCGGCTCCTATCTCAGCTGTCTCCCCTGGTCCAGTCTGGTGTAACCTGCATATTTCCACCCCTTCTCCATCATTCAGTCTGTTTCAGCTTGCTACCTACACTCCGCTTCCAGTCAGGTGCCAGCCTGTGTTATTCCTGCAGTAGTCTGAAGTATCCATTTGCTAACATTGACTGTAATGGTGCTTCCATTTGTGACTTCAAGTGAGTTGTTTGTAAGCTCATCTGCTCTTTGCAAGTGTAAGTGGAGTGATCCTATATCATATACTTCACCCTGTTTTGCTGCTCTGAAAGTTCCACTACTTCCCTCAGCACGACTGCTCTAAGATTACCTCTAGAATGCTCTGCTCATCGAACCATCTGTGTGACCATCAATGGTGGTTCTTGTCCTGATGAGTTTTCAGTAGAGTGGCCGACTTTGGGTGCTTGATCTGCGTCCCTCTCTGAGGGTGTAGGTTCCAGGCACACAGCTCTGGTACTTGAGTTGTACCACTTTCAGTGGATTCCAGCCAGGCTATTGGTTATCTGAGTTACCCCCTGTACAATTCCTCAGTTCTCAAGTATTGGTTCCAACTCCACAGTCCTGAGGGTCAGGGCTAGGGTTGAGTCCTCTCAAGTAGTTCCAGGCACTGGCTGGGGGGTTTCCAGTAGTTGCCGACCTCCCTGATGACCTTAGATCATATTCGTTGTTCGTATCTATCTCTGAACCATGAGTAAGTATCTGATACACTCATCCCATTTCCTATTCTCCTTGTTAGTCTAGTCCACAGGTCCTGACTCGGATCTCAACCTCAAGCCTGTGACAACTTTGTGCTAATTCTTTGCACTGACACCGGTCTATGATGACTAGGTGCTTGTGTGTTTGCACTGACACCGGTCTATGATGACTAGGTGCTTGTGTGTTTGCACTGACACCGGTCTATGATGACTAGGTGCTTGTGTGTTTGCACTGACACCGGTCTATGATGACTAGGTACTCGGCACTTGTGTGCGTTTGCACTGACACCGGTCTATGATGACTAGGTACTTGGTACTTGTGTGTTTGCACCATCATGCAATAATATCAGGGAGGCGTCTGATTGGCTCCATATTTATTCTGCAGCAGGACAACAACCCCAAACATACGGCAAATGTCATTAAGAACCATCCTCAGTGTAAAGAAGAACAAGGAGTCCTGGAAGTGATGATATGGCCCCTACAGAGCCCTGATCTCACCATCACCGAGTCTGTCTGGGATCACATGAAGAGACAGAAGGATCTGAGCAAGCTACATCCACAGAAGATCTATGGTCAGTTCTCCAAGATGTTTGGAACAACCTCCCTGCAGAGTTCCTACAAACACTGGACCTGATTCAGACATGGACGCTATTTGCGGACGGTCGTTCCAAAAAAGGGGCCGTCTATTTAAACTGAGCGCTCGCTCTTTGCGGTTTGTTGACGCCTCTATGTGTGAGCGAGCGAACGAAAAATGCGCTCGCTATTTTGTAAAGACGCCCCCTTTGCCGTTCGCATCACACGTCATCTCCGGTATTTATTAGATTAATCGAGTACATCGGAAGGCGTCTGAACTGCTCGCAGTGCTTGTGGTAGGTTTTACTTCCCGCTGTCACTGCGAGCAGTTCAGGCTAAAAGACAACCAAGTGACGTGGTTGATGATGCTCCCTTACTAATTATGCACACCCATTAAACGCCCTTTTTACCGTTTGGCACGCCTGCGTTTGGATCTCCACTCCCCCGTTTTCAAGCACCTTCCCCTGATACCACCCACATACGGTACATTCTGTCACTCAAAGTAGCAGCCCCTCGCTGTTTTGCGAGAGCACGATTTCCGACCGCAATGACTGGTTTGCGCATGCGCAGTTGTGCGAACATCGCTCAGAGCGAATGAGCGGCCACTTACGTGCGGCTCTGAATCAGGCCCACTGTGTGCAAGTGTACCTAGAGGAACTGATGCTGATATGAAGGCAAAGGGCGGTCACACCAAATACTGATTTAGATTTTTCTGTTCGTTCATTTTGCATTTTGTTAAATGATAAAAATAAACTATTATCACTTCTATAACTGAAAGCTTCATACTCTGCAGCATTATTTCCAGCACCTGCCTAACACGTTTGCACAGTACTGTGATGTATATATAGTGATAGAGAGATATATATATATATATATATATATATATAGGTTCATGCATTTAATGCAAATCATGGAGAGGAGACAGATTCAGCAGATATTCTATTAGTACGTAGAGAATGATGGCGCCTGCCATGATAGCTGGGTGATATCTGTAGCCGGTCTCCTCTGCATTCTGGTGCTAACGGGAATAGATCCCAAAGTGTCATCTTCTTACCCAGAAATCTTCTGTCTGTGACTCCGGGAGTTATGGGGGCTGATGGGACAGAGAAGAATCTTCCTTGTGTACAGCTGATAGAATGAACACAGAGAGAGAGGAAGTAGAGTGTCAGCTCCTGGGATGAAGTAATCATACAGAGGAGCCAGCAGTGTTGGTGTAGTGGTCAACATTACTGCCTCACTGCACTGAAATCTTGGCTTTGATTGCCACCATGGCCCTGTGTGGAGTTTGTACATTCTCCCCGTGCTTGCGTGGGTTTCCTCCGGTTACTGGTAGGTTAATTGGCTTCTGACAAAACCCTAGTGTGTACGCAAACCTTCCAAGTGTTGTTCAGTAATGGAGGTAACAATTGCTCAAAAATAGGGAGCGTGGCTTAATGACAAGGGACGTGGCCTCACTGGAAATGCCGTACCCGCGAACCACACCCTCGTTTTCCTCATGCTGGGGCTTTTGGGGGCTGCAGGACAGCCCCCAGCCCCTCTCAGAGACCCGGCACAGTGTGTATGAATGACAAGCACATGTTGTCCCTCCAACTTCCCCCCCGCCCACAGGACAGTGCCTGAAAAGCGGGACAGTTGGGTGGTATGTGTATGTGATATGGAATATAGTATATAAGGCAGGATCTGATGTCAGTGGCTTCTCGGTAAAGCGCTGCGGATTAGGCGTGCGCTATATAAATAACTGGTAATAAAATAATAAATACAGGGACATCAGATATTTTATATAATTTATTGCAGTGATTTCTTGGTGCCACATTGTAAACACACATAGTTATCCTTCCTATGCCAGGGAGCAGACCAGGGGTGCCCGCTATCAGCGGATAGATATCGGGGGCTAAAGACCCTCCGTGCTGCTGTGCAAATTAGAGTGCGCTAGTTCTGGTGCAGAAAATCTTCTGTGGTGACGTGATGTTCAACAGTCTACGAAACATGCAGAGATGCTCTGCAAGAGGGATGGAGGCGGATGCGTGAAAACTGTCCAGCAGAACGGGCACGGTGACAGGTGGAAGCGAGTGCTGTGCAGACGCAGGAGGTGCGCAGGCGGGCGGGACACTGCTGGAAGGACTAGATGGGGGTAAGACACGCTAGGGTGATAGGCGAGGCTGGAGACGAGGTTGCTGGTAAAATCTAGAGGCTCTTTACGGGTAGACAGGTAAGATGCTCTGCAGAGCACACATGGGGTTCAAATGTCGGGAAGGTCACATAACTGTCCACTGCAGCACAGTGCTGTCCTTGCCGCCAGCGGAGATCAGAGCAGTATCGTTGTGCAGGAAACAGACGCGAGTCACATGGCTGCTGTGCCCGCTGTACCTGTAGCTGGGCGCCTACAATGAGAGACGGGAATTAGTGACACATGGTGGCTGGTGTAATGTGTGATCACTATATACAGGCGCTTAGTCATATGGCTGCTGTGCCCGCTGTAGCTGGGCGCCTACAATATCTCCCCCATTGTGTATGATCACCATCATACAGGTGTGTGTGTAGCTGGAGGCAGCCTATGGTATTATGTATTACTCTCTCCATCATCTCCCCCATTGTGTATGATCACCATCATAAAGGTGTGTGTGTAGCTGGGGGCAGCCCATGGTATTATGTATTATTCTCTCCATCTCCCCCATTGTGTATGATAACCATCATACAGGTGTGTGTGTAGCTGGAGGCAGCCCATGGTATTATGTATTATTCTCTCCATCATCTCCCCCATTGTGTATGATAACCATCATACAGGTGTGCTTGTAGCTGGAGGCAGCCCATGGTATTATGTATTACTCTCTCCATCATCTCCCCCATTGTGTATGATCACCATCATACAGGTGTGTGTGTAGCTGGGGGCAGCCCATGGTATTATGTATTATTCTCTCCATCTCCCCCATTGTGTATGATCACCATCATACAGGTGTGTGTGTAGCTGGGGGCAGCCCATGGTATTATGTATTATTCTCTCCATCTCCCCCATTGTGTATGATCACCATCATACAGGTGTGTGTGTAGCTGGGGGCAGCCCATGGTATTATGTATTATTCTCTCCATCTCCCCCATTGTGTATGATCACCATCATACAGGTGTGTGTGTAGCTGGGGGCAGCCCATGGTATTATGTATTATTCTCTCCATCTCCCCCATTGTGTATGATCACCATCATACAGGTGTGTGTGTAGCTGGGGGCAGCCCATGGTATTATGTATTATTCTCTCCATCATCTCCCCCATTGTGTATGATCACCATCATACAGGTGTGTGTGTAGCTGGGGGCAGCCCATGGTATTATGTATTACTCTCTCCATCTCCCACATTGTGTATGATCACCATCATACAGGTGTGTGTGTAGCTGGGGGCAGCCCATGGTATTATGTATTATTCTCTCCATCTCCCCCATTGTGTATGATCACCATCATACAGGTGTGTGTGTAGCTGGGGGCAGCCCATGGTATTATGTATTACCCTCTCCATCTCCCCCATTGTGTATGATCACCATCATACAGGTGTGTGTAGCTGGGGGCAGCCCATGGTATTATCTCTCGCAGCCCATGACAGGAGTCTTACCCGAGGCACCACGCAGGGATAATTGTACAGACGGACTCCTCCAAAATCATCCCCGGTGGCCACCAGCTTCCGATCATGTGACTTGGACACTGCGTTCATATCGGTCCCATCTGCTCCGTCTGGCCAAATCCCTGGAGGACACAGAGACCTGCGTTATATAGAGGGGTCAGAGAAGCCGGGAGGGGACTAAGGGTCTGATTCAGAGATGTACGCTAAGCCGATGGTTAGCGTACATCTAAGATGTGATCTCCGGAATGGATGAGGCCAGGTTCTGCGTGGGTGCACACAGACTTCCTGGCCTCACAAGCTGCCAGGACATGGCCAATGGAACATCGACAACAATTGTTTCGATGGTGACTGCAGGCTGCGACTTGGGCCACAGCTCTGGGATCACGCGAATGCAGCAAGGAGGCGTGTGTGTGTATACATATGTGTGTATGTACGTACGTACGTACGTACGTACGTACGTACGTGTGTGTGTATATATGTGTGTATGTATATGTGTATGTGTGTGTGTGTGTGTATACATATGTGTGTATGTATGTGTGTGTATGACACCGCCTTCTGCATTTGCATTTTAAATGGATGGAATTGCACAGCGGCTTGTGTGTGCGGCTTGTGTCTGTGCGGCTTTGCTATTCCATCCACCTCAGAATAAGGCCCTAAGTACAAAGAGAATAAGAGGCAGCTTTATAGGCGCTCGCCTGGCGTTACTTCATAGCTCCCGCGTATGTGCCATCTGTCCCCATGGCAGCTCCTGAGGCCGGGGCCCAATATCCTATTCAGGGACAACTTAAGGGGAGGGCTGGCAGGGAGCAGGCGCTGCGGCTTGTAGGCTGTCAATAAGAAGGTAAGTTGGAGAGGGCTGATTATACAGCAGGCTAGAAAGACAGCAGACTGTAGTGACTGAAGGCTGAAGTGAGACAGAGGAGGCCGGTGAGAGACACGGGGGGGGCAGGAGGCCGGTGAGAGATGCGGGGGGGGCAGGAGGCCGGTGAGAGACACGGGGGGGGGGCAGGAGGCCGGTGAGAGACACGGGGGGGCAGGAGGCCGGTGAGAGACACGGGGGGGGGCAGGAGGCCGGTGAGAGACACGGGGGGGGGCAGGAGGCCGGTGAGAGACACGGGGGGGCAGGAGGCCGGTGAGAGACACAGGGGGCAGGAGGCCGGAGAGACACAGGGGGCAGGAGGCCATAGGGGATGCAGTGTGCACAGGTCTGGTTGAACCTCTGTTGATTATATTCCGACACAAACAGGCATCTTTCCTAGACCTTGTGATCTCCTATATGAATAGTAAATACTGACTGAAGACATCGTCTGCCCAGGGAGGAATGTTTTCCCTCGGAGGTTCCCCAATGCAGAGAAGCCACCATATAGGTAAGGTGTATTATTACTTAGTGCACACAGAAAATGTAATGTCTATGGCTGAACATCTGCGCCACTGACTGGTGGCGGCACCCACATTGCAGGGTACTATTCTCCCCTGCCAGCACTAAGCTGGACCCTGCAGGCATCGGGGTTGTACAGTGGGTATCCATATCCTGACAGAGCTGAGGCACGTGGGAATGGGAAGGTGTAATATGGGAATTAGGGGTGCGGTGTAATCCTATGATTATTACATGACTGCGATATTTACGGCTATCCGGATACGGCCATCTGCGCTGCAGTCTAAAGTTATGTATTCGCAGCCTCTGCCCACTTTCTCCCACATAGAAAGCAAAATAATCTCATCTCCGAAACACGTGCCCCCATAGGGGACAGACTGCGCCTTACAGGGGGGAGGGGGGGGGGTGACTACAGGCCTGGCGCTATATAGATCCTATGTGGGTAACATACTGGACACTTATGAGGCAACAGGTAACCACTTGGCATTGGACAAGATGACTCCCTGTATGGGGACAGATGGCAGCATACACTGCCAACCACAGGCAGAACATTCCTGGCATAATGACAGCACAGCCGGGCACTGCCAGCTGGTGGGGGCCGTTACATGGACCGGACCAGTCTATACTGGATGACTGCGGAGCTCCAGCCTCAGAGGATCACTCACCCAGCACATGGAAGCTCAGCGTGCAGGAGGCATTCTCCCAGTCCAGGTTCCGCACACTCTCGGCACTAACGATCTGCTTCCCGGAGTCCGGGTCCCCTGCGGAGAGAGAGAGGGGGGAGACCCTTATATACTGCCGCCATCCATGCTGAGGAATATCGGGATTCTCCCCCCATGGCCCAGATACATTTACTGCAAAACCCCAGTAACACAGAGGACACAGTGACACCTGTACAGCCAGATGTTCCCAAACCTCCCAGCCACAGCTCCTGCCTCAACCGAACACCGCGATATGGAATATAGGGGTCACAGTTTCAGGCTACTGATACCCCACTATAGGGAAGAGAATTGCCCCATGCTACACCCGTTACTCCTCCAACCTCCTCTCCCCCAGGATATAGTCAATATCACAACACATGGGATGCCGGTACAAAGAAGACCCGCGCCGGCATCCCGAAGGGGGAGGGTTAGGCACCAGAGAGGGGGAGGCTTAGGCACCAGAGAGTTGGAGGGCTAGGCACCAGAGAGGAGGGGGGGGGGGTAGGGCACTAGAGGAGGAGGGGGGGGTTAGGGCACTAGAGGAGGAGGGGGGGGTTAGGGCACTAGAGGAGGAGGGGGAGGGTTAGGCACTAGAGGAGGAGGGTTAGGCACTAGAGGGGGAGGGTTAGGCACTAGAGGAGGAGGGGGAGGGTTAGGCACTAGAGGAGGAGGGTTAGGCACTAGAGGGGGAGGGTTAGGCACTAGAGGAGGAGGGTTAGGCACTAGAGGAGGAGGGTTAGGCACTAGAGGAGGAGGGGGAGGGTTAGGCACTAGAGGGGGAGGGTTAGGCACTAGAGGGGGAGGGTTAGGCACTAGAGGAGGAGGGTTAGGCACTACAGAGGGAGGGTTAGGCACTAGAGGGGGAGGGTTAGGCACTAGAGGAGGAGGGGGAGGGTTAGGCACTAGAGGAGGAGGGGGAGGGTTAGGCACTAGAGGAGGAGGGGGAGGGTTAGGCACTAGAGGAGGAGGGGGAGGGTTAGGCACTAGAGGGGGAGGGGGAGGGTTAGGCACTAGAGGGGGAGGGTTAGGCACTAGAGGGGGAGGGTTAGGCACTAGAGGGGGAGGGGGAGGGTTAGGCACTAGAGGGGGAGAGGGAGGGTTAGGCACTAGAGGGGGAGGGGGAGGCACTAGAGGGGGAGGGTTAGGGTTAGGCACTAGAGGGGGAGGGTTAGGCACTAGAGGGGGAGGGGGAGGCACTAGAGGGGGAGGCACTAGAGGGGAAGGGTTAGGGTTAGGCACTGGGGAAGGAGGGTGTCGGTATCGGGATTCTGTACACAACTCCTCTCCCTCATTTTGCAGTTTCCTCTGACAAGCGCGACGCTCTCCCTTCTCCGCCAACCTCACAACTGTTATTAGCCGCGTTGTAATAGAGGATATGGAGAGAGCGCGGCTTCCTGAGGGAACAGGACATTGGGCGCATGGTTGCTGCAGTGCTGCCACAAGAATTACTAACATGACTTTTAGCATTTACTTATATAGCGCCAGCATAATCCATTTTACAATGAGGACAGACCAGGCTGAGCTGCACCTTATATAGGGGGTCTGCAGGTACCCGGGGGCTCCCCATCACCAATAACTGGGGCCAGAATAGTAATATGCAGTACCACTTGTGACCACTGGGCAGCGATGAAGAGTTCTCCATTCAATCCAACTATTTATTCCACAATGTATTTATAAACACCGCCGGACACGTATCATAATGCATAGCTGTATACGTTATATACACCATAGATATAGGTAAGATAAAGAAGAAATTGTTCTTTGCAAAATGGGCAGATAGCGTCCATTAAAATCCTTTCATATGATCCCGTGACAAACGCCTGCGTGCTTTCTGCAGAGATTTGTACTTACAATATAGGATTTCATAGTCTCCGCTGTTAGTCATGAAGCAGGAAGTGTCCGTGGCCCAGTCCAGGTGAGTGATGTAGCTGGAGTGACCCTGCGGTAACGAATAAAGTTTAGAAAATCAGCTGTGAAAAATAAACATCCTGATAAAAATAATCCCACCCTGCGGCAGTTATACACAGGTGGGGGGGTTACTCAGCACCTTCATTGCTGGGCAGCAGGATTATGTGCAGACAATACTTTAGCACTAGAAACAAACTGCAGTTTAGGCCTATTTTTCACTCCCAAATTTAATGCCAAAAACCAGGTCCCGTAAAGAGGATAACAGAGAAACGCTACAGGGGGCCACGATTCCCAGACCTGTGCCCAGAAACGCTACAGGGGGCCACGATTCCCAGATCTGTGCCCAGAAACGCTACAGGGGGCCACGATTCCCAGATCTGTGCCCAGAAACACTACAGGGGGCCACGATTCCCAGATCTGTGCCCAGAAACACTACAGGGGGCCACGATTCCCAGATCTGTGCCTAGAAAAACTACAGGGGGCCACGATTCCCAGAACTGTGCCCAGAAACGCTACAGGGGGCCACGATTCCCAGATCTGTGCCCAGAAACGCTACAGGGGGCCACGATTCCCAGAACTGTGCCCAGAAACGCTACAGGGGGCCACGATTCCCAGATCTGTGCCCAGAAACGCTACAGGGGGCCACGATTCCCAGATCTGCGCCCAGAAACGCTACAGGGGGCCACGATTCCCAGATCTGTGCCCAGAAACGCTACAGGGGGCCACGATTCCCAGATCTGTGCCCAGAAACGCTACAGGGGGCCACGATTCCCAGAACTGTGCCCAGAAACGCTACAGGGGGCCACGATTCCCAGATCTGTGTCACGGCATAGAGTGGGATTTGGGAAAATATATTTCAGGATAGTAATCCCTGCGGATGGCGTAGCTTGTGACACGTGGGATTGGCGACTGTACAGTCAACGTAACTCCGTGCCTGGAGCACATACTCACCGTACACTTTCCCACGCGTCTGTACTCTCTTCCTTCCTCCGCCACTTCATACAGGTAAATAAAGTTGTCATGTGACCCAACCGCTAAATACTGACCATCTGCGAGAGAGACAAGACGACCGTGAAATACGGGAGAATCAGACACAGGCGCAGCGACACAAGAAATAGGACTAGGACTTTACCGGGACTGTAACTGGTGACACTGATCTGCTCCCCAGCATCAGAAATGGTGGTCACAATTACATGGGACTGAGTGTCCAGGACGAGGAACCTGTGAGACAGGAGAGAAAAGAGCAAATGGACTGTCACTTAGCGTCGGCACTACAGAGGGCAGGGGCCGTCCCCCAGCTTCGGCACTACACAGGGCAGGGGCCGTCCCCCAGCGTCGGCACTACACAGGGCAGGGGCCGTCCCCCAGCGTCGGCACTACACAGGGCAGGGGCCGTCCCCCAGCGTCGGCACTACACAGGGCAGGGGCCGTCCCCCAGTGTCGGCACTACACAGGGCAGGGGCCCTCCCCCAGCGTCGGCACTACACAGGGCAGGGGCCCTCCCCCAGCGTCGGCACTACACAGGGCAGGGGTACCCTCATTCTATGACTGTTACAGTGGGCAGGACTGTCCCTTCTCATACTGCCCAGGGCACCTTAACATTCTGGGATTCATAACTCCTCCCAATGCCAGCACTGGACTGAGGGATAAGACGGGGCTCCACCTGAGACTCTGGGTTCTCTATTCTGTGTCACCAAGGTTGGAGCTGGGCTGGGACTGCGGATCCTGCCAGCCTCATAGGTCGCGCTACCTTCCAGCCTTCCGGCAGCAGACGTCACACAGCATATGATAAGTAGTCTAAGCGCATGTTCCATCGGGAGCTACCCATAAGCCGGAACACCTTGTGTACCCCATGGACGGGGACTGACTAGTAAGCTGGACCCTACCCTGCTAGGCGAGAACACAGGCAGAGCAGCTGGGATTGGGAAAAGACTCAACATAAGAAGAGAGGAGTCCCTCAGCACCATAACTCTCAGCAGAACCCTGCACCACAGCAGTACTATCCCCGGTCACTGACACTAATAGGGGGGGCACATCTCTCATAGTGTGACTAATATTACTGTATATATAGTGTACAGGGCACCACAGCAGTACTATCCCCGGTCACTGACACTGATAGGGAGCACATCTCTCATAGTGTGACTAATATTACTGTATATATAGTGTACAGGGCACCACAGCAGTACTATCCCCGGTCACTGACACTGATAGGGGGCACATCTCTCATAGTGTGACTAATATTACTGTATATATAGTGTACAGGGCACCACAGCAGTACTATCCCCGGTCACTGACACTGATAGGGGAGCACATCTCTCATAGTGTGACTAATATTACTGTATATATAGTGTACAGGGCACCACAGCAGTACTATCCCCGGTCACTGACACTGATAGGGGGGCACATCTCTCATAGTGTGACTAATATTACTGTATATATAGTGTACAGGGCACCACAGCAGTACTATCCCCGGTCACTGACACTGATAGGGGGCACATCTCTCATAGTGTGACTAATATTACTGTATATATAGTGTACAGGGCACCACAGCAGTACTATCCCCGGTCACTGACACTGATAGGGGAGCACATCTCTCATAGTGTGACTAATATTACTGTATATATAGTGTACAGGGCACCACAGCAGTACTATCCCCGGTCACTGACACTGATAGGGGAGCACATCTCTCATAGTGTGACTAATATTACTGTATATATAGTGTACAGGGCACCACAGCAGTACTATCCCCGGTCACTGACACTGATAGGGGAGCACATCTCTCATAGTGTGACTAATATTACTGTATATATAGTGTACAGGACACCACAGCAGTACTATCCCCGGTCACTGACACTGATAGGGGGGCACATCTCTCATAGTGTGACTAATATTACTGTATATATAGTGTACAGGGCACCACAGCAGTACTATCCCCGGTCACTGACACTGATAGGGGGGCACATCTCTCATAGTGTGACTAATATTACTGTATATATAGTGTACAGGGCACCACAGCAGTACTATCCCCGGTCACTGACACTGATAGGGGAGCACATCTCTCATAGTGTGACTAATATTACTGTATATATAGTGTACAGGGCACCACAGCAGTACTATCCCCGGTCACTGACACTGATAGGGGGGCACATCTCTCATAGTGTGACTAATATTACTGTATATATAGTGTACAGGGCACCACAGCAGTACTATCCGCGGTCTCTGACACTGATAGGGGGAGCACATCTCTCATAGTGTGACTAATATTACTGTATATATAGTGTACAGGGCACCACAGCAGTACTATCCCCGGTCACTGACACTGATAGGGGGACACATCTCTCATAGTGTGACTAATATTACTGTATATATAGTGTACAGGGCACCACAGCAGTACTATCCCCGGTCACTGACACTGATAGGGGGGCACATCTCTCATAGTGTGACTAATATTACTGTATATATAGTGTACAGGGCACCACAGCAGTACTATCCCCGGTCACTGACACTGATAGGGGGCACATCTCTCATAGTGTGACTAATATTACTGTATATATAGTGTACAGGGCACCACAGCAGTACTATCCCCGGTCACTGACACTGATAGGGGGGCACATCTCTCATAGTGTGACTAATATTACTGTATATATAGTGTACAGGGCACCACAGCAGTACTATCCCCGGTCACTGACACTGATAGGGGGCACATCTCTCATAGTGTGACTAATATTACTGTATATATTGTAGTTATTGTTCTTACATAACTATTGTGCGTCTGTGTAACACAGTTATTATTGTACCTTCACTATTGTGTTTCCTGTGTGATCCATGGGACACACAAAGGATCTGGGTACTGTGTGGAATCTATAATCTCTGCCTTTCTCTAGGTAGCGACTCGCAATCAGCAAGAATTACGCGCACATAAACCCGGTATTCTCATCGGTATACAGACGCTAAGTTTAAGTAATACATTTTTTTTTAAAAACACAAGGGCCTGATTCACGCTGTACGCTATTACTTTCTCCACTGTGCTCCCATAACACGCCCACGGAGCGGCCTCTGAGACTGTGGTCATGTGATTGGGAACGCAGACACACCCCTGTGGCTCCCATAACACGCCCACGTAGCGGCCTCTGAGACTGTGGTCATGTGATTGGGAACGCAGACACACCCCTGGGGCTCCCATAACACGCACACGTAGCGGCCTCTGAGACTGTGGTCATGTGATTGGGAACGCAGACACACCCCTGGGGCTCCCATAACACGCACACGGAGCCTTTTTGCATACACTTTTGGCCCATGGACGGCAGTGCTCTGCTCAGGAGCTTACAATCACTGGCACTGCGAAGGCTTTTTGTAACTTTAGTTTGCACGTGCGCAGTGAGACTTTCCACACTGTTATGCGCATACAAAAAACAAAATGGCTGAACTGCGTGAGTACCGGCGTAACATACAGCTCCGAGTCAGACACGATGACATGTAAGGATGACATGTAAGGATGACACGCGTGTTGTATGAATATTGCTTCTCACCTCCCAGTTGTGGTCCCCACTGCTACAACATTGCCAGATGGATGAAAGCCAGCTGCTCGTGCAGAGTCCTAGAGGGACAGGAAGAGGTTATGTCACACTGATGGCACAGAATGTATATAATATATACCTTATTACAGGGTCACACTACACAGGGATGAGGAATCGCACAATAAAATGCCCCACTCAGGCGGTAAAATGGGTGAAACCTGTGTATTAGGGATATAGGTGAAAGCAGAAGAACAGACGGAGGAATAATAAGAATTAGGACAGAGAGTGAGTCTGGCGGAGGAGGACGAGGCTATAGCAGATCACCGGGTAGCAGGGCAGGGATGCTGGATAGCATTCTGGCCAGCAGGTATAACTGGAGGAAGTGGAAGAGAACTGTACACAGGTAACGAGATGGTGCCACGCATGCGCAGTACTTAGGTCAGCGGCCATCTTAGACTAGGGAATGAAGCCTCCCTGGAGGATAAACATGGAGTCTGCACAGTAGTGCTCTCTATTCTATACAATGTAAAGCCTGGTAAGCGATGTAACAAAGCAATGAGGAAGGCAGGTCAGATGCTTGGTGCATAGGGAGAGGAATCAGTAGCAGAGAGAAAGAAGTGATAATATCACTGTATAGGTCATTGGTACGTCCTCATCTCTATACTGTGCCCAGCTATGGAGGCCACATCTCCAGGAGGATACTGATACATTAGAGACTGTACAAAGAAGGGCAACTAAAATGGTGCAAGGCCTACACCGCAAAGCTTACCCGGAAAGCAGGGCCGGTGCTACGGTGTTTGGCGCCCTCCTGCAAACTATTCATTGGCGCCCTCCCTCCCATTTTCCAATAATAGAGCACGACGTAGTCTCACAAGAAAGGGGCGTGGTCACGCAATAGTATCCCCAATTTACATCACACCACAATCTTATTCACATTACACCACTTATAGTGCCCCTTATTCATGTTACAACACACAGTAATGCCCCTTATACACATAATGCCCACAGTGGTAGTGACCCCTATACACATAATGCCCACAGTGGTAGTGCCCCTTATACACACAATGCCCACAGCAGTAGTAACCCCTATACAATGCACCCAGTAGTGCCCCTTATACATGTTACAACACACAGTAATGCCCCTTATACACATAATGCCCACAGTGGTAGTGCCCCTTATACACATAATGCCCACAGTGGATAGAAAATATAATATATATATATATATATATATATATATATATATACACATATACACATGCACACATATACAGTATACTTCGGATAGATAGAAGAATATTCTTACACAGGACTAAGGATGACATTGTGCTTGAGGTCCCCATAAGGTAGATTAGAGGCAGACGCGGCAGCAACACGTCCAGTCCGGCTTCTTATTCAGGTTATAGTAAAACAATGAAATTTAATCTCTATGTTTACATTGTATAAACAAAAAAGTGTATATTACACAAATGTCAAATTGTATTGTGCTTGGCCCACAGAGGTTTTGGGCATGAAATTGGGTGGTAAAGTGGGCACAGGCACAATTTTCACATATAAATAAGTAGCTGTATTGTGCAAAGGGCAAATGTGACAGCGGGGTCACTTACATAAGACACATTTGTAATTTGCGTTGCTCCAAGTGTCACATTTGTTGCCCAAGGCGATATAACTCCTGCACAACTACAGCTTATTATTCAAATGTATAAAATCTCGTGCCTGTGCCCACTCTACCAGCCGATTTCATGCCCAAAACCTTTGTGGACACAGCACAATACAATTGAAGTTTGTGTTTTTGGTTTATACAATGTATAAGTGATTTAATTTAATGTCATTGATTTGATATAACATGTTCTATTCTATGAAGCTAATTTCAGTCCTGTATATATTACACAGACTCAGCCAGACACCATGCACCAGTCTCTCTATGGCACGCACTGGTGATCACACTCCTTACTGGTCTCACCTCCAGGGTGGTGGTCCAGACAGGCTGGTGGTCCTTACTGTTCCAGAGATGAACCAGTTTATCGTAGCCGCAGGTCAGGAAGAGATCAAGAGACGGGTGACAGCAAAGACCCCAGAGTTCATCCGTGTGACCCTGAGGGGAGGAAGGAAGAGTCTCATGTGTGTAGCATGTTCAGTGTTCAGGGTATACACACGGCGTCATATTACCAGAACACGCAGAAGCCACTATTGCCCGGATCCCTGTCCTCTGACATGATGGATACAGGATTTGGGAAGGCTCGGTCAGCATTATGGCCACCCTCAGTCCGTCTATCCGTGCCTCAGCGTGCCGGGCAGACAGACTGCCAGCTGGGCGTCACACACACGTACAGCCAGACTGGAACACGACGACCCTTCATGTATCTCTTGCAGCAATACGGTACCTGTATTAGACAGCTCAGCCCGTTCTCCAGACTGCCGCTCATCACACAGTTCTTTGTGGTCCCCACATACAGAGTCTCTCCTCCGCGCCCCTCCGCAATGGTCCGCACCGGCCCAAAGCATTCCGGAATCTGAAAGGAGAAGTATTAGCATTGGGGCCCTCTTCCTGGACCAGTAAAATCTGAGCCCCCTTCACCATCATCCTCCCATACCCGGGTCTCCCGCACTTTCTTGTAGTTGTGGTCCCAGCGAACGACACGCCCATCCTTGCCGCCTCCAGATAATAGTGTCCCATCTCTACATACACACAGAGCAAAGACTCCGCCATCATGAGCTCCGCACACAGCCTGCGAGATCCTGTGACTGCCTGGAAGAGACCACACGTATGACGGAGTGACCGGTGATCCCTGTGTATTACCCGTGCCCCTGCTTCTGCTCACCTTTACCCCATACATAGAGGTGGCCATTGGAGTCTCCCGTAACCACATCTCCGTTCTCAGCAAACGCCACACACAGGACGTACCGTGGCTTCTCGTGTTTCTGCGGAAGGAAGAAATGACCGGTGAGGCCACGTAGTGCAGCTCGCGTCCAGCCTCATAATCCACCCCGATAGCGCAGACCGCTTCCTGGATCCGGCTAGGAGACGAGGAGCGCAATTCCCACCGATGCCTTCATTTCTCTTGGTGTAGGTGGAGAATTTACATGGAAAGTACATTAAAGGCAATGAGGTACCAGCTCACGGTAATGACTAGTTATGGGCAATGAGGTATCAGCTCACGATAATGAATAGTTATAGGTAATGAGGTATCAGCTCACGGTAATGACTAGTTATAGGCAATGAGGTATCAGCTCACGGTAATGACTAGTTATAGGCAATGAGGTACCAGCTCACGGTAATGACTAGTTATAGGCAATGAGGTACCAGCTCACGGTAATGACTAGTTATAGGCAATGAGGTATCAGCTGACGGTAATGACTAGTTATAGGCAATGAGGTATCAGCTCACGGTAATGACTAGTTATAGGCAATGAGGTATCAGCTCACGGTAATGGCTAGTTATAGGCAATGAGGTATCAGCTGACGGTAATGGCTAGTTATAGGATCTGAGGTATCAGCTGACGGTAATGACTAGTTATAGGCAATGAGGTATCAGCTGACGGTAAGGACTAGTTATAGGCAATGAGGTATCAGCTGACGGTAATGACTAGTTATAGGCAATGAGGTATCAGCTGACGGTAATGACTAGTTATAGGCAATGAGGTATCAGCTGACGGTAATGACTAGTTATAGGCAATGAGGTATCAGCTGACGGTAATGACTAGTTATAGGCAATGAGGTATCAGCTGACGGTAATGACTAGTTATAGGCAATGAGGTATCAGCTGACGGTAATGACTAGTTATAGGCAATGAGGTATCAGCTGACGGTAATGACTAGTTATAGGCAATGAGGTATCAGCTCACGGTAATGACTAGTTATAGGCAATGATGTATCAGCTGACGGTAATGACTAGTTATAGGATCTGAGGTATCAGCTGACGGTAATGATTAGTTATAGGCAATGAGGTATCAGCTGACGGTAATGACTAGTTATAGGATCTGAGGTATCAGCTGACGGTAATGACTAGTTATAGGATCTGAGGTATCAGCTGACGGTAATGACTAGTTATAGGATCTGAGGTATCAGCTGACGGTAATGACTAGTTATAGGATCTGAGGTATCAGCTGACGGTAATGACTAGTTATAGGATCTGAGGTATCAGCTGACGGTAATGACTAGTTATAGGCAATGAGGTATCAGCTGACGGTAATGATTAGTTATAGGCAATGAGGTATCAGCTCACGGTAATGACTAGTTATAGGCAATGAGGTATCAGCTCACGGTAATGACTAGTTATAGGCAATGAGGTATCAGCTCACGGTAAGGACTAGTTATAGGCAATGAGGTATCAGCTGACGGTAAGGACTAGTTATAGGCAATGAGGTATCAGCTGACGGTAAGGACTAGTTATAGGCTCTAAGGTATCAGCTGACGGTAAGGACTAGTTATAGGCTCTGAGGTATCAGCTGACGGTAATGACTAGTTATAGGCAATGAGGTATCAGCTGACGGTAAGGACTAGTTATAGGCAATGAGGTATCAGCTGACGGTAAGGACTAGTTATAGGCTCTAAGGTATCAGCTGACGGTAAGGACTAGTTATAGGCAATGAGGTATCAGCTGACGGTAAGGACTAGTTATAGGCTCTGAGGTATCAGCTGACGGTAATGACTAGTTATAGGCAATGAGGTATCAGCTGACGGTAAGGACTAGTTATAGGATCTGAGGTATCAGCTGACGGTAAGGACTAGTTATAGGCAATGAGGTATCAGCTGACGGTAATGACTAGTTATAGGCTCTGAGGTATCAGCTGACGGTAATGACTAGTTATAGGCAATGAGGTATCAGCTCACGGTAATGACTAGTTATAGGATCTGAGGTATCAGCTGACGGTAATGACTAGTTATAGGCAATGAGGTATCAGCTGACGGTAATGACTAGTTATAGGCAATGAGGTATCAGCTGACGGTAATGACTAGTTATAGGATCTGAGGTATCAGCTGATGGTAATGACTAGTTATAGGATCTGAGGTATCAGCTGACGGTAATGACTAGTTATAGGCAATGAGGTATCAGCTGACGGTAATGACTAGTTATAGGCAATGAGGTATCAGCTGACGGTAATGACTAGTTATAGGATCTGAGGTATCAGCTGATGGTAATGACTAGTTATAGGATCTGAGGTATCAGCTGACGGTAATTACTAGTTATAGGATCTGAGGTATCAGCTGACGGTAAGGACTAGTTATAGGCAATGAGGTATCAGCTGACGGTAATGACTAGTTATAGGATCTGAGGTATCAGCTGATGGTAATGACTAGTTATAGGATCTGAGGTATCAGCTGACGGTAAGGACTAGTTATAGGCAATGAGGTATCAGCTGACGGTAATGACTAGTTATAGGATCTGAGGTATCAGCTGATGGTAATGACTAGTTATAGGATCTGAGGTATCAGCTGACGGTAATGACTAGTTATAGGCAATGAGGTATCAGCTGACGGTAATGACTAGTTATAGGATCTGAGGTATCAGCTGACGGTAAGGACTAGTTATAGGCAATGAGGTATCAGCTGACGGTAATGACTAGTTATAGGATCTGAGGTATCAGCTGATGGTAATGACTAGTTATAGGATCTGAGGTATCAGCTGACGGTAATGACTAGTTATAGGCAATGAGGTATCAGCTGACGGTAATGACTAGTTATAGGCAATGAGGTATCAGCTCACGATAAGGACTAGTTATAGGTAATGATTAGTTATAGGCTTTGATTGCCAATTGTCTGGAAATAAATGAAAGTTAGCCATTATAACTAGCACAATTAAATTATTATATTTATGTAGAATAATACTTCAATCTAGCACTACAAGTCCCAAATTCCTGCTATTTGTCCACATTTCCTTTGCTGTTCCTAACAGTGTATGTAGCCTCAACTTATATAACGTATTACTGGATATTATATCTGTGCAGCAACCTGTATAACATCCCTTACCTGTCCTCCTCCCCATGTACAGCTGTCCCCCCTACATGTCCTCTTCCCCCTGAACAGCAGCCCCCCTACCTGTCGTCCTCATGTACAGCTGTCCCCCCCACATGTCCTCCTCCCTCTGTATAACAAGCCCCTACCCGGCCTCCTCCCTCTGTATAACAAGCCCCTACCCGTCCTCCTCCCTCTGTATAACAAGCCCCTACCCGGCCTCCTCCCTCTGTATAACAAGCCCCTACCCGTCCTCCTCCCTCTGTATAACAAGCCCCTAACTGTCCTCCTCCCTCTGTATAACTAGCCCCTACCCGTCCTCCTCCCTCTGTATAACAAGCCCCTACCCGTCCTCCTCCCTCTGTATAACAAGCCCCTACCCGTCCTCCTCCCTCTGTATAACAAGCCCCTACCCGTCCTCCTCCCTCTGTATAACAAGCCCCTACCCGTCCTCCTCCCTCTGTATAACAAGCCCCTACCCGTCCTCCTCCCTCTGTATAACAAGCCCCTACCCGTCCTCCTCCCTCTGTATAACAAGCCCCTACCCGTCCTCCTCCCTCTGTATAACAAGCCCCTACCCGTCCTCCTCCCTCTGTATAACAAGCCCATACCTGTCCTCCTCCCTCTGTATAACAAGGCCATACCCGTCCTCCTCCCTCTGTATAACAAGCCCCTACCCGTCCTCCTCCCTCTGTATAACAAGCCCATACCTGTCCTCCTCCCTCTGTACAACAAGCCCCTACCCGTCCTCCTCCCTCTGTATAACAAGCCCATACCCGTCCTCCTCCCTCTGTATAACAAACCCATACCCGTCCTCAGTAAGTGCCCCCATATAGCAGCTGATTGATATCTCACCTCAAACACCCCCTGTCTCTTGCTTAATGTGGCCGTTCCGGCTGTGGCCCCGGCAGCGCCCTCCAGGCTCCAGTAATACAGCTGGGATTTGCCGCAGGTGATGATCAGGTTGGGTTCTGTGTGGTGAAAGATGGCGGCGAGCACAGGTTCGGTGGAACACTGGTAACGGAGGAGGTGGCAGCGTTAGCGCTCATGTGTCCGCCGTATGGACCCGGCCATTACTGGGCAATTCTCTCACCTTAACTTCCGTCACCTTCACCTCGCGCTGCCATTGCCATACCGACAAGACGTGGTCTCCGGACTCATCGCACGCACACAGGAGGCTCCCGCCGTCCTGCAAGGAGGGCACAGATTACAGGAGGGCGCAATGCCCCAGGGCACCACTACATACTGTAACCCCTGTTTGTGTAGGGTAAGTGCCCACACCCACGCTGTATATGGCAGTAAAGCACAGTGCGGCCTGGGGGGACCCAATATATCTAATGTATATTACTGTAACCCCTTCCCATCAGGTGACATAGAATTATATAGATATACCTCAGGTGATACATTGATGCGATAAGTTTATTATCATTCAGGATATAGATGCGCTATACGCATAACATAAAGGAACAGATTAATGAATAAAATGGTAGGTAGGTCCCTTTATCCCTCTGACAATTTGAAGTTCTTCTAAATATCTTAACATAAGACTAATAATAAATTCAGCACTTATATATGGGATCGCTGCATAGCGTCACGTTTATACCAACACATTACTCTACTAACCCCTTCACTAAAGCGACAATATTCGCTTATCATACAGTATTTCCTCCGGTCCAACATACGATTAACACAAAGTATAAGCAGGGAAGTGTAAATATAGTATAACAATCAGTAGCGGTCCTGCGCCATTTTAAGGTGCGTATCCACTACACGGAATTGTGCAATCGTTCATCATACTGTGCAGCGGATAATGTGCCCACACTAAATGATGTGTCGCTCAGTGTAGATCCCTCCCTCATCCCCGAGCGTGCACAGCCTGACGATATTTGCAGATTGACCTGAATGTTCACTGCACGATTAATGAACGATTGAACAATAACGATGTCGTAATCGTTGATTTTTATCGTGTAGTGGATATGCGCAAGGTGAAGCTCTAGCTACAGGTGCTCCCCCAAATCACTATAATGGTCTCCGCTACGGTAAGTCTACAGGAGGGTTCAGGACTCTGCCTTCTGTTAGTACATTTTATCTATAGATCTAACTGTCTACCTGGTCCCAGTTCCATGTACATCCACTCAGTCTCTGCTATATCTCCCCCACAGTAACGGAGCCTCCATTGCTTAATGAATGAGACATAAATAGTCTGTAATGTAACTTTCCTATACTGCTGGCTGAGAGACAATAGAATAAAGGTATAGGCTCTCTGCTCGGAATCGGAATAAAATACCGCCGGCGGTTTGATTCCCGGCAGCGGCAGCCCGACAGCGCTGGAAATCCGGATCGTTGTAAGGTAAGTAATCACTAACCTAACCCCCCTAACCCTAACCCTCCTTGGGGAGGAGGGTAGGGTTAGGCACCCCCCAGGGGGACTTAAGTTTAGGCACCTGAGAAGGGGGGGTTAACGTTAGGCACTTACAGGGGGGATTAGGGTTAGACAGTTTTTTTTATTTTTTGGGGGGGGCAGGTCAGGGTTAGGCACTTAGGGGTGCCTAACCCTGACCTCCACCCCAAGTGCCTAACCCTAATCCCCCTGTAAGTGCCTAACGTTAACCCCCCCTTCTCAGGTGCCTAAACCTAAGTCCCACCGAGAGGGTGCCTAACCCTAACCCTCCCTCCCCCTAGCCTAACCCTAACCCTCCCTCCCCCTAGCCTAACCCTAAGTCCCCCCCGGGTGCGGTAAACCTAACCCTCCACCCCCGCGGCTGTCCGTTCACGGCGCCTGGCATCGCTTCGATTGGGATGCCGGGCGCCGGTCTCCCGGCGTTGGTGAAATGAGATGTAGATGCCGGGCATTTCACCCTTGCCGGGATATGACAGTCGGGAAGCCGGCTGTCGGTATAATGTTAGCCAACTTCCCGATTGCATCCCCTCTGCTCACCACCTCCAGGAGTGATAGTCTAGCTGCAAGGACTTGTATAGCAGAGAGCCTCTTCCCTGAGATGCCTAACCAGCTCCATACGATGGCCTGCGTCACTGAGATGCCCGTCTCCCATCACATAACCAGCTCCATCTCCATACGAGGGCCGGCTTCCCTGAAGGCACTGCCCTGTCAGACACACAGCATTTTTTGAGTCAGACGGTCCCTGGATCCACGGGTGACATCGCCCGCTGGAGCACACACACTAATGCTGGCACGGTCACAACAGATCCCGGACCATTCCAGGTATCAGCTGCTCCACACCTCCGGTCCCTGCCACCACCAATTATTTTGATCCTTAGCGATCCCTGGGGCATCGGAAAACCACCAGCACTGGAAGTGGACCCGGAAGCTGACAGTTACCTCTCCTGTGACGGTATTTGGTCCCCGCTCTGTCCGTGCGGGGCCCATCCAACTACCTCATGTGTCCCCTCCTGATCTCTCTATAGTGTGCTGAATGAGATGGTGTAAATCCCTCTCTCTGGGAATGAGATTCACCTTGTACACTAAGTGACACCGTGCACATACATCTATACATACTAGGGGTGAGCGGGTTCGGATTTCTGAAATCCGAACCCCCCCGATCCGAGGCCGATCCAAGTCAGGCTCGGATCTGAAATCGAGGCAAAACGTCATCATCCCGCCTTCCGGGTCTCGCAGG
>JAUIMM010002100.1:0-34415 GCA_031769625.1 Taudactylus pleione
TATAGTGGTATAAAGTATAGAATATGGTGTATAGAGGTACGTAGTATAGAATATGGTGTATAGATGTACATAGAATAAAATATGGTGTATAGTGGTACATAGTCTAGAATATGGTGTATAGTGGTACAAAATATAGAATGTCGTGTACAGCTGTATAGTGGTACATAGTATAGAATATGGTGTAGAGCTGTATAGTGGTATATAGTATACAACAGTGTGTACAGTGGTATATAGTATAGAATATAGTGTATAGCTGTACAGTGGTGCATAGTATAGAGTATTGTGTATAGTGATACATAGCATATAATATGGTGTAGAGATGTATAGTGGTACATATTATAGAATATGGTGTATAGTGGTATATAGTACAGAATGTGGTGTAGAGCTGTATAGTGGTACATAGTATAGAATATGGTGTATATTGCTACATAGTATAGAATATGGTGTATAGTGGTACATAGTATATAATGTGGTGTAAAGTGATACATAGTTTAGAATATGGTGTATAGTGGTATATAATATAGAATATGATGTAGAGATGTATTGTGGTACATAGTATAGAATATGGTGTTTAGTGGTACATAGTATAGAATATGGTGTATAGCACATAGTATAGAATGTGTTGTATAGTGGTACATAGAATAAAATATGGTGTATAGCGGTATATAGTATAGAATATGGTATATAGTGGTAAATAGTATAGAATATGGTGTATTGTGGTACATAGTATAGAATATGGTGTATTGTGGTACACAGTATAGAATATGGTGTATAGAGGTACATAGTATAGAATATGGTGTATAGAGGTACATAGTATAGAATATGGTGTATAGTGGTACATAGTATAGAATGTGGTGTATAGTGGTATAGACTATAAATTATGGTGTATTGAGGTACATAGTATAGAATATGGTGTATAGTGGTACAAAGTATAGAATGTGGTGTAGAGCTGTATAGTGGTACATAGTATAGAATATGGTGTATAGTGGTACGTAGTCTAGAATGTGGTGTATAGAGGTACATAGTATAGAATATGGTGTGCAGTGGTACATAGAATAGAATGTGGTGTAGAGCTGTCTAGTGGTATATAATATGGAATGAGGTGTATAGTGTTAAATTTTATAGAATATGGTGTATAGTGGTACATAGTATTGAATGTGGTGTATAGTAGTACATAGTATAGAATGTGGTATACAGCTATATAGTGGTACATAGTATAGAATATGGTGTAGAGGTGAATAGTGGTACATAGTTTAGAATATGGTGTATAGTGGTATATAGTATAGAATATGGTGTAGAGCTGTATAGTGGTTCATAGTATAGAAAATGGTGTATAGTTGTACATAGTATAGAATATGGGGTGAGATATATAGTTGTTTATAGTATAGAATATGGTTTATAGTGGTACATAGTATAGAATATGGTGTATAGTGGTATAAAGTATAGAATATGGTGTATAGAGGTACGTAGTATAGAATATGGTGTATAGATGTACATAGAATAAAATATGGTGTATAGTGGTACATAGTCTAGAATATGGTGTATAGTGGTACAAAATATAGAATGTCGTGTACAGCTGTATAGTGGTACATAGTATAGAATATGGTGTAGAGCTGTATAGTGGTACATAGTATACAACAGTGTGTACAGTGGTATATAGTATAGAATATAGTGTATAGCTGTACAGTGGTGCATAGTATAGAGTATTGTGTATAGTGATACATAGCATATAATATGGTGTAGAGATGTATAGTGGTACATATTATAGAATATGGTGTATAGTGGTATATAGTACAGAATGTGGTGTAGAGCTGTATAGTGGTACATAGTATAGAATATGTTGTATATTGCTACATAGTATAGAATATGGTGTATAGTGGTACATAGTATATAATGTGGTGTAAAGTGATACATAGTTTAGAATATGGTGTATAGTGGTATATAATATAGAATATGATGTAGAGATGTATTGTGGTACATAGTATAGAATATGGTGTTTAGTGGTACATAGTATAGAATATGGTGTATAGCACATAGTATAGAATAAGTTGTATAGTGGTACATTGTATAGAATATGGGGTAGAGCTGTATAGTGGTATATAGTATAGAATATGGTGTATAGTGGTACATAGTATAGAAAATGGTGTATAGAGGTATATAGTATAGAATATGGTGTATAGTGGTACATAGTATAGAATATGGTGTATAGTGGTACATAGTATATGGTGTATTGTGGTACATTGTATAGAATGTTGTGTAGAGCTGTATAGTTATTCATAGTATAGAATATGGTGTATAGTGGTACATAGTATAGAATGTGATGAAGAGCTGTATAGTGGTACATAGTATAGAATATGTTGTATAGTGGTACATAGTATAGAATGTGGTGTAGACCTGTATAATGGTACATAGTATAAAATGTGGTATAGAGCTGTATAGTGGTATATAGTATAGAATGTGGTGTATAGTGATACATAGTATAGAAATAGGTGTATAGTGGTATATAGTATAGAATGTCATTTATAGTGGTACATAGTATAGAATATGGTGTATAGTGGTATATAGTATAGAACATGGTGTAGAGCTGAATATTGGTACATAGTATAGAATGTGGTGTATAGTAGTATATAGTATAGAATATGGTGTAGAGCTGTATAGTGGTACATAGTATAGAATGTGGTACAGAGCTGTATAGTGGTACATGGCATAGAATATGGGGTAGAGCTATTAAGTGGTATATAGTATAGAATATGGTGTAAAGTGGTACATAGTCTAGAATATGTTGCATAGAGGTACATTGTACAGAATATGGTGTAGAGAGGTACAAAGTATAGAATATGGTGTATAGTGGTAAATAATATAGAATGTGATGTAGAGCTGTATAGTGGTACATAGTATAGAATATGGTGTTTAGTGGTACATAGTATAGAATATGGTGTATAGCACATAGTATAGAATAAGTTGTATAGTAGTACATGGTATAGAATATGGGGTAGAGCTGTATAGTGTTATATAGTATAGAATATGGTGTATAGTTGTACATAGTATAGAATATGGTGTATTGAGGTACATAGTATAGAATATGGTGTATAGTGGTACATAGTATAGAATATGGTGTAAAGTGGTACATAGTATATGGTGTATTGTGGTACATTGTATAGAATGTTGTGTAGAGCTTTATATTTATTCATAGTATAGAATATGGTGTATAGTGGTACATAGTATAGAATGTGATGAAGAGCTGTATAGTGGTACATAGTATAGAATATGTTGTATAGTGGTACATAGTATAGAATGTGGTGTAAAGCTGTATAGTGGTACATAGTATAGAATGTGGTGTATAGTGCTACATACTATAGAATATGGTGTATAGAGGTATTTAGTATAGAATGTGGTCTATAGTAGTATATAGTATAGAATGTGTTGTAGAGTTTTATAGTGGTACATAGCATAGAATATAGTGTAGAGGTTTATAGTGGTACATAGTATAGAATATGGTGTATAGTGGTAAATAGTATAGAATATAGTGTATAGTGGTACGTAGTCTAGAATGTGGTGTATAGAGGTACATAGTATAGAATATGGTGTGCAGTGGTACATAGTATAGAATGTGGTGTAGAGCTGTATAGTGGTATATAATATAGAAAGAGGTGTATAGTGTTACATTTTATAGAATATGGTGTATAGTGGTACATAGTATAGAATGTGGTGTATAGTAGTATATAGTATAGAATATGGTGTAGAGCTGTATAGTGGTACATAGTATAGAATGTGGTATACAGCTGTATAGTGGTACATAGTATAGAATAAGGTGTAGAGGTGAATAGTGGTACATAGTTTAGAATATGGTGTAGAGTGGTATATAGTATAGAATATGGTGTAGAGCTGTATAGTGGTTCATAGTATAGAAAATGGTGTATAGTAGTACATAGTATAGAATATGGGGTGAGATATATAGTTGTTTATAGTATAGAATATGGTTTATAGTGGTACATAGTATAGAATATGGTGTATAGTGGTATAAAGTATAGAATATGGTGTATAGAGGTACATAGTATAAAATATGGTGTATAGATGTACATAGTATAAAATATGGTGTATAGTGGTACATAGTATAGAATATGGTGTATAGTGGTATAAAGTATAGAATATGGTGTATAGAGGTACGTAATATAAAATATGGTGTATAGATGTACATAGTATAAAATATGGTGTATAGTGGTACATAGTCTAGAATATGGTGTATAGTGGTACAAAATGTAGAATGTGTTGTACAGCTGTATAGTGGTACATAGTATAGAATATGGTGTAGAGCTGTATAGTGGTACATAGTATACAACAGTGTGTATAGTGGTATATAGTATAGAATATAGTGTATAGCTGTACAGTGGTGCATAGTATAGAGTATTGTGTATAGTGATACATAGCATATAATATGGTGTAGAGATGTATAGTGGTACATATTATAGAATATGGTGTATAGTGGTATATAGTACAGAATGTGGTGTAGAGCTGTATAGTGGTACATAGTATAGAATATGGTGTATAGTGCTACATAGTATAGAATATGGTGTATAGTGGTACATAGTGTATAATGTGGTGTAAAGTGGTACATAGTATAGAATATGGTGTATAGTGGTATATAATATAGAATATGATGTAGAGCTGTATTGTGGTACATAGTATAGAATATGGTGTTTAGTGGTACATAGTATAGAATATGGTGTATAGCACATAGTATAGAATAAGTTGTATAGTAGTACATGGTATAGAATATGGGGTAGAGCTGTATAGTGTTATATAGTATAGAATATGGTGTATAGTTGTACATAGTATAGAATATGGTGTATTGAGATACATAGTATAGAATATGGTGTATAGTGGTACATAGTATAGAATATGGTGTATAGTGGTACATAGTATATGGTGTATTGTGGTACATTGTATAGAATGTTGTGTAGAGCTTTATAGTTATTCATAGTATAGAATATGGTGTATAGTGGTACATAGTATAGAATGTGATGAAGAGCTGTATAGTGGTACATAGTATAGAATATGTTGTATAGTGGTACATAGTATAGAATATGGTGTAAAGCTGTATAGTGGTACATAGTATAGAATGTGGTGTATAGTGCTACATACTATAGAATATGGTGTATAGAGGTATTTAGTATAGAATGTGGTCTATAGTAGTATATAGTATAGAATGTGTTGTAGAGTTTTATAGTGGTACATAGCATAGAATATAGTGTAGAGGTTTATAGTGGTACATAGTATAGAATATGGTGTATAGTGGTAAATAGTATAGAATATGGTGTGCAGTGGTACATAGTATAGAATGTGGTGTAGAGCTGTATAGTGGTATATAATATAGAAAGAGGTGTATAGTGTTACATTTTATAGAATATGGTGTATAGTGGTACATAGTATAGAATGTGGTGTATAGTAGTATATAGTATAGAATATGGTGTAGAGCTGTATAGTGGTACATAGTATAGAATGTGGTATACAGCTGTATAGTGGTACATAGTATAGAATAAGGTGTAGAGGTGAATAGTGGTACATAATTTAGAATATGGTGTAGAGTGGTATATAGTATAGAATATGGTGTAGAGCTGTATAATGGTTCATAGTATAGAAAATGGTGTATAGTAGTACATAGTATAGAATATGGGGTGAGATATATAGTTGTTTATAGTATAGAATATGGTTTATAGTGGTACATAGTATAGAATATGGTGTATAGTGGTATAAAGTATAGAATATGGTGTATAGAGGTACGTAGTATAAAATATGGTGTATAGATGTACATAGTATAAAATATGGTGTATAGTGGTACATAGTCTAGAATATGGTGTATAGTGGTACAAAATATAGAATGTGTTGTACAGCTGTATAGTGGTACATAGTATAGAATATGGTGTAGAGCTGTATAGTGGTACATAGTATACAACAGTGTGTATAGTGGTATATAGTATAGAATATAGTGTATAGCTGTACAGTGGTGCATAGTATAGAGTATTGTGTATAGTGATACATAGCATATAATATGGTGTAGAGATGTATAGTGGTACATATTATAGAATATGGTGTATAGTGGTATATAGTACAGAATGTGGTGTAGAGCTGTATAGTGGTACATAGTATAGAATATGGTGTATAGTGCTACATAGTATAGAATATGGTGTATAGTGGTACATAGTATATAATGTGGTGTAAAGTGGTACATAGTATAGAATATGGTGTATAGTGGTATATAATATAGAATATGATGTAGAGCTGTATTGTGGTACATAGTATAGAATATGGTGTTTAGTGGTACATAGTATAGAATATGGTGTATAGCACATAGTATAGAATAAGTTGTATAGTAGTACATGGTATAGAATATGGGGTAGAGCTGTATAGTGTTATATAGTATAGAATATGGTGTATAGTTGTACATAGTATAGAATATGGTGTATTGAGGTACATAGTATAGAATATGGTGTATAGTGGTACATAGTATAGAATATGGTGTATAGTGGTACATAGTATATGGTGTATTGTGGTACATTGTATAGAATGTTGTGTAGAGCTTTATAGTTATTCATAGTATAGAATATGGTGTATAGTGGTACATAGTATAGAATGTGATGAAGAGCTGTATAGTGGTACATAGTATAGAATATGTTGTATAGTGGTACATAGTATAGAATGTGGTGTAGAGCTGTATAATGGTACATAGTATAAAATGTGGTATAGAGCTGTATAGTGGTATATAGTATAGAATGTGGTGTATAGTGATACATAGTATAGAATAAGGTGTATAGTGGTATAGAGTATAGAATGTCATTTATAGTGGTACATAGTATAGAATATGGTGTATAGTGGTATATAGTATAGAACATGGTGTAGAGCTGAATATTGGTACATAGTATAAAATATGGTGTAGAGCTGTATAGTGGTTCATAGAATAGTATGAGGTTTATAGTGTTACATAGTATAGAATATGGTTTATAGTAGTATATAGTATAGAATATGGTGTAGAGCTGTATAGTGGTACATAGTATAGAATGTGGTACAGAGCTGTATAGTGGTACATGGCATAGAATATGGGGTAGAGCTTTTAAGTGGTATATAGTATAGAATATGGTGTAAAGTGGTACATAGTCTAGAATATGTTGCATAGAGGTACATAGTACAGAATATGGTGTAGAGAGGTACAAAGTATAGAATATGGTGTATAGTGGTAAATAATATAGAATGTGATGTAGAGCTGTATAGTGGTACATAGTATAGAATATGATGTATAGTGGTACATAGTATAGAATGTGGTGTAGAGCTCTATAATGGTACATAGTATTGAATTTGATATAGAGCTGTATAGTGGTACATAGTATAGAATAAGGTGTATAGTCGTATATAGTATAGAATATGGTATAGAACTGTATAGTGGTATATAGTATAGAATATGTTGTATAGAGGTACACAGTATAGAATATGGTGTATAGTGGTACATAGTATAGAATATGGTGTATAGTAGTACATAGCATAGAATGTGGTGTATAGTGGTACATAGTATAGAATATGGTGTATAGTGGTACTTAGTTTAGAATATGGTGTATAGTGGTACATAGCATAGAATGTGGTGTATAGTGGTACATAGTATAGAACATGGTGTAGAGCTGTATAGTGGTACATAGTATAGAATATGGTGTAAATCTGTATAGTGGTACATAATATAGAATATGGTGTATAGTTTGTGGTACATAGCATAAAATATGGTGTAGAGCTGTATAGTGGTACATAGTATAGAATATGGTGTATAGTGATACATAGTATAGAATATGGTGTATAGTATTACATGGTATAGATTACGGGGTAGAGCTGTATAGTTGTATATAGTATAGAATATGGTGTATAGTGGTACATAGTATAGAATATTGTGTATAGAGGTACAGAGCATAGAATATGGTGTATAGTGGTACATAGTACAGAATATGGTGTATAGTGGTACATAGAATATGGTGTATTGTGGTACATTGTATAGAATGTGGTTAAAAGCTGCATAGTGGTACATAGTATAGAATATGGTGTATAGTGGTACATAGTATAGAATGTGATGAAGAGCTGTATAGTGGTACATTGTATAGAATATGTTGTATAGTGGTACATAGTATAGAATGTGGTGTAGAGCTGTATAATGGTACATAGTATAGAATGTGGTATAGAGCTGTATAGTGGTACATAGTATAGAATGTGGTACAGAGCTGTATAGTGGTACATGGCATAGAATATGGGGTAGAGCTGTTAAGTGGTATATAGTATAGAGTATGGTGTAAAGTGCTACATAGTCTAGAATATGTTGTATAGTGGTATATAGTATAGAATATGGTGTATAGTGGTACATAGTATAGAATATGGTGTATAGTGGTACATAGTATAGAATACGGTGTATAGTGGTACATAGTATAGAATGTTATTGATAGTGGTACATAGTATAGAATATGGTGTATAGTGGTATATAGTCTAGAACATGGTGTAGAGCTGTATAGTGTTACATAGTATAGAATATGGTTTATAGTGGTACATAGTATAGAATGTGGTGTATAGTAGTATATAGTATAGAATATGGTGTAGAGCAGTACAGTGGTACATAGTATAGAATATGGTGTATAGTTGTATATAGTATAGAATTTGGTGTAGAGCTGTATAGTGGTACATAGTACAGAATATGGTGTATAATGGTACACAGTATAGAATATGGTGTATAGAGGTACATAGTATAGAATATGGTGTATAGTGGTACATAGTATAGAATGTGGTGTATAGTGGTATATAGTGCTACATAGTTTAGAATGTGGTGTAGTGGTACATAGTATAGAATGTGGTGTATAGTGGTATATGGTGTAGAGCAGTATAGTGTTACATAGTGTAGAATGTGGTGTATAGTAGTACATAGTATAGAATACGGTGTCGAGCTGTATATTAGTACATAGTATAGAATATGGTGTAGTGTTGTAGAGTGGTACATAGTATAGAATATGGTGTAGAGCTGTATAGTGGTACATAGTATAGAAAATGGTGTATAGTGGTACATAGTATAGAATGTGGTGTAAAGTGGTACATAGTATAGAATGTGGTGTATAGTGGTACATAGTATGTAATATGGTGTATAGAGGTACATAGTATAGAATATGGTGTATAGTGTTACATAGTCTAGAATATGGTGTATAGTGGTACACAGAATATGATGTATAGCGGTACATAGTATAGAATGTGGTGTAGAGCCGAATAGTGGTACATAGTATAGAATATGGTGTATAGTGGTACATAGTATATAATATGGTGTAGAGCTGTATAGTGGTACATAGTATAGAATGTGGTGTATAGTGTTACATACTATCGAATATGGTGTATAGAGGTATTTAGTATAGAATGTGGTCTATAGTAGTATATAGTATAGAATGTGTTGTAGAGCTTTATAGTGGTACATAGCATAGAATATAGTGTAGAGGTTTATAGTGGTACATAGTATAGAATATGGTGTATAGTGGTAAATAGTATAGAATATGGTGTAGAGCTTTATAGTGGTTCATAGTATAGAATATGGTGTATAGTGGTACATAGTACAGAATATGGGATAGAGCTGTATAGTTGTATATCATATAGAATATGGTGTATAGTTGTACATTGTATAGAATATGGTTAATAGTGGTATATAGTATAGAATATGGTGTATAGAGGTAAATAGTATAGTATATGGTGTATAGTGGTACATAGTATAGAATGTGGTGAAGAGCTGTATAATGGTACATAGTATAGGATGTGGTGTATAGTGGTATATAGTATAGAATATGGTGTATAGAGGTACATAGTATAGAATATGGTGTATAGTAGTACATAGTCTAGAATGTGGTGTATAGTGGTATATAGTATAGAATGTGGTGTAGAGCTGTATAGTGGTACATCATATAGAATATGGTGTATAGTGGTACATAGTATAGAATATGGTGTATACAGGTACATAGTATAGAATATGGGGTATAGTGGTACATAGTATAGAATGCAGTGTATAGTGGTACATAGTGGTACATAGTTTAGAATGTGGTGTAGTGGTACATAGTATAGAATGTGGTGTATAGTGGTACATAGTATGTAATATGGTGTATAGAGGTACATAGTATAGAATATGGTGTATAGTGTTACATAGTCTAGAATATGGTGTATAGTGGTACACAGAATATGATGTATAGCGGTACATAGTATAGAATGTGGTGTAGAGCTGAATAGTGGTACATAGTATAGAATATGGTGTATAGTGGTACATAGTATAGAATATGGTGTAAACTGTATAGTGTTACATAGTATAGAATGTGGTGTATAGTGCTACATACTATAGAATATGGAGTATAGTGGTATTTAGTATAGAATGTGGTCTATAGTAGTATATAGTATAGAATGTGTTGTAGAGCTTTATAGTGGTACATAGCATAGAATATAGTGTAGAGGTTTATAGTGGTACATAGTAAAGAATATGGTGTAAAGCTGTATAGTGGTTCATAGTATAGAATAATGTGTATAGTGGTATATACATAGTACAGAATATGGGGTAGAGCTGTATAGTTGTATATCATATAGAATACGGTGTATAGTTGTACATTGTATAGAATAGGGTTAATAGTGGTATATAGTATAGAATATGGTGTATAGAGGTAAATAGTATAGAATATGGTGTATAGTGGTACATAGTATAGAATGTGGTGAAGAGCTGTATAATGGTACATAGTATAGGATGTGGTGTATAGTGGTATATAGTATAGAATATGGTGTATAGAGGTACATAGTATACAATATGGTGTATAGTAGTACATTGTCTAGAATGTGGTGTATAGTGGTATATAATATAGAATGTGGTGTAGAGCTGTATAGTGGTACATCGTATAGAATATGGTGTATAGTGGTACATAGTATAGAATATGGTGTATAGAGATACATAGTATAGAATATGGGGTATAGTGGTACATAGTATAGAATGCAGTGTATAGTGGTACATAGTGGTACATAGTTTAGAATGTGGTGTAGTGGTACATAGTATAGAATGTGGTGTAAAGTGGTGTATGGTGTAGAGCTGTATAGTGGTACATAGTATAGAATGCGGTGTATAGTAGTACATAGTATAGAATACGGTGTAGAGCTGTATAGTAGTACATAGTATAGAATATGGTGTGTAGAGGTACATAGTATAGAAGGTGTTGTAGAGCTGTATAGTGGTACATAGTATAGAATATGGTGTATAGTGGTACATAGTATAGAATATGGTGTATAGAGGAATATAGTATAGAATGTGGTGTAGAGATGTATAGTGGTACATAGTATAGAATATGGTGTATTGTGGTACATTGTATAGAATATGGTGTATAGTGGTACAGAGTATAGAATATGGTGTATAGAGGTACATAGTATAGAATATGGTGTATAGTGCTACATAGTATAGAATGTGTTGTATAGTGGTACATAGTATAAAATATGGTGTATAGTGGTATATAGTATAGAATATGGTATATAGTGGTAAACAGTATATGATATGGTGTATTGTGGTACATAGTATAGAATATGGTGTATAGTGGTACACAGTATAGAATATGGTGTATAGAAGTACATGGTATAGAATATGGTGAATAGTGGTACATAGTATAGAATATGGTGTATAGTGCGACATAGTATAGAATGTGGTGTGTAGTGGTACATAGTATAAATTATGGTGTATAGAGTTACATAGTTTAGAATATGGTGTATAGTGGTACATAGTCTAGAATGTGGTGTATAGTGGTACATAGAATATGGTGTATAGTGGTACATAGTATAGAATGTGGTGTAGAGCTGTAAAGTGGTACATAGTATAGAATATGGTGTATAGTGGTACGTAGTATAGAATGTGGTGTAGAGCTGTATAATAGTTCATAGTATAGAATGTGGTGTATAGTGGTACATAGTATAGAATGTGATTTAGAGCTGTATAATGGTACATAGTATAGAATATGGTGTATAGTGGTACATAGTCTAGAATGTTGTGTATAGTGGTACATAGTATAGAATATGGTGTACAGTGGTACATAGTATATATTGTGGTGTAGAGCTGTATAATGGTACATAGTATAGAATGTGGTGTATAGTGTTACATTTTATAGAATATTGTGAATAGGGTTACAAAGTATAGAATGTGGTGAATAGTAGTATATAGTAAAGAATATGGTGTAGAGCTGTATAGTGGTACATAGTATTGAATGTGGTATACAGCTGTATAGTGGTACATAGTATAGAATATGGTGTAGAGGTGAATAGTGGTACATAGTATAGAATATGGTGTATAGTGGTATATAGTATAGAATATGTTGTAGAGCTATATAGTGGTTCATAGTATAGAAAATGGTGTATAGTAGTACATAGTATAGAATATGGGGTGAGCTATATAGTTGTTTATAGTATAGAATATGGTTTATAGTGGTACATAGTTTAGAATATGGTGTATAGTGGTATATAGTATAGAATATGGTGTATAGAGGTACATAGTATAGAATATGGTGTATAGATGTACATAGTATAGAATATGGTGTTTTAGTGGTACATAATCTAGAATATGGTGTAGAGCTGTATAGTGGTACATAGAATAGAATATGGTGTAGAGCTGTATAGTGGTACATAGTATACAATAGGGTGTATAGTGGTATATAGTATAAAATATGGTGTATAGCTGTACAGTGGTGCACAGTATAGAGTATTGTGTACAGTGATACATAGCATAGAATATGGTGTAGAGATGTATAGTGGTACATAGTATAGAATGTGGTGTAGAGCTGTATAGTGGTACATAGTATAGAATATGGTGTGTAGAGGGACATAGTATAGAATGTGTTGTAGAGCTGTATAGTGGTACATAGTATAGAATATGGTGTATTGTTGTACATAGTATAGAATATGGTTTATAGAGAAACATAGTATAGAATGTAGTGTAGAGATGTATAGTGGTAGATAGTATAGAATATGGTGTATTGTGGTACATTGTATAGAATATGGGGTATAGTGGTACATAGTATAGAATATGGTGTACAGAGGTACATAGTATAGAATATGGTGTATAGTGCTACATAGTATAGAATGTGTTGTATATTGGTACATAGTATAAAATATGGTGTTAAGCGGTATATAGTATAGAATATGGTATATAGTGGTAAATAGTATAGAATATGGTGTATTGTGGTACATAGTATAGAATATGGTGTATAGTGGTACACAGTATAGAATATGGTGTATAGAGGTACATAGTATAGAATATGGTGTATAGTGGTACATAGTATAGAATATGGTGTATAGTGCTACATAGTACAGAATGTGGTGTGTAGTGGTACATAGTATAAATTATGGTGTATAGAGGTACATAGTATAGAATATGGGGTATAGTGGTACATAGTCTAGAATGTGGTGTATAGTGGTACATAGTATAGAATGTGGTGTAAAGCTGTATACTGGTACATAGTATAGAATATGGTGTATAGTGGTGCATAGTATAGAATGTGGTGTAGAGCTATATAATGGTACATAGTATAGAATGTGGTGTATAGTGGTGCATAGTATAGAATGTGATTTAGAGCTGTATAATGGTACATAGTATAGAATATGGTGTATAGTGGTAGATAGTCTAGAATGTGGTGTATAGTGGTACATAGTATAGAATATAGTGTACAGTGGTACATAGTATAGAATGTGGTGTAGAGCTGTATAGTGGTACATAGTATATATTGTGGTGTAGAGCTGTATAATGGTACATAGTATAGAATGTGGTGTATAGTAGTATATAGTATAGAATATGGTGTAGAGCTGTATAGTGGTACATAGTATAGAATGTGGTATACAGCTGTATAGTGGTACATAGTATAGAATATGGTGTAGAGGTGAATAGTGGTTCATAGTATAGAAAATGGTGTATAGTAGTACATAGTATAGAATATGGTGTATAGTGGTATATAGTATAGAATATGGTGTAGAGCTATATAGTGGTTCATAGTATAGAAAATGGTGTATAGTAGTACATAGTATAGAATATGGGGTGAGCTATATAGTTGTTTATAGTATAGAATATGGTTTATAGTGGTACATAGTTTAGAATATGGTGCATAGTGGTATATAGTATAGAATATGGTGTACAGAGGTACATAGTATAGAATATGGTGTATAGATGTACATAGTATAGAATATGGTATATAGTGGTACATAGTCTAGAATATGGTGTAGAGCTGTATAGTGGTACATAGAATAGAATATGGTGTACAGCAGTATAGTGGTACATAGTATACAATAGGGTGTATAGTGGCATATAGTATAAAATATGGTGTATAGCTGTACAGTGGTGCACAGTATAGAGTATTGTGTACAGTGATACATAGCATAGAATATGGTGTAGAGATGTACAGTGGTACATAGTATAGAATGTGGTGTAGAGCTGTATAGTGGTACATAGTATAGAGTATTGTGTATAGTGATACATAGCATAGAATACGGTGTAGAGATGTTAAGTGGTACGTAGTATAGAATATGGTGTATAGTGCTACATAGTATAGAATATGGTGTATAGTGGCATATAGTACAGAATGTGGTGTAGAGCTGTATAGTGGTACATAGTATAGAATATGGTGTATAGTGGTACATAGTATAGAATATGGTGTATAGTGGTACATAGTATAGAATGTGGTGTAAGTGGTACATAGTATAGAATATGGTGTATAGTGGTATATAATATAGAATATGATGTAGAGCTGTATTGTGGTACATAGTATAGAATATGGTGTATAGTGGTACATAGTATAGAATATGGTGTATAGCACATAGTATAGAATAAGGTGTATAGTGGTACATGGTATAGAATATGGGGTAGAGCTGTATAGTGGTATATAGTATAGAATATGGTGTATAGTGGTACATAGTATAGAATATGGTGTATAGTGGTACATAGTATAGAATATGGTGTATACTTTGTACATAGTATATTTTGTATTGTGGTACATTGTATAGAATGTGGTGTAGAGCTGTATAGTGGTTCATAGTATAGAATATGGTGTATAGTGGTACATAGTATAGAATGTGATGAAGAGCTGTATAGTGGTACATAGTATAGAATATGTTGTATAGTGGTACATAGTATAGAATGTGGTGTAGAGCTGTATAATGGTATTTAGAATAAAATGTGGTATAGAGCTGTATAGTGGTATATTGTATAGAATGTGGTGTATAGTGATACCTAGTATAGAATAAGGTGTACAGTGGTATATAGTATAGAATGTTGTTTATAGTGGTACATAGTATAGAATCTGATGTATAGTATTATATAGTATAGAACATGGTGTAGAGCTGAATATTGGTATATAGTATAAAATATGGTGTAGAGCTGTATAGTGGTACATAGAATAGTATGTGGTGTATAGTAGTATATAGTATAGAATGTTGTACAGAGCTGTATAGTGGTACATGGCATAGAATATGGGGTAGAGCTGTTAAGTGGTATATAGTATAGAATATGGTGTAAAGTGGTACATTGTCTAGAATATGTTGTATAGAGGTACATAGTATAGAATATGGTGTATAGAGGTACAAAGTTTAGAATATGGTGTACAGTGGTACATAGTATAGAATGTGATGTAGAGCTGTATAGTGGTACATAGTATAGAATATGATGTATAGTGGTACATAGTATAGAATGTGGTGTAGAGCTGTAAAATGGTACATAGTATTGAATTTGGTGTAGTGTTGTATAGTGGTACATAGTATAGAATGTGGTGTAGTGGTACATAGTATAGAATGTGGTGTATAGTAGTACATAGTATAGAATACGGTGTAGAGCTGTATATTAGTACATAGTATACAATATGGTGTAGTGTTGTATAGTGGTACATAGTATAGAATATGGTGTAGAGCTGTATAGTGGTACATAGTATAGAAAATGGTGTATAGTGGGAAAAAGTATAGAATGTTGTGTTTAGTGGTACATAGTGTAGAATATAGTGTAGAGTTGTATAGTGGTACATAGTATAGAATATGGTGTTGAGCTGTATAGTTATACATAGTATAGAATATGGTGTATAGTTTGTGGTACATAGCATAAAATATGGTGTAGAGCAGTATAGTGGTACATAGTATAGAATATGGTGCATAGTGATACATAGTATAGAATATGGTGTAAAGTGATACATAGTATAGAATATGGTGTATAGTGGTACATGTTATAGATTATGGGGTAGAGCTGTATAGTGGTATATAGTATAGAATATGGTGTATAGTGGTACATAGTATAGAATATGGTGTATAGTGGTACATAGTATAGAATATGGTGTATAGTGGTACATAGAATATGGTGTATTGTGGTACATTGTATAGAATGTGGTTTAAAGCTGTATAGTGGTACATAGTATAGAATGTGGTGTATAGTGGTACATAATATAGAATGTGATGAACAGCTGTATAGTGGTACATAGTATAGAACATGTTGTATAATGGTACATAGTAAAGAATGTGGTGTAGAGCTGTATAATGGTACATAGTATAGAATGTGGTATAGAGCTGTATAGTGGTATATAGTATAGAATGTGGTACAGAGCTGTACCAAGACCCACAAATGTGATGTGAAATGGTTTTTCTCCCATGTTGCGTTTAAGAGAAAACAGCAAATGCTCGTTTTATGCCAAAATGCATTGAAAGCAATGAAAACAACAAAAGCGCATACTTTGTGATATCTCCTCTTGTAGCAAACACAGACAGCTCAAAATTTCACTGGATGTGTTGAAGACCAGAATAAGGTGTATAGTAGTACATAGTATAGAATATGGTGTAGAGCTGTATAGTGGTACATAGTATAGAATATGGTGTAGTGTTGTATAGTGGTACATAGTATAGAAAATAGTGTAGAGCTGTATTGTGGTACATCGTATAGAATATGGTGTATAGCGGTACATAGTAAAGAAAATGGTGTATAGAGGTACATAGTATGGAATACGGTGTATAGTTGTACATAGCTCCTCTTGTAGCAAACACAGACAGCTCAAAATTTCACTGGATGTGTTGAAGACCAAGACCCACAAATGTGATGTGAAATGGTTTTTCTCCCATGTTGCGTTTAAGAGAAAACAGCAAATGCACGTTTTAGGCCAAAATGCATTGAAAGCAATGGAAACAACAAAAGCGCATACTTTGTGATATCTCCTCTTGTAGCAAACACAGACAGCTCAAAATTTCACTGGATGTGTTGAAGACCAAGACCCACAAATGTGATGTGAAATGGTTTTTCTCCCATGTTGCGTTTAAGAGAAAACAGCAAATGCACGTTTTAGGCCAAAATGCATTGAAAGCAATGGAAATAACAAAAGCGCATACTTTGTGATATCTCCTCTTGTAGCAAACACAGACAGCTCAAAATTTCACTGGATGTGTTGAAGACCAAGACCCACAAATGTGATGTGAAATGGTTTTTCTCCCATGTTGCGTTTAACAGAAAACAGCAAATGCTCGTTTTAGGCCAAAATGCATTGAAAGCAATGAAAACAACAAAAGCGCATACTTTGTGATATCTCCTCTTGTAGCAAACACAGACAGCTCAAAATTTCACTGGATGTGTTGAAGACCAAGACCCACAAATGTGATGTGAAATGGTTTTTCTCCCATGTTGCGTTTAAGAGAAAACAGCAAATGAACGTTTTAGGCCAAAATGTATTGAAAGCAATGGAAATAACAAAAGTCCATACTTTGTGATATCTCCTCTTGTAGCAAACACAGACAGCTCAAAATTTCACTGGATGTGTTGAAGACCAAGACCCACAAATGTGATGTGAAATGGTTTTTCTCCCATGTTGCGTTTAAGAGAAAACAGCAAATGCACGTTTTAGGCCAAAATGCATTGAAAGCAATGAAAACAACAAAAGCACATACTTTGTGATATCTCCTCTTGTAGCAAACACAGACAGCTCAAAATTTCACTGGATGTGTTGAAGACCAAGACCCACAAATGTGATGTGAAATGGTTTTTCTCCCATGTTGCGTTTAAGAGAAAACAGCAAATGCACGTTTTAGGCCAAAATGCATTGAAAGCAATGGAAACAACAAAAGCGCATACTTTGTGATATCTCCTCTTGTAGCAAACACAGACAGCTCAAAATTTCACTGGATGTGTTGAAGACCAAGACCCACAAATGTGATGTGAAATGGTTTTTCTCCCATGTTGCGTTTAAGAGAAAACAGCAAATGCACGTTTTAGGCCAAAATGCATTGAAAGCAATGAAAACAACAAAAGCGCATACTTTGTGATATCTCCTCTTGTAGCAAACACAGACAGCTCAAAATTTCACTGGATGTGTTGAAGACCAAGACCCACAAATGTGATGTGAAATGGTTTTTCTCCCATGTTGCGTTTAAGAGAAAACAGCAAATGCTCGTTTTATGCCAAAATGCATTGAAAGCAATGAAAACAACAAAGGCGCATACTTTGTGATATCTCCTCTTGTAGAAAACACAGACAGCTCAAAATTTCACTGGATGTGTTGAAGACCAAAACCCACAAATGTGATGTGAAATGGTTTTTCTCCCATGTTGCGTTCAAGAGAAAACAGCAAATGCAAGTTTTAGGCCAAAATGCATTGAAAGCAATGGAAATAACAAAAGCGCATACTTTGTGATATCTCCTCTTGTAGCAAACACAGACAGCTCAAAATTTCACTGGATGTGTTGAAGACCAAGACCCACAAATGTGATGTGAAATGGTTTTTCTCCCATGTTGCGTTTAAGAGAAAACAGCAAATGCACGTTTTAGGCCAAAATGCATTGAAAGCAATGGAAACACAAAAGCGCATACTTTGTGTTATCTCCTCTTGTAGCAAACACAGACAGCTCAAAATTTCACTGGATGTGTTGAAGACCAAAACCCACAAATGTGATGTGAAATGGTTTTTCTCCCATGTTGCGTTTAAGAGAAAACAGCAAATGCAAGTTTTAGGCCAAAATGCATTGAAAGCAATGGAAACAACAAAAGCGCATACTTTGTGATATCTCCTCTTGTAGCAAACACAGACAGCTCAAAATTTCACTGGATGTGTTGAAGACCAAGACCCACAAATATGATGTGAAATGGTTTTTCTCGCATTTTGCGTTTAAGAGAAAACAGCAAATGCACGTTTTAGGCCAAAATGCATTGAAAGCAATGGAAACAACAAAAGCGCATACTTTGTGATATCTCCTCTTGTAGCAAACACAGACAGCTCAAAATTTCACTGGATGTGTTGAAGACCAAGACCCACAAATGTGATGTGAAATGGTTTTTCTCCCATGTTGCTTTTAAGAGAAAACAGCAAATGCAAGTTTTAGGCCAAAATGCATTGAAAGCAATGGAAATAACAAAAGTCCATACTTTGTGATATCTCCTCTTGTAGCAAATACAGACAGCTCAAAATTGCACTGGATGTGTTGAAGACCAAGACCCACAAATATGATGTGAAAAGGTTTTTCTCCCATGTTGCGTTTAAGAGAAAACAGCAAATGCACGTTTTAGGCCAAAATGCATTGAAAGCAATGGAAACAACAAAAGCGCATACTTTGTGATATCTCCTCTTGTAGCAAACACAGACAGCTCAAAATTTCACTGGATGTGTTGAAGACCAAGACCCTCAAATTTGATGTGAAATGGTTTTTCTCCCATGTTGCGTTTAAGAGAAAACAGCAAATGCACGTTTTAGGCCAAAATGCATTGAAAGCAATGGAAACAACAAAAGCACATACTTTGTGATATCTCCTCTTGTAGCAAACACAGACAGCTCAAAATTTCACTGGATGTGTTGAAGACCAAGACCCACAAATGTGATGTGAAATGGTTTTTCTCCCATGTTGCGTTTAAGAGAAAACAGCAAATGCTCGTTTTATGCCAAAATGCATTGAAAGCAATGGAAATAACAAAAGTCCATACTTTGTGTTATCTCCTCTTGTAGCAAACACAGACAGCTCAAAATTTCACTGGATGTGTTGAAGACCAAAACCCACAAATGTGATGTGAAATGGTTTTTCTCCCATGTTGCGTTTAAGAGAAAACAGCAAATGCAAGTTTTAGGCCAAAATGCATTGAAAGCAATGGAAATAACAAAAGCGCATAATTTGTGATATCTCCTCTTGTAGCAAACACAGACAGCTCAAAATTTCACTGGATGTGTTGAAGACCAAGACCCACAAATGTGATGTGAAATGGTTTTTCTCCCATGTAGCGTTTAAGAGAAAACAGCAAATGCTCGTTTTATGCCAAAATGCATTGAAAGCAATGAAAACAACAAAAGCGCATACTTTGTGATATCTCCTCTTGTAGCAAACACAGACAGCTCAAAATTTCACTGGATGTGTTGAAGACCAAAACCCACAAATGTGATGTGAAATGGTTTTTCTCCCATGTTGCGTTTAAGAAAAACAGCAAATGCAAGTTTTAGGCCAAAATGCATTGAAAGCAATGGAAACAACAAAAGCGCATACTTTGTGATATCTCCTCTTGTAGCAAACACAGACAGCTCAAAATTTCACTGGATGTGTTGAAGACCAAGACCCACAAATGTGATGTGAAATGGTTTTTCTTCCAATGTTGCATTTAAGAGAAAACAGCAAATGCACGTTTTAGGCCAAAATGCATTGAAAGCAATGGAAACACAAAAGCGCATACTTTGTGTTTTCTCCTCTTGTAGCAAACACAGACAGCTCAAAATTTCACTGGATGTGTTGAAGACCAAGACCCACAAATGTGATGTGAAATGGTTTTTCTCCCATGTTGCGTTTAAGAGAAAACAGCAAATGCTCGTTTTATGCCAAAATGCATTGAAAGCAATGAAAACAACAAAAGCGCATACTTTGTGATATCTCCTCTTGTAGAAAACACAGACAGCTCAAAATTTCACTGGATGTGTTGAAGACCAAAACCCACAAATGTGATGTGAAATGGTTTTTCTCCCATGTTGCGTTCAAGAGAAAACAGCAAATGCAAGTTTTAGGCCAAAATGCATTGAAAGCAATGGAAATAACAAAAGCGCATACTTTGTGATATCTCCTCTTGTAGCAAACACAGACAGCTCAAAATTTCACTGGATGTGTTGAAGACCAAGACCCACAAATGTGATGTGAAATGGTTTTTCTCCCATGTTGCGTTTAAGAGAAAACAGCAAATGCACGTTTTAGGCCAAAATGCATTGAAAGCAATGGAAACACAAAAGCGCATACTTTGTGTTATCTCCTCTTGTAGCAAACACAGACAGCTCAAAATTTCACTGGATGTGTTGAAGACCAAAACCCACAAATGTGATGTGAAATGGTTTTTCTCCCATGTTGCGTTTAAGAGAAAACAGCAAATGCAAGTTTTAGGCCAAAATGCATTGAAAGCAATGGAAACAACAAAAGCGCATACTTTGTGATATCTCCTCTTGTAGCAAACACAGACAGCTCAAAATTTCACTGGATGTGTTGAAGACCAAGACCCACAAATATGATGTGAAATGGTTTTTCTCGCATGTTGCGTTTAAGAGAAAACAGCAAATGCACGTTTTAGGCCAAAATGCATTGAAAGCAATGGAAACAACAAAAGCGCATACTTTGTGATATCTCCTCTTGTAGCAAACACAGACAGCTCAAAATTTCACTGGATGTGTTGAAGACCAAGACCCACAAATGTGATGTGAAATGGTTTTTCTCCCATGTTGCTTTTAAGAGAAAACAGCAAATGCAAGTTTTAGGCCAAAATGCATTGAAAGCAATGGAAATAACAAAAGTCCATACTTTGTGATATCTCCTCTTGTAGCAAATACAGACAGCTCAAAATTGCACTGGATGTGTTGAAGACCAAGACCCACAAATATGATGTGAAAAGGTTTTTCTCCCATGTTGCGTTTAAGAGAAAACAGCAAATGCACGTTTTAGGCCAAAATGCATTGAAAGCAATGGAAACAACAAAAGCGCATACTTTGTGATATCTCCTCTTGTAGCAAACACAGACAGCTCAAAATTTCACTGGATGTGTTGAAGACCAAGACCCACAAATTTGATGTGAAATGGTTTTTCTCCCATGTTGCGTTTAAGAGAAAACAGCAAATGCACGTTTTAGGCCAAAATGCATTGAAAGCAATGGAAACAACAAAAGCACATACTTTGTGATATCTCCTCTTGTAGCAAACACAGACAGCTCAAAATTTCACTGGATGTGTTGAAGACCAAGACCCACAAATGTGATGTGAAATGGTTTTTCTCCCATGTTGCGTTTAAGAGAAAACAGCAAATGCTCGTTTTATGCCAAAATGCATTGAAAGCAATGGAAATAACAAAAGTCCATACTTTGTGTTATCTCCTCTTGTAGCAAACACAGACAGCTCAAAATTTCACTGGATGTGTTGAAGACCAAAACCCACAAATGTGATGTGAAATGGTTTTTCTCCCATGTTGCGTTTAAGAGAAAACAGCAAATGCACGTTTTAGGCCAAAATGCATTGAAAGCAATGGAAATAACAAAAGCGCATAATTTGTGATATCTCCTCTTGTAGCAAACACAGACAGCTCAAAATTTCACTGGATGTGTTGAAGACCAAGACCCACAAATGTGATGTGAAATGGTTTTTCTCCCATGTAGCGTTTAAGAGAAAACAGCAAATGCTCGTTTTATGCCAAAATGCATTGAAAGCAATGAAAACAACAAAAGCGCATACTTTGTGATATCTCCTCTTGTAGCAAACACAGACAGCTCAAAATTTCACTGGATGTGTTGAAGACCAAAACCCACAAATGTGATGTGAAATGGTTTTTCTCCCATGTTGCGTTTAAGAGAAAACAGCAAATGCAAGTTTTAGGCCAAAATGCATTGAAAGCAATGGAAATAACAAAAGCGCATACTTTGTGATATCTCCTCTTGTAGCAAACACAGACAGCTCAAAATTTCCCTGGATGTGTTGAAGACCAAGACCCACAAATGTGATGTGAAATGGTTTTTCTTCCAATGTTGCATTTAAGAGAAAACAGCAAATGCACGTTTTAGGCCAAAATGCATTGAAAGCAATGGAAACACAAAAGCGCATACTTTGTGTTATCTCCTCTTGTAGCAAACACAGACAGCTCAAAATTTCACTGGAAGTGTTGAAGACCAAAACCCACAAATGTGATGTGAAATGGTTTTTCTCCCATGTTGCGTTTAAGAGAAAACAGCAAATGCAAGTTTTAGGCCAAAATGCATTGAAAGCAATGGAAACAACAAAAGCGCATATACAATATGATATATAGTGTTATATAGTATAGAATGTGGTGTAGAGCTGTATAGTGGTACATAGTATAGAATATGGTGTATAGTGGTGCATAGTATAGAATATGGTGTATAGAGGTACATAGTCCAGATTATGGTGTACAGTGGTACATAGTTTAGAATGTGGTGTATAGTGGTACATAGTGGTACATAGTATAGAATGTGGTGTAGTGGTACATAGTATAGAATGTGGTGTTAAGTGGTATATGGTGTAGAGCTGTATAGTGGTACATAGTATAGAATGTGGTGTATAGTAGTACATAGTATAGAATACGGTGTAGAGCTGTATAGTGGTACATAGTATAGAATGGGGTGTAGAGCTGAATAGTGGTACATAGTATAAAATATGGTGTATAGTGGTACATAGTATAGAATATGGTGTATAGTAGAACATAGTATAGAATATGGTGTAGAGCTGTATAGTGGTACATAGTATAGAATATGGTGTAGTGTTGTATAGTGGTACATGGTATTGAAAATAGTGTAGAGCTGTATTGTAGTACATAGTATAGAATATGGTGTATAGAGGTACATAGTATAGAAAATGGTGTATAGAGGTACATAGCATGGAATACGGTGTATAGTTGTACATAGTATAGAATATGGTGTATAGTGGTACATATTATAGAATGTGGTGTATAGTGGTACATAGTATAGAATTTGGTGTAGAGCTGTATAGTGGTACATAGTATAGAATATGGTGTATAGAGGTACATATTATAGAATGTGGTGAAGAGCTGTATAGTGATAAATAGTATAGAATATGTTGTACAGTGGTACATAATATATATTGTGGTGTAAAGCTGTATAATGGTACATAGTATAGAATGTGGTGAATAGTGGTACATAAAATAGAATGTGGTGTATAGTGGTATATAGTATATAATATAGTGTATAGAGGTAAATATTATAGAATGTGGTGTAGAGCTGTATAGTGGTAAATAGTAGAGAATATGTTTTATAGTGGTACATAGTATAGATTGTGGTGTAAAGCTTTATAATGGTACATAGTATAGAATGTGGTGTATAGTGGTTCATACTATAGAATGTGGTGTATAGTGGTACATTGTACAGAATATGGGGTAGAGCTGTATAGTTGTATATCGTATAGAATATGGTGTATAGTGGTACATTGTATAGAATATGGTTAATAGTGGTATATAGTATAGAATATGGTGTATAGAGGTAAATAGTATAGAATATGGTGTATAGTGGTACATAGTATAGAATGTGGTGAAGAGCTGTATAATGGTACATAGTATAGGATGTGGTGTATAGTGGTATATAGTATAGATTATGGTGTATAAAGGTACATAGTATAGAATATGGTGTATAGTAGTACATAGTCTAGAATGTGGAGTATAGTGGTATATAGTATAGAATGTGGTGTAGAGCTATATAGTGGTACATCGTATAGAATATGGTGTATAGTGGTACCACTATACACCATATTCTATACTATGTACCACTATACACCGTATTCCATACTATGTACCACTATACACCATATTCTATACTATGTACCTCTATACACCATATTCTAAACTATATACCACTATACACCATATTCTATACTATATACCACTATACACAATATTCTATACTATGTACCACTATACACCGTATTCTATACTATGTACCACAATACAGCTCTACGCCATATTCTATACTATGTACCACTAAACACCATATTCTATACTATGTACCACTATACACCATATTCTATAATACGTACCACTTTACAACTCTACACCACATTCTATACTATGTAAGACTATACAGCTCAACACCGTATTCTATACAATGTACTACTATACACCATATTCTATACTATGTACCACTATAAACCTCTACACTATATTCTATGCTATGTACCACTATACAGCTCTACACCACATTCTATACTATGTAAGACTATACAGCTCTACACCGTATTCTATACAATGTACTACTATACACCACATACTATACTATGTACCACTATACAGCTCTACACCATTCAACACTATCCACCTTATTCTATACTATGTACCACTATAAACCTCTACACTATATTCTATGCTATGTACAACTATACAGCTCTATACCACACTCTATACTATGTACAACTGTACAGCTCTACACCATATTCTATACTATATACTACTATAGACCACATTCTATGCTAAGTACCTCTATACTCCATATTCTATAGTATGTAGCACTATACACAACATTCTATACTATGTACCATTATACTTTGTACCACTATTCAGCTCTACAGCACATTCTATACTTTGTACCGCTATACATCATATACTATGTACCACTATACACCATATTCTAGACTATGTAATACTAAACACCATATTCTAGACGATGTACCTCTACACACCATATTCTATACTATGTACCTCTATACACCATATTATATACTATGTACCACTATACACCAACATTCTATACAATGTACTACACCATATTCTATACTATGTACCACTATACAACATATTCTATACTATTTATAACTATACAGCTCTACACCACATTCTATACTATGTACCTCTATACAGCTCTACAGCACATTCTATACTTTGTACCGCTATACATCATATACTATGTACCACTATATACCATATTCTATACTATGTGCCTCCATACACTATATTCTATACTATGTACCACTATACACCACATTCTATACTATGTACCACTATACTCCATATTCTATACTATGTACCTCTATACACCATTTTCTATACTATGTACCACTATACAGCTCTACACCACAATCGATACTATGTACCACTATACAGCTCTACACCACATTCTATACTATGTACCGCTATACACCAAATTCTATACTATGTACCACTATACACCATATTCTATACTATGTACCATTATACAGCTTTACACCACAATCTATACTATGTACCACAATACAACATATTCTATACTATTTACCACTATACAGCTCTACACCACATTCTATACTATGTACCTCTATACACCATATTCTATACTATGTACCACTATACAGCTCTACACCAAATTCTTAACTATGTACCACTATACACCATATTCTATACTTTGTACCTCTATATACCATATTCTATACAATGTACCACTATACACCGTATTCTATACTATGTACTACTATACACCATATTCTATACTATGTACCACTATACATCATATTCTATACTATGTACCACTATACAGCTCTACACCACATTCTATACTATGTACCACTATACAGCACTACACCGTATTATATACTATGTATTACTATACACCACATTCTATACTATGTACCACTATACAGCTCTACACCATATACCACTATACACCACATTCTATACTATGTACCACTATACATCACATTCTATACTATGTACCATTATACAGCTTTACACCACAATCTATACTATGTACCACAATACAACATATTCTATACTATTTACCACTATACAGCTCTACACCACATTCTATACTATGTACCTCTATACACCATATTCTATACTATGTACCACTATACAGCTCTACACCAAAATCTTAACTATGTACCACTATACACCATATTCTATACTTTGTACCTCTATATACCATATTCTATACAATGTACCACTATACACCGTATTCCATACTATGTACCACTATACACCATATTCTATACTATGTACCACTATACACCATATTCTATACTATGTACCACAATACAGCTCTACACTATATTCTATACTATGTACCACTATACAGCTCTACACCATATTCTATACTATGTACTACTATACACCATATTCTATACTATGTACCACTATACACCATATTCTATACTATGTACCACTATACAGCTCTACACCACATTCTATACTATGTACCTCTGTACAGCACTACACCGTATTCTATACTATGTACTACTATACACCACATTCTATACTATGTACCACTATACAGCTCTACACCACTATACACCATATTCTATACTATATACCACTATACACAATATTCTATACTATGTACCACTATACACCATATTCTATACTATGTACCACAATACAGCTCTTCACCATATTCTATACTATGTACCACTATACACCATATTCTATACTATGTACCACTATACACCATATTCTAAACTACGTACCACTATACAACTCTACACCACATTCTATACTATGTATGACTATACAGCTCTACACCGTATTCTATACAATGTACTACTATACACCACATACTATACTATGTACCACTATACAGCTCTACACCATTCAACACTATACACCATATTCTACACTATTTACCACTACACCACATTCTATACTATGTACCAATATGTACCACTATACACCACATTCTATACTATGTACCACTATACCCCATAATCTATACTTTGTACCTCTAGACACCATATTCTATACTATGTACCACTATACACCATATCCTATACGATGTACCACTATACAGCTCTACAACACATTCTATACTATATACCACTATACACCATATTCTAGACTATGTAATACTAAACACCATATTCTAGACGATGTACCTCTACACACCATATTCTATACTTTGTACCTCTATACACCATATTATATACTATGTACCACTATACACCAACATTCTATACAATGTACTACACCATATTCTATACTATGTTCCACTATACAACATATTCTATACTATTTATAACTATACAGCTCTACACCACATTCTATACTATGTACCTCTATACAGCTCTACAGCACATTCTATACTTTGTACCGCTATACATCATATACTATGTACCACTATACACCAAATTCTTAACTATGTACCACTATATACCATATTCTATACTATGTGCCTCCATACACTATATTCTATACTATGTACCACTATACACCACATTCTATACTATGTACCACTATACTCCATATTCTATACTATGTACCTCTATACACCATTTTCTATACTATGTACCACTATACAGCTCTACACCACAGTCGATACTATCTACCACTATACAACTCTACACCACATTCTATACTATGTACCGCTATACACCAAATTCTATACTATGTACCACTATAAACCTCTACACTATATTCTATGCTATGTACCACTATACAGCTCTATACCACATTCTATACTATGTATAACTGTACAGCTCTACACAATATTCTATACTATAAACTACTATAGACCACATTCTATACTAAGTACCACTATACACCATATTCTATACTATGTAGCACTATACACCACATTCTATACTATGTACCACTATACAGCTCTACAACATATTCTATACTATGTACCACTATACACCATATTCTATACTATGTACCACTATTCAGCTCTACACCACATTCTATACTATGTACCGCTATACATCATATTCTATGTACCACTATACACCATATTCTAGACTATGTAACACTATACACCATATTCTAGACAATGTACCTCTATACACCATATTCTATACTATGTACATCTATACACCATATTATATACTATGTACCACTATACACCACATTCTATTCTATGTACCACTATACACCACATTCTATACTATGTACCATTATACAGCTTTACACCACAATCTATGCTATGAACCACTATGCAACATATTCTATACTATTTAGCACTTTACAGCTCTACACCAAATTCTATACTATGTACCTCTATACACCATATTCTATACTATGTACCACTATACACCATATTCTATACTTTGTACCTCTATACACCATATTCTATACAATGTACCACAATACACCATATTCTATACTATGTACCACTATACACCGTATTCCATACTATGTACCACTATACACCATATTCTATACTATGTACCTCTATACACCATATTCTATACTATGTACCACTAAACACCATATTCTATAATATGTACCACAATACAGCTCTACACTATATTCTATACTATGTACCACTGTACAGCTCTACATCAATTTCTATACTATGTACTTCTATAAACCATATTCTATACTATGTACCACTATACACCATATTCTATACTATGTACCACTATACGGCTCTACACCACATTCTATACTATGTACCACTATACAGCTCTACACCGTATTCTGTACTATGTAATACTGTACACCACATTCTATGCTATGTACCACTATACAGCTCTACACCATATACCACTATATTCTGTACTATGTAATACTGTACACCGTATTCTATAATATGTACCACTACACCACATTCTATACTATGTACCACTATGTACCACTATACACCACATTCTATACTATGTACCACTGTACACCATATTCTATACTATGTACCTCTATACACAATATTCTATACTATATAGCACTATACACCATATTCTATACTATGTACCACTATACAGCTCTACACCACATTCTATACTAAATACCACTATACACCATATTCTATACTATGTTGCACTATACACCATATTCTATACTCCGTACAACTATACAGCTCTACTCCATATTCTATGCTATGTACCACTATCCACCATATTCTTTACTATGTACCACAATACAGCTCTACACCATATTCTATACTATGTACCACTATACACCATATTCTATACTATGTACCACTATACACTACATTCTATACTATGTACCACTATACTGCTCTACAACATATTCTATACTATGTACCACTATACACCATATTCTATACTATGTACCACTATACAGCTCTACACCACATTCTATACTATGCAGCACTATGTAGCTCTACACCAAATTCTATACTATGTACCACTATACACCATATTCTATACTATGTACCACTAAACACCTTATTCCATACTATGTACCACTATACACCATATTCTATACTATGTACATTTATACACCATATTCTATACTATGTACCACTAAACACCATATTCTATACTATGCACCACAATACAGATCTACACCATATTCTATACTATGTACCACTATACACCATATTCTATACTATGTACCATTATACACCATATTCTATAGTATGTACCACTATACAGCTCTCCAACACATTCTATACTATGTACCTCTATACACCATATTCAATACTATGTACCACTATACAGCTCTAGACCACATTCTATACTATGTACCACTATACAGCTCTACACCATTCACCACTATACACCACATTTTATACTATGTACCACTACACCACCTTCTATACTATGTACCACTTTGTACCACTTTACACCAAATTCTATACTATGTACCACTATACCCCATATTCTATACTATGTACCTCTATATACCATATTCTATACTATATACCACTATACACCATATTCTATAAAATGTACCACTATTCAGCTCTACACCACATTCTATAATATATACCACTATTCACCACATTCTAGACTATGTACTACTATGCACCACATCCTATACTATGTACCATTATACAGCTCTTCACCACATTCTATACTATGTACCACTATACACCATAATCTATACTATTTACCTCTATGCACCAGATTCTTTACGATATACAACTATACAGCTCTACCCCATATTCTGTACTATGTATATACCACTATACACCATATTCTATACTATGAACCACTATACAGCTCTACACCATATTCTATACTATTTACCACTATACACCATATTCTATACTATGTACCACTATAAACCTCAACACTATATTCTATGCTATGTACCACTATACAGCTCTATACCACATTCTATACTATGTACCACTATACAGCTCTACACCACATTCTATACTATGTACCACTATAACAGCTCTACACCGTATTCTATACTATGTACTACTATACACCACATTCTATACTATGTACCACTATACAGCTCTACACCATATACCACTATACACCACATTCTAAACTATGTACCACTACACCACATTCTATACTATGTACCACTGTACACCATAATCTGGACAATGTACCTCTATACACCATATTCTATACTATGTACCACTATACACCATATTCTATACTATGTACCACAATACAGCTCTACAACCACATTCTATACTATATAACACTATATATCATATTCTATACTATGTAGCACTATTCACCATATTCTACACTCTGCACCACTATACAGCTCTACACCATATTCTATGCTATGTATCACTATACACAATACTCTATACTATGCACCACTATACAGCTCTACACCAAATTCTGTACTATGTACCTCTATATACCATATTCTATACTATGTACCACTATACACCATATTCTATAATATGTACCACAATACAGCTCTACACCATATTCTATACTTTGTACCACTATACAACACACTACACCATATTCTATACTATGTACCACTATACAGCTCAACACCATATTCTATACTATATACCACTATACACCATATTCTATACTATTTACCACTATACACCATATTCTATACTATGTACCACTATACAGCTCTACAACACATTCTATACTATGTACTACTATACAACATATTCTATACTATGTACCACTATACAGCTCTACACCACATTCTATACTATGTACCACTATACAGCTCTACACCGTATTCTATACTATGTACTACTATACACCACATTCTATACTATGTGCCACTATACAGCTCTAAACCATATACAACTATACACCACATTCTATAGTATGTACCACTATACCACATTCTATACTATGTACCACTATACACCATATTTTATACTATGTACCTCTATACACCATATTCTATACAATGTACCACAATACACCATATTCTATACTATGTACCACTATACACCGTATTCCTTACTATGTACCACTATACACCATATTTTATACTATGTACCTCTATAGACCATATTCTATACTATGTACCACAATACACCATATTCTATACTATGTACCACAATACAGCTCTACACCATATTCTATACTATGTCCCCACTAAACAACTCTACACCATATTCTATACTATGTACCACTATACAGCTCAACACCATATTCTATACTATGTACCACTATACACCATATTCTATACTATGTACCACTATACAGCTCTACAACACATTCTATACTATGTACCTCTACACACCATATTCTATACTATGTACCTCTATACACCATAATGTATACTATATACCACTATACACTACATCCTATACTATGTACCATTATACAGCTCTTCACCACATTCTATACTATGTACCACTATACACCTTATTCTATACTATTTACCTCTATACACCTTATTCTATACTATATACCACTATTAACCATATTCTATACAATTTTACCACTATACACCATATTCTATACGATATACAACTATACAGCTCTACCCCATATTCTGTACTATGTATATACCACTATACACCATATTCTATACTATGAACCACTATACAGCTCTACACCATATTCTATACTATTTACCACTATACACCATATTCTATACTATGTACCACTATAAACCTCTACACTATATTCTATGCTATGTACCACTAAACAGCATATTCTATACTAAGTACCTCTATACACCATATTCTATAGTATGTAGCACTATACACCACATTCTATACTATGTACCACTATACAACTCTACACCATATTCTATACTATGTAACCACTATACACCATATTCTATACTATGTACCACTATTCTGCTCTACACCACATTCTATACTATGTACCGCTATACATCATATTCTGTGTACCACTATACACCATATTATATACTATGTACAACTATACTACACATTCTATACTATGTACCACTATACACCCATATTCTATACTATGTGCCTTTATACACTATATTCTATACTATGTACCACTATACACCACATTCTATACTTTTTCCCACTATACACCATTTTCTATACTATGTACCACTATACAGCTCTACACCATATTCTATACTATGTACCACTTTACAACACTACACCATATTCTATACTATGTACTAATATACAGCTCTACACCGTATTCTATACTATGTACTACTATACACCACATTCTATACTATGTACCACTACACCATATTCTATACTATGTACCACTATATACCACTATACACCACATTCTATACTATGTACCACTATACACCATATTCTATACTATGTACCTCTATACACCATATTCTATACTATGTACCTCTATACATCATATTCTATACTATGTACCACTATACAGCTCTACATCACATTCTATACTATGTACCACTATACACCATATTCTATACTATGTACCTCTATACACCATATTCTATACTATTTACCTCTATACAACATATTCTAGACTATGTACCACTATACACCATATTCTATACGATATACAACTATACAGCTCTACCCATATTCTGTACTATGTATATACCACTATACACCATATTCTATACTATGAACCACTATACAGCTCTACACCATATTCTATACTATTTACCACTATACACCATATTCTATACTATGTACCACTATACAGCTCTATACCACATTCTATACTATGTACAACTGTACAGGTCTACACTGTATTCTATACTTAATACTACTATAGACCACATTCTATACTAAGTACCTCTATACACCATATTCTATAGTATGTAGCACTATACACCACATTCTATACTATGTACCACTATACAGCTCTACACCATATTCTATACTATGTACCACTATACACCATATTCTATTATATGTACCACTATACACCACTTCCTATACTATGTACCATTATACAGCTCTTCACCACATTCTATACTATGTACCACTATACACCAAATTCTATACTATTTACCTCTATACACCATATTCTAAACTATATACCACTATTAACAATATTCTATACAATGTACCACTATACACCATATTCTATACGATATACAACTATACAGCTCTACCCCATATTCTGTTCTATGTATATACCACTATACATCATATTCTATACTATGAACCACTATACAGCTCTACACCATATTCTATACTATTTACCACTATACACCATATTCTATACTATGTACCACTATAAACCTCTACTCTATATTCTATGCTATGTACCACTATACAGCATATTCTATACTAAGTACCTCTATACACCATATTCTATAGTATGTAGCACTATACACCACATTCTATAATATGTACCACTATACAGCTC